>JARHVA010001982.1:1832500-2432500 GCA_037957365.1 Torreya grandis | reverse complement strand
ACAAAAATTTAAAGAGGACCATTATTTAAATCATGTGGTAAATCATGGTTATAGAATATAATGTATGGTCTTTCTATTTATAGATAAAAACTATGCCAATAATTTAATCAATCTCATTCTCATGAAAAATAGTCAAATGATGTATAGGTGTTGTCATATGAACATTATCTTGATTCTTAGTGTCATGGTTTGGAAATGAATTATTAAAAAATTTAAAGTTGATTAGGCATTATGATAGATTCATTCAATGCATAATTATGGAATTCAGTTTGAATGGTGTTATGATAGATGATATATTAAATATTATGTCATAATTTGTAGCATCATTTAGCTGAATGTCCTAAAGCTCTATAGTATTCATAATATTTATTTACATCAAACCCTTTAGGTAAAGCTCAAGTAATTGATATGATATGGGTAATGTAATCAAGTCTTTTTCAATCAAGTGTTTAAGTATTTTTTGAGGTGGTTTAGGTAACCTTGTGAATTTTTTCATGTTCTTAGAAGGTGGAAGGACTATCTTATTATGTTACTATGAATATTAATTTACCATTTTCAATTCGTTATTAGCTTGAAAGGTAGGCATACTAGTAGTACTAGCTTTGAATCTTTATTTTCTTTAATATCTTGAGGTGGTATATGTGAAGGTGGTAGATGTATAAGAAATCATATAGGCATTCAAAGCGTAATATCAATGTTATGAAGCATGTCGAAATGTTTGTCAAATATTGGTAAGTTGTAAACATAACTTTGTATTTTAGTTGTGTACTAAAAATATTTGAAAAAAGACTTTGAATCTCACTATTATGGATTTTATGTTATAATTTTGTAATAATATTCCTTAATATAAGCATAAATTTATTAACCTTACTAATAGGTCCTTGTTTGATTAGATGAATTTTTAAAAATGTACCTTTTGGTGAATGTTAATAAAAAATGAGCTATAAATAAATAGACCGAATCATTAAATCAACACATCGAGCTCACATTTATGATATAAAAAAATATAAGGTATAATGATTTAAACTTATAAGAAAAATATTAGTCATAAGTAAATTATAGTAAACAAAATCAAAACATTCTGTGAAATAGGTCTAAATGTAATGTGAAGGATCATCGTTTCCATTATATAAATCAGATTTAGGCATTGAAAAAATAGGTGGTAAAGGATGAACTAGAACCTCAATATCCAATTATTTGTGTAATATTTAATTAAATCAAATGACATGAATAATCTTTTAGCATTCTTAAAATATTTTTATATGTTGGAATTTCACAACATAAATGTTTTATTGAATCAATGGATCTTGAGATGCACCAATATATGTATATGTTGGAACATAATTATGTTTTATATGCATAGGATTATGTGATTTATTAGGATTAACATTGGTAGGTATGGAATCATGATAGGTATTTTTACTATGTCTAATACCAAAAGATAAAACATAATAATTAGGCATACTGGTAATTGGATTGATAGTACGGGGAACCTTAGAAGCCTTATGTTGTATATGAATAATATGATTAACCTATTTGAGGCATAGCATTAGGCGTATGCATATAATATTTTGGAGCACTAAAATTACTATCATCATCACCCAATGTATATGTAAATTATCCAATAGGTAGATTAGAAACATCCATATGATATATAAGATTAGTATTATTGTAGGTTCTTTATCCATAATGTGTTTATTATATGCATCAATAACTAGATAAATAATACCATCAAGGTAATTAGGTATAATTTCAAGATAATTACCAAAATAAATTTCATATATATCTTCAAAAGTTTATACCTTTATATTACTAGGAAGTTTATTTTTGAAAAACATTATCATTATTCTCCCTATTGTGTCTTCATCAGAAGAAGCATATCATAAAGAGGCATATCACTGATATAAACATATTTAATATCATTAAAATATTCATGATCATAAAAATTAAGAGGAATCTTAGTAATAATTATAATTTTCAAAGCACCAGTAGAAAATAATGGTAATTGGTCCAAATCAAAAGTAACATCACACAATCTTGCACTTTGCTTAGTAGGATGTGTAGATATAGGATTCCTAGTTGGCATAAGATATAAGGATGAATAACATTAAGGAAATAAATATGATTAAAAATAATTAATTCACAATAATTATTAAAAAATATAACCTAAGGGTGATGATGGTTTTATAAACCCTAGGTTAGATGCACCAATCTTTGAAAAATTGGATTTAAATATGAAAATAGAATTAGGTGAATGGATAGACTAGGTTAATGTTTACTTCATGTAAATAAAACACATATCTTAAAATCAGATTAAAAAATGTCAAAATGAAAATTCAAACCAAGGGTAAACCTTATAAGATGTAAGTGTTCGAAGAATAAAGGTGTTGAAAAATTATTATCACTAAAATGAACATGAGGGAAAATAACATAATGCACAATGATTTAAAATATGGACATGAATAATTATTAAGTAAATAAATCCTAAAATAGAAAAAATAGAATAATAAATGCACTAAAAAAATCAACTAGTGGAATATGTAATTAAATATGATAATAAATAGCAATGAAATGCCAAAAAAAATGGGAATATGACATATCTAGGTATAATCTTGGGATTCTAAAGTTGGAACAATATGGAAGTGATTGTGGAAGTCTATTTAAAATATATATGTCAAAAAATAAAAGGATATATTTGGTGCTTCAACCACAAATAGAAAATATGCCATGTTGAATTTGTAATACATGTAACCATAGAATGAGTTTTGAGATGCCAAATATGTACTGTTCTCTATTCTAGAGTCTAAACTTCTATTTGTAGTTGTGTTTGTTGGTGCATTTATTTACTTTATTGCATTTACTTGTATTTATTATTTCAACATAGTCACCCCGAAAGACAAATTATTTTTGCTCCTAGATATGGCTATATAGACCGTACAGATTGTGTAGACCAAAAACAATTATTATTATTATTATTATTATTATTATTATTATTATTATTATTATTATTATTATTTTGGCAGGCCTCATGGATTAGTAGGTAGATTTGAAAGTGAAACTTTGGAAGCCCACCATTTGAACACTGGGAGGTATTTTTGAGCAATTTTTGTTTTGAAATAGCTTAAAATTTCATTCTTTTCACTATTGTACTTTTAGTTTTTTCTAGATTTTTTCATAATTCAAATTTTTATACAGAAAATTTTGCCCGTCCTCATTTTTATAACTTCAAAGGATTATAAATTTCACATATGACCTCTAATTGAGGTCCCATTTTTTTTTAAAGTTAATATTTTTTTGAGCATAACACATTAGTACAAACAAATTTGTAATAAAGTGCATATTTTTTTGTACTTTTAGACTAGAGGGCCTAAATGAGCTTTTTGTAAATTGGAAAAATTATAATCTAGTATTGTAATTGCACTCAATTATAAAGTACCAAAAATAATTGTTGGGTGGGATAAAACTAGGTAATTCAGGGGGGTTTTGTGGTGTGTTATGTACTTTGATTTCTATTTTGTGATAGTTTCTTTTTGATTGCATCATGGGGAATCATAAGTTCCCGCTATTAATAATATATTACTATAATACATGGAAACATAATGCTTATAATACATTAATGATGTTATGATATATACCTTATATACCAACTCTTCTTACTCCACCTACTGATGTAAAAGAGTTACAACACTTTCTCTTTGAAACTACTAAAGTAATTGGATGCATTCGGTATTACATGTCTTTAGATTGGAATTTCCATCATTAAAAATGTACAACTCCAAAAGAGGCTTGGGATAAATTAACATCATTATTTGTCAAAATAGATAAGGTTTATGGTTACCAAATTGACAATGAACTCATTAGTTTAGATCCTAAAAATTATGCTACAATACAAGACTACATCACTAAAGTCATAGATCTTAGAGCACAAATTTCTAAATGTAAAATTGATAAAAAGGATATTCAATTGATTTTCAATGCCTTAAATAAATTAGGTTCTAAATATTCATCCTTTATCTCTAGCTTTCAAACTCATCGGCTCACATTGGGCACATCTTATCAAATACCCACCTTTGAGGTATTCTATGAGATTCTAATGGCTAAAGAAGAAAAGTTAACAGCTATGGGACTAATCAAGTCATCCAAATCTCAAGCTCTAGTTTCAAGTCAATCTCAGCATAATCAAGTTTCAACATTAACATCAAATATAGGTTCAAGTAAAAAAAAGTAGAATAATCATAATAAGTCACAGAAAGATAAGAATAAAGGGCAACAATCTTCCTCGCAAGGATATTATAAATCCACTAATAAGAAAGGGGATTAAAAAAAAGGACTGGAACTTACCCTTATTACAAAAATGGGTTTCATAGTGAAAAATATTATTGGAAGAAAGAGATTTATGAATGTAAAGGTATACTCAAAAATAATAACATCAATCAATCCTCTTCAAAGGATTCTTCCACTCTGTCAAATTCAGGGAAAGGGAAAGATACGACACTAGTTTCACTAGAAAATTCTCCCAAGTCATGGTTCATTGACTCAGGTGCTTCACACCATATGGGTTATGATTGTTGATGTATTAGATTTCACCCTTTGAAGGTAGGATCATATCTCTTCTTCCATGCAGCACAATGGAGACATTCCTCTTGTTGTGGGTCACAAACGTGAGGGATGAATCTCTAGATTAGGGGATAGCTCCCCTTGATGCACCTTGAGGCCCTATATTTTCTATTCCTAACAATGGGGGGATGAAAAGGGATATAAATACTAAAATCAAAATCTAAACTAATGTGGTGATTCATCAAAATGGTTGGTCTACTCAGCTTTGATATACACCTTACACCAGAGAGAAGCAAGCATACACTTCATTTAAATAAGAACCTTTCCTACATCATTGTTTCAATAAGGGTTCCTATGGAGATATAGGGAGGAAGAATAAATAGAGGTGTTTTAAGACACATTATGAATAGCTTATTCACATGCACCTATACTCTGAGCTGGACACTTCTTGTTGACCTACAAGAGAATAACTCACAATACAGTAGACATTTTGGCATAAACTTTTGAAAGCATGAAAAATAAATGACTTAACATAAGATATAACCATAGACATCTACAAAAGTGCAAGCTCAAATAGAGGTAAAAATGCTTCTCTTGATTCAAGCTAAATTCCTTTAGGGCTTCACCATACAATGCTGAGAGATTTTTTTCTCAAATGAGAAGTTATAAATATATAGATAACTTGGAAATAAATAGCTATAAAATCAAGGGATGGAAACCTATGTTGAGTTAAACAATTCTATAGAGACCACAAGCCCATGTTGTTATTGTATTCTTCCAATTTTGTATGGGAGAACCATGTTGTAGATGTCCAAATCACTACCCTTGCTGTCTTGGGCCTATAAAAGTGTGGGATACTCCTTCTAGCAATTGAAAAAGCCATCCCCAAGTTGTGTTGACTAGACCATGCTCTATTTAATGCTAAGCACAACTGGCTATGCATTAATGGTGAAGCATGAAAACATGGGCTACTCTCCTCTATAGTTTGAAAACCAATCTATTTTATTGGTTTTTGGTAGATATATTTCACCAAATGTATTAATTATCATTATAGAGTCATCCATGCCACTTGTCTTGGTCTGAGTGGTCATTAATTCTATCCTTTATCTTTGTCAACAGTTGAAACTATTCTTTGTTTTGTCTTTTCCACTTTATTTTTACCTATGTTTTGTCTCCTTCCTTTGAATTCTCCTTTGCCTTGGCCTTTTCTTTGCTTGTTATTTTACTTATTAGGATTTTTTCCATGGTTTCCTTTAGATAAAATGTCTGAAGGAATGCTTTCTTTTGATTTGCTTCTTTTCTTGAAGGGCACGTACCCTTTGGGACTTTGCAATTTGTCTCCTTCTTTAGTTGGTTTCCATCTGCAAGGATTTTTTTCATCCAAAAGTTCCCTTCAAGCTTTCTGAAATGGTCTTCACCTTTCTCAAGGTGCCCTTTGCAAGGTTACATACCCTTTAGACTTTTTACAAACATTCTTCAAGTCATCAAAATTTCCTCCAAAGAAAATCCATTACCTTTTACAAACTGCTTTAGACCATTTTGGGTCCTTCAATCACTTCTACTTATAAAATTAGACTACTAATGCACCTGCATAAACCTAATTTGTACTATACTAAGCAAAATGATAAAATAATTGGCTTTTTCATTAGAAAGGTCTAGAAGAGAACATTCATTACACAAGGCAGTAGATGGATGATCTAGCAAAAACATGGATTGGATGACCTTTGTAAATAAAAAGGAGGGGGTGCCAAATTTTGGTTTATAAGACCAAAAATTGGTTAACACAATTAGTGACTCACAGGGGAAGCATGTATGTTATGCTTGGGAAGATTGGTAGCCACAAAGTCCATTGGGCATGGAGTTAGGATGCATCTTGGAGAATTCAATAACAAATTTTTAAGGACCTATGAACCAACAAATATTTTACTCCAAATAATAAGGAAAAAACACACACAAAGGCTAAAAACACTACACACATACATAATAGCACTTAGAGAAAATGAGGAAAAAAAAGGAAACTATGTACATGATAAAAGAAACCTAGTAACAATGCTTAAGATATATCCCATTGACTAGGATATGTAGCTCTTCACCATCCAACTTGGAGAGTTGGAAATCATTTTGTTGCTTATATTTGGTGATGACATATGGGCCACTCCACAAAGCATCAAACTTCATGTGCCTTCCAAGCTTGGCTCAGCCCTTATCCCACTTCAAGATAATGTCACCTTCTAAGAAGCTCTTTGGCATAGACCTTTTGTCAAAATGTTTCTTTTTTTATTGTTGGTGATTTTTCATGGTATCCATGGCTTGGTCTCTTGCTTCTTAAAGCTCTATTAGCTCACAATACCTAACTTCCAGGCTGCCACTCTCTACTAATTACATTTGATGGGCAAGATCTAAGGTTGGTAACTCAAGTGAGATAGGAAGTCTAGCTTCCCTAACATACACAAATATGTATGGTGAATTCTTGATTGCCTTCTTTAGAGTGATCTTATCTGCCCAAAGAGTTATCTTAAACTTGGCATGCCAAGTCCTTTGATTTTCCTCCATTGTCCTTTTTATGATCCTAATCAAATTCTTGTTTGTGGACTTAGCCAGCCCATTTCCTTATGGATAGTAGTTGGAAGAAGTGCTTATATATATGCCATACTTCAATTCCCACTCACTTGTCTTCATTTGTAAGAAAACCAATGCATTATCTGAAATGATTATGGTTGAGACCCTAAATCTTGTCACTATGCCTTCATATAAGTCTAGGATTGTACTCTCATTGGCCTCTTTTAAATCTATAGCCTCTACCCACCTTATGAAATAATTCATGGTATTCAAAACCCACTTGTGGCTAGCACTAGGAGGATTGATCAACCCTATGAAGTCCAACCCCCATTACATGAATGGTTGTTCTACCTGAATAGGATGAAGATTCATGGCAACTAGCCATTTCTTCCCATAAAAAAAGGCACATTTTTGACATTTCCCTACCCAATCATGAGTGTCTTTAAACAAACTAGGCCAAAAGTGACTAACCCTCATAATCCTTTCAACTATGGTCTTGGAAGCAAAGTGGCCACCAGCTGGGCCATCATGGAACTTGGATAGTACCTTGTCAACTTGGTCTAAATCAATGCATCTCAAGAGTATCCCTAAAAAGTCTTTCTTTAATATCACTCCATTAACTAGGATATAAGGAAGATATTAGAGTCTAAATACCTCCTTTTGGTCTTATCAAGACCTTGTGGACACTCACCAATTTGAAGGAAATGAACCATGTCTTGTGCCCATCTTTTTATGACTATAGGTATAGTTGTTATAAGTTCATTATGGAGTACCAAAACATCCTCTTTTATCTCTTTCATGTCTATAATGAGGTGTTCACATATCCCTCTTCTTCTTACCAACTTGGTGGTCTTAATCTCTACCTCATACTCTATTACTTTGGTGATCCAACTTGCCCTTTTCTCATTCAAGTCTCAATTCAGCAATAAGTATTTTACACTAGGATGTGGCACCATGATGTGAATTTTAATATTAGACAACATATGTCTAAAATTCTTCAAACTTTGTATGATTGAAAGTACCTGTTTCTCAACATACGTGTATCTAACCTCATAGCCTTCTAAACCTTGGCTAAAAAAATCAAGAGGTTATTCTAAATTCTCACCATTTGCTTGAGTGAGCATAGTAGAGATTACCTCTTCATTCCCAAAAGTGTATAGATTGAAGTCCTTGGAGAATTTTCGACTAGCTAGGGTAGGAGCTTGGGTGATAGCTTGCTTGATGCCTTCAAAGCTTTCTCTTCTTCTTTATATCCATGTGAATGTCTCATCCTTCCTTAGCATGGAAGATAATGGCTTGACAAGCTCAACAAAGTTAGGAATGAATCTCCTAATGAAATTTATTTTACCAAAGAAACTTTGTAGGCCCTTCTTATGTTTAGGTAGGGACAATACTGAGATGGCATGTACCCTCTTTGGATCAATGGGTAGGCCTTCCTTTGAAATGACATGGCCTAAGAGCTTACCTTCATGGATGGAAAAAATATATTTATTTTGGTTGAGAGAGATTCAAACTCTCTACACATTTCAAATATTTGCCTTAGGTGCTTCAAATGTTCAGTTGCCTCCTTGGAGAATATTGTCACATCATCAAGATAAACTAGCACAATGTCATTGATCAAACCTTAGAAAGCCATAGCCATAGTATGTTAGAAGGTAACTCCAGCATTTGATAGTCTGAATGGCATCTTCTTATAGGCATATATTCCCCACTTGGTGGTGAATTTTGTCTTGTATTGGTCACATTCTTGAACCAAGATTTGATTATACCTAGATTAGCCATCTAGGAGAGAGAATCTTTCACTACCTATTACCATCTAAATAATTTACTCCATACTTAGAAGCGGACAGTGATCTCTCAGTGAGACTCTATTTAGGTCTCTAAAATCCACACACAATTTGACCTCTCCATTCTTCTTCCTAACATGGACCAAATTGGCTAGTCAACAAGAGTGTTTGATAGGGAAAATGATCCTAGACTTGATCAATTTGGTGAGTTCCTTCCTCATGAGAGGCTCAATCTTTGGATTGATTGGCCTTTGATTTTGCTTGATGGGTTTGGCACCTTTCTCCAGCTCAATGGTGTGTTGGGCCAAGTGTGGAACAAAGATTTTCAAATCACCATACTCCCAAGCAAAGACATCAGTAAACTCTTTACATAACATAATAAAAGCATGGTTTTCTTCATTCGTACACACCTTTCCAAGTGCAAGTAGCTTATCTTTGCATATCTCTACCCTTTCATAATTTTCCTTCTTGGTTGACATGATTGATTTATCTCTCTTGAGTTGGTCATCTTCATTTAAAATGCTCTCAAGAGTTACCAAACCTTTGGGAAGCCTATTGGTCTTTAGTTGAATAATCTACCCATCATACTACTATTGTAGCTTGGACTAATTTTTGGAATCAAACTCAGCTTTTTCCTATAATAAAAGTGTTATTTACTAGTCACTTTCAAACACCTACTAATTGGTGACATTGTCTAGTATGGAGGGCCTCACAATCACCTTTAAATGATGTTGATTTTTGCTTTATCTCATCCCCTTTGGGATATCAAATTGAGCACCAACTACTACTAGTTTATCTGCATGTGTGTTTTCCTCTCTTAGAATGGAAGTGATTTTGAAAGTAGTGAAGTTCTCTATAAGGTCCCATACTCTATGCTTGTAAGACTTTAGTAAGGAATTCTTGGTCAAGTTTTGACCTCTCACTTAGTTCACAATCAACTCAATATCTCCAAACACCTGTAATTCTTTTATTCTTATCTTCTTTTCCCATTCTAGGCCATGAAAAAGGACCTCATACTCTGCTATGTTTTAGGTGTAGGAGAAGTAAAACTTGAAAGTTGAGAAGTATTTATCCTTTGAAGGTGAAACTAGCATTGCCCCACCACCAGTTCCTAACTTGCTTCTAGATCCATCAGAGAATAGTTTCCACAAACCACAATCCTTTTGGTCTATCTTCATCAATCTTGGAATGAAAGCATCTTTCTCATGCATGTAGTAGACTCCAAGACCAACTTCTTCAATGAATTTTTAAGTATCATGCTCAAAGTTGTCATTTCCCCATTCATCTAGGAGCAGGTCAGCAACTCCTACAAGGGAAGATGATGGATATTGGTCCACCTAGATCTCTTCTTCATCAATGATCACATAGTTCACATTCACTACTTTAGGTAAGTATGGCTTTAGGTGATCTTTATGGATGGGCTCTAACTCAATATTTACTTTAGTTCCATACTTTGTCTTGAAAACCATGTAAGACCAATTGGCTACCAAGTATCCACCTATCTTGGATGTGAAATCCCTTGACAAGCAAAGAGAAAAGTAAGGAGGAACATCTACCACTACCACATCATATGGAATTGAGAAGGTTGGATAGGCATGGAGAGTCAGATTCAAGCCTCTTGCCACTCCTAAGGTCTTATCTGGTGATCCATCCAACTGTAGAACTCCTTTGGTCATTTGCTCATACTTAAGGCCTAGCTTATCAGCTATGCATTTAGGCATAACTAAGGTGTTTGCTCCACTATCAATGATGAAATTATGGACAAAGAAATCACCAATAATTAGGGACAAGTAGAATGGAGGGACCTTCTCATATTTCTTTGTTTGACCTCCCATGGGAGGAGCCCCATTACTATTAACACATTATCATTTCTTATTGGGAGAGCTTGCTCACCCAACCCATATAATTCTTTTTGGATTATATCCTTTTGTCATAGTAGTGCTAAAAAATCCCATAATGATATGTTCATGTGTAGCTTCTTAATTTGGTCCACTATATTGATTGAAGGATTGCCCCCTTTAGAGTTCTCCTTGGGAACATTCATAACCTATGATGCAATCTGAGGAGCTAAAGATGTAACCATTGGCATGTAATTAGGAAACTTTTGATTTTTCTATGGTAAATGAGATGTTTTAGGTGCTTGAGTGGTTACTTGAGCTTCATCAATGGATCTCTTTTTAGACCTGGTGTTGGTTGTAACACCAATATTCTGATTACTTATGCTCCCCACATAGTTGACTACGTAGAACTCTCCTTCTAAGTGATTCATAAGAGTGGAATCAGATTGAGCCTACCTGTTGTCTATCCCAAGTTGTGTTGACATCTCAAGCTACCTGATCACCTTATGTGGTCATGATTTTATTTGGTATCTCACTAGCATAAACAACCTATTCTTGGCCATGCTCCAAGGGTGGATATTTAGGCTACTATTATACCAAATTATTTTGAGTGGGGACAAGAGCCTTAGAAGATGAAGGAGCATTTAGATTATAGCTTTGATAAGGCTTGACATGTGTAATTTGACCTTACCCTTGATTATAATTTTATAAGGGAGGCCTATTTACTTACCTAAATTGTTGATATCCTTTATTTGGCCTATAACTCTGGGTTTATTGCCTTTTGAGGGCAACTAACTCATTGGTAACACTCTACAGTAGGTTCTTAACTTCATGGATGTCATTTATAGGGGTATCATCTAGCTTCTCTTGATTAGGTAAAGGAGCTAGAGTGGGCATAATAGGCTGGACTAAGAGTTGTAAATCAGGAAAGAGTGGCATATGAGGTCTAGAAACTATCTTTCCTACTTGAACAAGGCAATTTTTAGCAGCTATGGCTATCTCATAAGTAGTGGGTAGAGTATTTTCACCCATGGACTATATCATGATAGCAATGTCACTATTTAGGGCCTTCAAGTAGTAAAGGAAAGCATAGCTTGGGTTTGGCCTCATCTTTTAGAACCTAGTGTTAAAATCTTTCATAAACTCATGTGGGGCTCTCTTCATGGTGGTTAACTACTCATCTAGAGACAAATGGTCACTCTTTTATCCAAACCTATTGGTCAAAAGGGTCCCTAACTCATTCCATGAGCTAACTGATTTCATAGGCAAGGTCCCATACCAGTCCAAAACTTTCCCTTTGAAGGACAAGGCTAGCAATCTAATGGCTACATTTATTCAGTGATAGTATGGATGTTGTAGAGGTTGGCTATGTTTCTAATATGCTCAATAGTAGTGATTGGGCCCTCTCCACTAAAGGGAAGAACACTTTTGAGATTTGTCCCTAGAATTGGATCATACTATTGAAGGTTCAAGGGACTTTGACCATTGAAGGCCACAAAAGGGAAATCCCTAAGGGTTGCCATGGTTGTGAAAGGATTCAATTGGGGTCTCCTTGAGTAGGTATATTTTATGGCTAGTTTAGGAAAGTGTCTTGCTATGTAAGGGTGGGTATTTTCAAACCTTAGCCTTTTTGTTGAGTTCAAAGGTAACTCAACAAATTCAAAAGGGACACCCCTAGAAGAAGATCTTGTAGTAACTTTGGCATGGGATGCCAGGTTGATCATATACCAGAGACTAAGTTCCTGAATGGAGTCACCAGGTGTTGAATATAGCTCTTTTTAGATTTCTTAACAATATTAAGACCAACACCAATCCTAAAAATTATAGGATATAGAAATTTATCCCACCAGGCATGCCAAAAATTATTGACATAGTGGATTACACCCTCTGAAGGGAGGCTCAGCTCTCTTCCTCTAGATGGCACAATGGAGATATTCCTCTTGTTGTGGGTCACAAATGTGAGGGATGAATCTCTAGATTATGGGATAGTTCCCCTTGATGCACCTTGAGGCCCTAGATTTCCTACTACTAATAATGGGGGAGATGAAAAGGGAGAGAAATACTAAAATTAGAACCTAAACTAATGTGGTGATGCATTAAAATGGTTGGTCTACTTAGCTTTGACATACACTTTAGACTAGAGCGAAGCAAGCATACACTTCATTCAAATGAAAACCTTTCCTACATTAGTGTTTCAATAGGGGATCCTATAGAGATATAAGGAGGAAGAACTACTAGAGGTGTTCTAAGACACACTATGGGCAACCTATTCACATGCACCTATACTCTAAGTTGGACACTTCTTATTGACCTGCAAGAAAAAAACTCACAATAAACTAGATATATTGGCATAAACTTATGAAAGCATGAAAAGGAAATGACTTAACATAAGATAAAACCATAGACATATGCAAAAGTGCAAGCTCAAATGGAGGTAAAAATTCTTCTCTTGATTCAATGTAAATTCCTTCAGGGCTTCACCATATAATGTTGAGATATTTTTTTCTCAAATGAGAAGTTACAAATATATAGAGAACTTGGAAATAGATACCTAACAAATTAAGGGATAGAAACCCATGCTGAGTTAAACACTTCTATAGAGACAAAAATCCCATGTTGTTGTTGTATTCTTCCAATTGATTATAGGAGAGCCACATTGTAGATGTCTAAGTTGCTACCCTTATTGTCTTGGGCCTGAAAAAGCATGGGATATTCCTTCTAGTAATTGAAAAATCCATCCCCAAGTTATGTTGATGGGACCATGCTCTCTTCAATTTTGGGTGCAATTGGCTATGAATGAATACCGAAGCATGAAAACAAAGGTTGCTCTCCTCTACAGTTCAAAAACCAATCTATTTTATTGGTTTTTGGTAGATATATTTCACTAAATATATTAATTATCCTTGTTGAGTCATCCATACCACTTGTTTTAGTTTGATTGGTCATTGATTCTGTCCTTTGTCTTTGTCAGTAGTTGAAACTATTACTTATTTTGTCTTTTCTACTTTGTCTTTACCTATGTTTTATCTCCTTCCTTCAACTTCTCCTTTGCCTTGGCCTTTCTTTTACTTGTTCTTTGACTTATCAAGCCTTTTACCATGCTTTCCTTTAGACAAAATGTCTAAAGGAATTCCTTCAGACATTTTTTTTGAAGGAATGATTTTTTTTATTTTCTTCTTTTCTCAAAGGGCACATGCCATTTAGGACTTTGAAATTAATCTCTTTCTTCAGCTGGTTACCCTTCACAAGGGTTTTTTTCATCCAAAAGTGCCCTTCAAGATTTTTGAAATGGTTTTCACCTTTCTCAAGGTGCCCTCCACAAAGGTGCTCACCCTTTAGATTTTTTGTAAACATCCTTCAATCTGTGAAAATGCCCTTTAAAGGAAATATATTTATTTTTGTGAACTTATTTAGACCATTTTGGGTCCTTCAATCACTTCTACTTATAAAAGTAGACTAGTAATGCACCTGCATAAACCTGATTTGCACTAGATTAAGCAAAATGACAAAACACTTGGCTTTTTTCATTAGAAAGGTCTGGTAGAGAACATTTTTTGCACAAGGCAATAGAGGGATGATCTAGCCAAAACATGGATTGGATGAATTTTTCAAATAAAAATGAGGGGGTGCCAAATTTTGGTTTGTAGGACCAAAAATTGGTCAACACTGATCAAGAACAATTTTCTAGATTAGAACCAAGTTCCTTTCCTCATATTCTCATAGGTGATGATTCTAAGGTAAATGTTATAGAAAAAGGTATAGTTTATGTTGATAGTGGTGTATTTTAGGATGTCCTCTGTGTGCTAGAGTTATCAACTAACCTTATTTCTATCTACCAAATCACTCATTTTGATATTGGTAAGAAATTTGAGTTCACACTCAATTCTATATCAATCAAAAAATTAGAGGATAATACCTTAGTTGTAGTGGGAAAATTTGACAATAATACTCAACTTTATTCATTATCCCACTTTGTGCCTTAATCTTCCTCTACGGCTTTTCTCTCACACATTGATTCACTAAGCAAGTTATGACATGAGCATTTTGGTCATCTGAACTACTGTTATTTATAGTAGCTTAGTTAGTAGGAGATGGTTATAGGACTTCCATAGATTTATTTTTTAGGGGGTATATGTCATGTTTGTGCCTTAGGCAAACATCCAAAGGATAAGTTTGATAAAGGGAAGGCTTGGAGGGCTACACAAGTCCTTGAACTTGTTTATAGTGATTTAGTGGGTCCATTACCTACTTTGTCTTTTAGTAAAACCTTATATGTTCTCACATTTATTGATGACTATTCTAGACATACCTGAGTTTATTTTTTAAAACTCGAGAGTGAAGTATTTGATAGATTTTTAGAGTTCAAAGCTCTAGTAGAGAAATAATCTAGGAAGTATGTCAAGATTCTTTGCATAGATAATGGGAGGGAATATGTGAAAAACAAGTTTGAACAATTATGTACTCTTGAAGGAATTGATCTTTAGCATTCAGTTGCATACATACCTCAGTAGAATGGTGTAGCAGAGAGGAAGAATAGATTCTTAAAATAGATGGCAAGTTATATGATTCATACAAAATCATTAGTACCTAAGAATTGGGTAGAAGCAATTAATTGTGTTGCATATATACAAAATAAAGTTCCTCATAAAGCTTTAAAGGGGATAACACCTCTTGAAGCTTGGTGTAATAAGAATCTAGATGTGTATCATTTTAGAGTCTTTGGTATTCTAGCATGGGCTCACATACCTTCAGACAAGCATCGTACTTTAGAACAACAAAGCTGAACTTGTAGATTTTTTGGATATCCTAATGGTGTAAGGGATATTAACTCATTGATCCAGATTCACATGAGCTTATTATAGCAAGTGTTTAATTTGAGGAAAGTCTTTCAAACTTATCTTCTAACATTTCTCATTCTTATTCCTTAAAAGAATTAGATAGTAGTGATGATGATACGCCTGCTTCATCTACTCATAGGGATGATGAGGTAATACCTCCCCAATAAGGTTTAGTAGGACATGTTCCTCTTCATCCTCTAGATCCTTTCCCATTGATGCCTTCATGGGATAGATATACTTTGAAAGATGTAAAACCTCTTGTTATGGATCCATTAGATAGAAGGATAACATGGTCACAGCATGATATTCCACATTCCTACATTTCCATAGCTTCTAATCCATAGTCTTTTCAAGAAGCCACAGGGACAGTTGAGTGGGATTCATCGATGGAAGAAGAGTATGACTCATTGATTAGGAAAAACACTTGGGATCTTATTCCTCTTCCTAAGGGAAGAAAATTAGTATGATGTAGGTGGATAGATCATACTAAGTTTACAATAGATGGAAATATTGATAATTATAAATCATGCTTAGTGGCCAAAGGTTTTTCCCAAGTAGAAGGCATTGACTATATAGAAATCTTTGTGCCTGTTGCTAAGATGAATTCTATTCACTTGATACTAGATATTAGTGCAGATCATGGTTGGGATGTACATCAAATAGATGTGAAGAGCACATTTCTTCATAGGGATCTTCATGAGTATATTTATATGGAGTAGCCACAGGGGTTCATTTAGGATTCTTCACCGGTATGTTGCTTGAAGAAGACTCTCTCTGGTATAAAACAAGCCCCTAAGTCTTGGTATTCTAAGATGGACACATTTTTTCTCTCAATTGGGTTCTCAAGATGTTACTCAGATCCAAATGTCTACATTTTATGGTAGGAGGATTCACTATTGTACTTGGTGCTCTATGTTGATGATCTCATTATTATAAGGAGCACAACATCCATCATTAGCAGTGTTAAGACTACACTTCATGACAAGTTTTTTATGATAGAAATGGGATCATTGCATTATTTTCTTAGGATTTAGATAATAAAGTCTTCTTAGGATTATACTTTCATAGCCCAAGTATGCCATGGACTTGTTAGCTCAATTTCACATGGCTAATTATAGGCTTACATTGATTCCTTTCTTATCTAGAGTTATACTTGAGGTTCATTATTCCAGTCCTTTGGTTGATGCCACATTGTATCGCCAACTTGTAGGAAACCTCATCTATTTAAATCATATATGACCCAACATTTCATATGTAGTTGTCATGGTTTCATGCTTTATGCAGACACCATATGAGCTTTATTGGAGAGCTACCAAGCACATTTTGAGCTACATTCAGGGCATTATCAGATATGGGATTCACTATATAGCAAGTATAGGTTTAGACTCGGTGGGATGCATAAATTTTGATTGGGCTGGTGATTATGATGATCATAAGTCTACTTCTGGTTACAACTTTCACTTCTAATATGGCCCCATTTGTTGGTAGAGTAATAAAAAAATGTTATTGATCTTTCATCTATAGAGGTTGAGTATCATGGTATTTTTAATGCCACTACTAAGGTTATTTGGCTTCAAAATATTCTCACTAAACTTGGTGTTCCATTTTAAAATCCATCAGTCATCTACTTTGACAACTAGAGCACTATCTAGATCTCAAATAATTTGGTTCATCATCAGAGAACCAAACACATAGAAATCCATATGCACTTTATCATGGAGTTGATTCAAGTGGATATCATTGATATTCAATATTGTCTTATGAAGGAGTAGATTGTAGATATTTTCACCAAACCTTTCATTGAGAGCAAGTATCTTCACTTGCGATCTCTTTTGGGGGTGTAAGACATCAGTTCTTCAAGGGAAACTCTATTCTTTAGGGGGGTCTCCTAGACCTTCATTTTTAGGAGGATTTTTTTTCCTCTGGGTTTTCTCCTTTCCTCATCTATTTATACAAAGTACCTAACATGGCTACACATTGTCAAGACTCTTATCTACATATCCCTACCTAAGCTTCACTTATGGGGGTGTTGGTGCATTTATTTACTTTATTACATTTACTTATATTTATTATTTATTATCTTGGTGCACTAATTACTTATTTTAATTATTTTATTATGTTTATTAATAATTTTCACCAAATAGGATAAGCTTGCTTAGCTAGTAGTTAACTTAGACACTTATCTTGTTATAGTGGAGTTTCACTCCACTATTCAGGGTAAGATAGGATAATATTATTTAACTTGTGTTGATCATTTACACAATTTGGACACCTATCTTGTTAGTGTCGAGTTTCACTCCACTATACATGTAGACATATATTGGTTGAACTACATGTGTTATGTGAGTTCCCTAATCTTTATCATGCATGCCTTTCTCTATATAAGCAATGGCTATTTATGTATTCCATATTAGATTAATATTTAATTATCAGAGTAATTCATCATATTTGAGTTATTTATTCATTTTTTTTATTATCTTAGATATACAGTTATTATTTATTACTATTATTATTTTATCTCTTATTTATGTTTTCTATTAGATTCATTAGATCTTGTAGCTAATTTTAATAGTGTTTTTAGATATTATATAATGTTATGTGATTATAATACAAAAATGTTTGGAAAATGTGATATATTGTCTTATTTTCACTCTTTTACCTGACCCTTGAAAATAAAAACAATAAACTTATGTGAAAATTTAGATAACATGGGATATCCCTTGAGGAATTACTACTGCATATCTCTTATGCTTAAAATAAGAGTAAATGTAGTTCTCTTATGCATGTGAGAAAAATTTTGAGTGAGGTATTTTGCTACTCTCCATACTAAAGTGTAATTTAAAATACATGAAAATTCACTTAAACATTATTCTTGAACAATTTGATGATGTCATATAGGCTTGAAGAGATTGAAGTATCAAGTTGAAAACTCTATCACAAGTGTAGCATTATATTTGATCAATTAAGGCCCTAAATTGAATAATAAATAAGGATTCACCATTTTATTATACTTTGGATGATAATTTAAAATTGGTAAAATGAATCCAAATGATTTGTGTATATAGTGATCTTTAGGAAATGACATGCAAAGGTTGACCATGGAATATTATGATAAGCTAAATTCACGTAATAGGAAATTAGGAGGAGGGAAAAACCTAAAAAAACACATAGGATGGACTCAATGGGTGAGAAAATCCACAAAATATGTATTCAATGCTTCATTTTTAGCTATCAAATATTTATCTACATAAATAAATGTCCAAGGATGAAGGTATACTTCTAAAAAATTAGATGATTAAGACCAAAAAGTTGAAATTAGATAAATATATTAGAATGTTGAAGACATCTAGAAGGCTCAAATACCGAAGAGAGCCTAATATTGGATATAAATTATAAAAAATATTAAATTATAATTAAATGGAATAAGTGTGAAAAAATTTGGAAAATACATCATGGAAATGGATATTGTATTGAAATTAGGTGTCTATAGTTTTATGCATATTTATTTATGTATGGGAAATTGGATCAAATTTGTTGTTACTAAATTTTTATGTCAACTTTTATGGTTTAACACTTTTTTCATTTTTTTATGTAACCTTCTTGTCCATCTCATGTTTATCTAGTCATGTTGTCAAGACATATGTATAATAAGGGAGCATGTGCTTAAGTCCCCCTCAAAATTTGAGTGCACTTATCTAGCCCTTTATCATTTTTAGATCCTAGTTATTGGAGGATAGGATACATCTTAATTTCACTAAAAATTGTATTTAATAATGTATAAATAGACAAGTGATTCAATTCATTTTATAATCAAACATATACTTAGCACAATGAGTAGATGTTGTATACATGAGATTCATATTTTGTTATTTTGATTTTAGTGATTTGTTATTAAATTTGAAGGGTATAAAAAAATTAGGTGCATATCTAGATAAAAACTAACCCTATATATGTGTATCTATAAAAAAATTATTATAGTTTTTTTGGTAGGATTAGCCAATTTAAAAGGATAAAAAACTAAAGCTTTCTAAATCAGGGTAAAAGGATAGACTAAAAGTAGGGGAAAGAAGTCAAAAAATAATTTTGTTGGTAATAAGTATTAACTATGACTGTAAATGTTCATCAAGACCATTTTTACCATCCCAATAGTTAACCTAACCATCCACACTGTCTTAACATTATCTTATATTCATATCAAAAGTTAGTTGTGGCAAACCAAATAGATTCATATTTGCATAAACAAGATTAGATTATGAGGACATATTTAGTAGTAACATCTAAAAAAGATAATATCCGTATTTCTATTACTCTATTAAATTACATAATTAATTAGGCACTTATTATTTTATTTTACAAGTTTTTTTATGCTTAATTTTAGGGAGACATATTTAATGCATATATTTTGGTGAAATTCACTATTTTATTCCTTTTAGTTTATTTATTTTGGTGAGCTTGCTTTGTGCATACTTCCTTATACCTCCTAGGGTGTTGTATATTAATTATTACATTTTGTATATTCTTGTATAATTATTTATATGATTTTTATATACTAGATCCATAGGGTTTTATCACAAATTTAATATTCATTGTTTCAAACCTAAAGCATTGATCATTAGAATCTTTTTTTTTGTTTATATTGGATATTTACTTAAATTATTTAATTTTCATATTTTCTAATGGTTAAGAAAACACCTTTGGAAAATATGAATTTAAGATCTAATTATAGATAAAAATTGTACTTCCCTCAAATCCATAATTCTATATTGTAAAAACTCTAACATCTTATTAAAAAGTATTGTTGATTATCCCCATTTCAAACATATCTAGTTCACTATGCCTCTTATATAAAAGATAAAAGGGATTGAATCCCATCTCAAAATTATAAAGGTACTAATATTTAAAATTTATAGTGGAAGTAATAACCCTTATCTTCATTTAAATCATTTTATCATTCATATCATAGTTTCATTTAGAACAATGTAATCCTCATGATATTATCCCTAAAGATTTTAATGGGTCAAGATCTTAAATGGTATAATCATTTATACTTAAATTAATTTAAAATTTTAAAAACCTTTTCAAATTATTGCTTAATAGGTTTTTTAAATCAATATTGGTCCTATGTTTCTATGTATTAATTTCTTGAGTGCTTCATGTTTTTTTCAATTCAAGTAATACATTTATGATTGTTCATAATTCAAATATTAATAGCTTTAATAGGGGCTCAAATGTAGTAAAAATACGAACATAAGGTATAATATGGAGAAGTATAATTTTAAACATTACTAAATTTCCCATGATTTAAGTCATATTTAAGATTGGCCTTTAAGTCAGACTTATGACACTTTTAATAAAAATTATTTGTGTAAGTTGTAATCTTAACTTAAAATTTTGAAGGGCATTGTAAAAAATTGTCCATATGTCATGCATAATTTTACATTGTTATGGTGGTTTAAATGGAGTTTGTAAGTTACATATGTTTGGTGTAAGGGTGTCATAAATTAAAAATAAGTTTGTAGTAGGTGTATCATAAATGTGTCATAAATTTTTGACACTTTGAACCCTAATTTTTTTTAAAAAAATAAAATTTCAAGTCCTCTATTTATTTTATCCCTACCCCTAAAAAATATTCAATTCCATTTCCCTATCCTTTGCACATTGTCCCTATGGGATTTAAGCATATTAAATTATCAAAATGACACCCTTAACAAAAGGAGTTTTAACTTGAAAAAAAAAAGTAGTAGAAAGAAGAAGAAAATAGGTGTTGAGTAATTCCTAGTGGAGAGATGTCTTGGTAGTGGGTCAAGACCCTCCAAGGTGTTCTCTCTAATTATATGACCCCAGGAGACAAAAAATTAAAATTGAGGATAAATGTGATGAAGGGCCTTCCACTATATATCACATAGATAAAAAATAAATAAATAATCCCACATATTCTAAGGAAGAAGAGGTAGGGTTATAATTTCATTTTTTTATAAAGATAATTTTAAGGTTAATTATGAAAAAAAAAAGATAATTTTGGGAGGATTTGAATTAAAAATATAAGAGGTTGGTAAGAGTTTTGTAGTAAAAATCTATGGGTTTAGATTTTATGGATTGTGCAAGGTTTTTTAATAGTAATTTAAGGGTTTTGAGAGGATTTTAATTAAAAAATTAAGGGTGTAGATTTTGTCTTTAGATTTTTTATAGTAAATATTTAAGGCTCCATGGTTTGTAATTTTGAGATTTTTGTATACTATAAGGTATTTTGGGATTTTTTTGTGGGTTTAAATTCATGGGATATTTAAAATCCACGTTATTAAGGACATAAAATTGGAGGAAATTAGATGGGATTAGTGTTTTTTTGGGGGGGGGGGGTAGGGGATGGATTGAAAAATTTTAGATTTGGAGAATTTTTTAAAAATCATATTTTGATGGTTTATTTTTTATGAAAGCCACACATACAATAACATAAATATTCTAAATAATAATAAAAATATACATAATTTAATATATATCACATGACACAAGATATTTTTTTGAGCCAAGATTATTAATATGTAATGTACATAGAAATAGAATAATTACCCTTAAGATAGGCAAACAACATGCACTACACCTTAATGAAGGAATAACTCAACAAGATCTTCCAATATATGATAATTCCATTTCAAAGGGGACAACCTTCAATAATATTATACCAAATATAATAATATCCACTTATTTGAATTCATTCAAATGATATTTATCTCCATTATATATAATTTCACTTTATAAGGAGGGGTAAGCCACTAACCCCATCAAAAGATGACTTATTTCTTAGCACAACTAATTTCATAAGTTATATATTTGACCCAATATAACCAACTAAGGGGGATGTGGACCACATATCAACATTTTCATCACCACATATACTCAAAATATCATATTCCTACATAATATAGAAACCTAATTTTGGTACAATTTGGTACAATGCTTTTTATTTAAAAAAATTAGTATTATTTTGTGCATATGAATAATTGGTTTGAATTAGGGTCTTAATAATGCTTGTTTGTTTGATTTTATTTTTCTCCTTCTACTTTGTATCATCATTTGGTCTTATCTTCTTCTATTTTATTTGTTTTACGCTTGTATAATTATTTCCCTTTTGACTCTATCTTCTATTGCTTCTTCCTCTAGGATAGATTCATTAGTCCTACCAATTCTATTGTGGGAAGATATAGTATACCCACCAAATTAGTCCCTTGTATTTTTTGAGTCCCTTAATCCCTTCCTTGTGTATTTTTAGTGTTTGGATTTATATATGTCATCTATTTTATTTTTTTTGGTCATATTTAATACTAATAATTATTTAACTCAAACTTTATAAATTTATATAGATAAATCATCTAGAGGCATTTCAATATGAAGTATCAAAGAATTTTATTTACTTATATTAAGGATGTTGAATTCTAGGCACACTTTATAAATATTTATTTTTTATCTTGAGGACATGCATTAAAATTTTAATTACATATTATACCAAAATAAGGATAATAAAATGTGTATGTAGTTTCATCTCCACATAGGAAGAGGAGGTTTGATCCTTTACTTGATTTATGTATTCACATTGCACAATAACTACATCGGGTCTAATTATAACATGTGAGATACATAGGTTTAACTCTAATGAGGTTACCTGACCCAACTACTTCCATTGTCTTTTATAATTATTTGGTATTTAATTATGTTAAGAAAATAAGATCAAATTATAAATTCTACACATAAATACAGATAAAAATAGTATATGACTAGAAGGCATGAAGAGGCAAACATACCCAAAAAAATTAGAATTTAGAAAGTGTGAAAGACACATTCATTGCCCACGAACACAATTGTTGGTTATAGAGGCACAACATCTAATATACATTAGGTAGCCTCATTGGTCATAAAATTAAGTGTCAAATTTATTATTACACATGGAATAATCTATATTTTACATATATCTCATTCATTCCTTCCAAACTAGGGTTGAACTTCCTATTTTTTGTTAAGGTGTAACTATTCCATCTCTTTTTATTAGAATATAGTCTAAATAAATTTAAATTATGCATTTTTACTATTTTTAGCCACTATGTTATACTTGATTTACTATTTTAAAAATCTATATTATATATCTACCTTTTGCATCATTTTTTACCATTATAATAGTGTCATTACACCATAAATGAAACATTTAAAAAAATAGTTTGGAAACCCTTCCATTTTTTGAATGCTTATATATTTTAAGATTTACCCTAAGCTTTCATTGATAATTTTTTGATTTTTAGCTAAATTGTGATATACATCATTAAATCAAACCTTAAATTGCATTCTACTTTAGATTTAGATCTAATTTTGTGTGACTTTGTTTCTCTATAATCTTGGTTTATATTAGAAAAATGGATTTAAGTGTTTTGTCTTTATTGGATGATAAATTGAAAAATGTGAATATTTGAAAGGATTTATCATTTTATTTTACAATCTCTCAAATAAAATTTTATTTAAAATTCCAAGCTTGTTGATGAAGGGATAAATATGGCTAAGAAATTGAAGGACGGAAAATATTCTCATGTACAAATCCTTAGGGTTTGTAATTATGTTTCTTCATATACCATGTTTTTAAGTGAGTGTTTGAATCCTAATCCCATGGAAAATAGTGTTTTATTTCATGGTAAGTTTCAACCTTCAAATGAACCTATTACGAGTTCCACCATTCCTAAACATGTTAGTAAATATGATGCATGTTATAGGTGATTTATAAATATAAATGCATATTGGTTCCTTTCATTTAGAGGTTGGATAATATTGTAACTTCCAATATTATTCAAAATGATGTACTTGATATTAATATTCCTCTTCCACATTACTTGGTAATTCTAAAATTATAATTATTTTAAGGTCATGGAAAATATTAAACACATATTCTTTTAATATTTATTTATATAGGAAACAATGAAGATTGTGGCTTGATTGTACTTAAGTTGTTTCCTAAAATTTTTATTGAGTATCCCTTATTTTATTTTTATTCTTTACCAAGTGGGTCCTTAAAATAATTTTAATGCTTACAAGAATCTTAATTAGATCGACATATGACAAATAATGGACCTAGAGCCACATATTTGAGTCTTAAATATCTTAATCAAGGTCCCAAGGAGCTATGCATTGTTACATATTTATATATTTTATCATATGCACTCATTGACTTATAAATTATTCAATATTAAACTACAACATATCTTTAATAATAATCTTATAACACCTATAAAAAATAAAATACTTGGGAAAATTGTAAGTAATTCAATTACCTTGAACTTATAAATGTTTACCTTTAAAAATAAATATTGATCCAACCAAAGGTCCCTACATTACCTCTTGATGGTTTAAACATTTATAAATTTCATGCACTATCATGAACATATATACTAATTGGGTTAATCAATAAATAATTCACACAATGAGATCTATCTCAATGCAACCTAAATAAATTTTCAAGGATTAATATACCATACTAAATATATTATCGAACAATTTTTTTGTTGAGCTAACACTTATTCATAAAACTAATCCAATATATAGACCAAGATCTTACAATGTAAAGATATTTTATTCTTACCATATAATAAGAGGATATTCAACTAATAGATGCATTGATTTATGAAATAATATTAAATATATCATCAATAAAAATAAGATTACACTTGAATATCTAACTCCTAAAGGAGAAGAGATTGTTTAAAAACAAAATCAACCTCTTATGGATGTATCACAACCAAAAACATTTGATACCATTACACTCAATTATTTGATAATAACAATGAATATTTAATGGGGTTTCAATATAATCCTCACCATATGGATTAATACCTCATGCATCATAACATGGACTTTAATGCATAAATATTTAGGTACTTAGACATCATACATACTACTTTTGATAATTATTTTGTCATGTCTAATTACTCATGATTATGAAACTAGACTTTGTGCACACATATACATTATTCATGTTTTTATTTACCCAAAGCTTCATTCATATATATATATATATATATATATATATATATATATATATATATATATATATATATATATATATATATATATATATATATATATATATAATTTATCATAGATACATATTATACATAGTTTGTATCCTTCATGTGCCCACCTCCCCTAAGTTTGATTGCATTCTTATTCTATATTTAACATCTCAACACTACCTTATTTTTTGTTGATATTATTCTAGTCACTTCATTTATGATTCTCATTATGTTGTGTTGGCCCTTTCCATTTTGATTGTTTACCCCATTTATTTAAATTTGATTTGGATTTTCAACCCTAATAGGATAAAAATTTGAACTGTAATTTAGATGAATAGATATGTCATTCAAGCATACATCTAAATGTAAAATATTTAAAATGAACACAATGATTCAATAATTAAAATAAGTTATATATATTAAGTATAATAAAGGTATGAGTAATTAGATATTTTTATTGATTATCTAATTATGAATATAATTAAGAAGTAGAAATGAACTAAAATCACACCTATGATTCAATGAGTTAAGAGCTATACTTCTATTTGCACAGGGTTAGTTATATCACACTTGTTCAATATCACCCATTTGTGTTGAAATGTGTTTGTTAGTATTTAATTATGTATAAATGAGGCACCATGAACATTGATCACCTTCACCTATCTTTATGTGTTATATGTGGGGAATCTTACACCTTAGTAATGCACAAAACTATATAAATCAATGTATTTCACCTAAAACCCTAGGTGTGTTTATGAGGGATAAAAAACTAAAAAAAACTAGGAAATTTTAATCAATTAAACTTACACCAAGCACCCCCATTTGATGATTAGATTATGCCTACATATCTGATACTTTGAGGATGCAAATCAAGTCACATGTAGTTCTCCCATACAGTGTGGTTGTGAAATTATGCTTCTTCATGATATGTATGCAATTAATAATATGGATTAGGTACTTGATAGTGATTACTTAGACTTGTATTTAGAGTGTTTTATACTTGGATTGTGATTGATCCTAGTGATAAATTCATATTTTAGGAATAATAGGGAGGATTTTATCAATGTGAAATAGTGAATAAATATATGTCAGATCAGTACCAACTCCCTTTTAAATTAGACCTTAGTTTTTTGATATACGAGTCCATTTAGTTAATTTATTAGACCATAGATATTCTATAAAATTTTATCAACCCTAAGGAAAGGTTGATTTTGAAAATTAACCATAGTTGGGAGAGGGTCAATTTTGACTAGACTGGGTCAATATTGACTAGGGATGTTGATTGAGACTAAAGAAACCAACCTATGCATAGGTGGAATAAATTGAGGGTGTGGATACATTTTTTTAGGATAATTAGTAGGTTTAAAATATACAATGATGTTCTCATAGGTGTGTACTATTAAAATAGAAGGGTCATTCATAATATAGAATGTAAGTATGGGAAAATGGTAAATTAGGATCTTGTTTGTGTGTTCAAGTCATGCATGATAAATGTGTATCAATATTTTCATTAGAAAGTAATTAATGCCAAATTTTAGTATCTACAAATGCTCTTTTTTCATTCTAGTAATGGATTTACTAAATTAAAAGTATAAAATGTACTGAAGGTGTACAACACACATTATATTTGGTATGAAGATACAAATGTGCATGTAATTCAATAGGAAAACATGTAATAATGTGTAGTCAATGTCTATAGATTAATAATTTTAATATAAAAATTAATGTTTAAAATTTTGAAGAGAAAAGGTAAGAGTACACCTATGTATTTATAAAACCATGTTGTCCTTGCACCTTGTTATAGATGTTGCTTATTTGTTGAAGCATTATAAAAATGTATTCTTCCTTTATTGAGCACATGGTGAAATAGGGCGATTTTACCCCAAATTTTTGTAACTATGTAGGTTCTTGGGTTGGGAATACAACATGTCCCAATAGTCATGAATGTGTAGAGAATTATGTAAAGTACCATCCAAAATAACAATGCAAGTAAATAAATAATCACATAATGGGTTTATTCAAAGAAACTAAATCAACCACTATATATAGATTACATATTAAATTTTATATTTTCACTCGATTTAACTCAATTTCACTCTATGTAAAAAAAATTCAAAAGAAAAAAGGAATGTAAATTGTTCATGCCCTATCATGAACAGATGTTTGATTGTATAGTTTCACTCAAGTCTTCTCAATGTAGAATACAATGTATTATTGAAAGATAATGAACAATGTTCATTACCCCATCATGACCATATAGATTATAAATGTGAGGTGGAATGAAAACGATTTTCCATTCAACTTTAAATTATGTTATTGTGTATGTGCATGAATCAATATCATGTCTTATGAATCTAAAAATGTGTATATATACATGCATCAATATCATGCCCATTGAATATGAAAGTGTGTATATGTTCATGAACCAATATCATTCCCATTGAATATAAAAGTGTGTATATGTGCATGAACCAGTATCATTCACCACGAATGTGAAAGTGTGTAAATGTGCATGAACCAGTATCATGCCCCTTGAATATGTATCTAAAATGTATTTGTATGTGGAAACATCTAATTTATATTCCCTTAAAATTGTGTGCATATGCCCATGAATATACACTCAAGTGTGTATAAATGTGTGCTTAAGTATCTATAAATTAAGTGCATATACATGACATATGCCACCATAATATTTATTGATATGTCAATATTTGTCATATAACTAAACCATTTGATATTTAAACCATTATAAATCTATAAAATATGTACTTTGATTTGATTTTCTATTCATGGAGGCTTATGTATCCATGACAAACCCAATGTAATGTCCCCATATTTAAATTAGGGATGTCTCCTATAATTCACTCACGTCAAAATAAGATTTGAATTTATAATGTCATTTATAAATATAACATCATGTATAATCTTGTGAACATGTGAAGAGTTTACCATTATGATAATGTATGTGTCAATCAAGGCATGTATGTAAAATATGTAATTAAAGGCATATAAGTGTCATGTATAAATATATTATTAATGAATCACATAGTATTAGGATCATTGAATAAGATAGCATAATAAATATTATGATATAGGTCATGACACCACTCAATGTTACTATTGACTACCATACTTACACCCTTGTGAAGGTAGTTTTAGGCCTTCATAATCTAAAGTAATATAGATAAAATCCTAGGATATGGGTGGCCTAATAAATTAATTAAATATATATATTTTAAGGGTTATATCCCTTTGAATTAGGATCTTTATTCTACTCTATCATCTTTCAAGGGAAAAGAGAAGGTAAACTA
This sequence comes from Torreya grandis, assembly GCA_037957365.1. Taxonomy (NCBI): domain Eukaryota; kingdom Viridiplantae; phylum Streptophyta; class Pinopsida; order Cupressales; family Taxaceae; genus Torreya; species Torreya grandis. The sequence continues at coordinate 2,403,567 of JARHVA010001982.1, read as the reverse complement.
AAGGGTAAACCTATCTAATTGGGGTGATACACCAAAATGTGACCTCCACTTGTATTATATGAATTAAAAGGTATGACTAAGAACATAAACCTAATTACACTTCTCAGATGAAAGCCTCCAAACATCAATGTTTCACATAGAGGCTCAGGCTTGATGCATGATCTAAGACAGCTAGTCAATATGTTTATCAAGGACACTAAAGAGAGCTCACACTTGCCAAACATAAAAGATTATAAAAACATACTATACAAACTATATGTATGATATAAAACCTAAAAATAGGTAAATAGTAGAGGATAAGATGAGAGGAATCATGTGTTATCACAGTCATCTATCAACAAACTGTTAGCCTACATTAAAAACAATCTTTGAGGAGGCATGAATTATGTCTTATTAATTCAAAATAGGAAAGTACAAATGTTTTTCTAAGAATTACATTTATAAGACTCAGGTTAAGGATGTTTAAAATTCCAAACAATGGGTTAAATATAGTGATAATAAGAGAGAGGAGAGAGAGAGACAAGAGCCCCTAAAACTAGGAAATGAAACCTTCACTTAGTCCTTTTCAAATTCCAATGTAGAAATTCATTATTATTCTATTTTCCTCCTAAAAAAGTGGTATATGGGTTCATGTTTAATTTTATAATAATCATGAATAATTTTTGAAGAGTTAAATAGCCTTGATTGGTGGATTTTGACCAATAACAGTGCTTAAATCCTTACCAAGGAACCATATATTCTTGGTTCAATGCTTCTCTTGACTAGTGACTTGACTAGTAAAGGTCCTTTATTTGAAATTAGGTCTTAAATTCACATTAAATTATTCATTTAAATTATTATTCTCCCTCATTTATTAGGTATCTCCAATTATTTAAGGTTTTTAGGACTCTTTGATGCAACCTTGACTTTGTCTCCTTGCTAGGTGTTAGAAGGAAGGGAAATGTGATTAAGAGTCCTTGAGAACCATTCAACATTTGAATCCTTCAAAATAACTTCAATAATTTTTATTGTGTTTAAAGTGTCATGTAATTTGAGGAGGAACCTTGAAAATCTTGTTAAATAACTCTTATGTGTCAATTTGGGTGTTTTGATTTCTTGACTCATTCATGAATAAAGAGGCTTAGGAGAGATAAATTGAGTTTTTGCATTGGACCAGGAAAAATTTCACCATGATTATATTTTAAAAATTAAATAATACTTATAAAAAATCATTTGAACCATCGATTAGCCCAAAGGATTCATTTTTTCTCATTTTTCTTGTTAAAGCACCTATTCCTTGTAACCCTAAAAATTTATAAAGTTACTTGTCTATAAGATTTTACAAATCAAATTTAAAACCTAGGAGAATTTTTTAGTACCCTCTATCCCCTTACATCTCCATAAAAAATTTCATGGTCATACTCTAAGTGTAAGTACTCGTTTTCCTTCATTCCCTTATCCAATTAGGCATAATTAGTCATCCTAGGCTTAGAAAGAGAAATATTGATCCAAAAATATCTAACACATGTGAAATAACCCAAAATCATGTGATTAACTTTACCTAGGCTATAACCAACCTCCATATAAATTTTGGAGTCCTAAGACCCTGTAGAAGTGTGCAAACCATGAAACCACCTTGTCACCTAGTCTTATTTTGAACCTATTTACAACTACTTTGGAAAAAATGTTTTTATTTTATCACTTAAATAATATATTTTGAAATTTTTTTATAATTTATATTTATTAAAACTCCCAAATTATCTCATCTAATTGTTTGGAATTTCTCCCCTTCTTAGAACACTTGAAAAACACTAAAAACATGCAAAATAGGGCATTTATGGAAATTTTTACAAGTGACATCAGCATAAAAATACATGTTTAGAACCAATTTTTAGTCCTTAACAATATTAAATAATTTTTATGATCAAAATGTGTCATATATGCATCTAAGGACCTTTTTCCATGACTAGTCAGAATTGGGGTTTTAGAAGGGTTTAAGACTTGTCTAGGGTCTTAACGATTATTCATAAAGACGGGAATTATAAATAACTTCCTTCCACTTTTCAAAAATTATTTATTGACCCTTTAAAATATTCCAAATTTATAATATCTCCATTAAAAGTGTGATAGATGGAATGAGCATCTAAAGTTGCTCCTAAGGTGGTTTGTTTAGCTATCTTGAGGCTCAAGAAAGGTCAAATCTGAATTTTAGGTCTCAAAATTCATTCCCACTACTAATATAGGTTCATAAATATATATAAAAAATACCTTCACATGATTACACATGATTTTTAATTCATTTTTACCCCTCTTGATGTTCATGGTACACTGGTTAGGGTACTTGGGGGTATGGACTTATCTTCTCGTTGCTAACCATCAAGTGCCTTGGAGTGAAAATTGAAGTTTATTTACACCCTAAAAATGTATTTAAAAAATTTTAATTTCTATTATTTACCTAAATCTCACTTAATTAATTATTTAATTCTTTCTTTGTGCCTTTGATCTCAAGTAGATCCCTATGTCTCATGGTTGCCCCTTACAAAAACTAGTGGGCCAGGTCCGAGATAAAACAATGGGTAATCCATTTTTTGTATGACCTTGAAAGGACCATAAACACATGAATCCACTCATGATAACCATATATACCAAATTTAAAAGCATTAGCATGCCTATAGAGGCCTCAAAATGTTTATTCCTCTCAATATTGGTAGGGTCAGCTAGTGATTGTGTGTATCGTAGAACATAGCTTGATGTCTTCATTTATCCCCTATCATCAAGTCTAAGGGTTGAATAATATTATGAAAAAATTTAATATATATTTTCTATCTCATAATTTCTCATTTCATACCAGGCCTAGACTCCTACTCATCCAAATAAATAAACTTGTGTGTGAGCATAGCTTCATTAGGCATAGAATGGGGCTTTAACTATATTAGGTGTTTTGAAACTCAAATTGATCAACCTTTTATGTTTACTTTACTTTAATACTACACTTATGACCTCTTATAAATCCTTTAATAGGTCTTAGATATTTTCATACGATGTTTATTCTTCCCTAAATTGCTTAGGACTAGCATATTCTCATCTTATAGCTTGTAGGTGTTTTAGAGAGTTCCTAGACTAAATAATGTATGCTTAGACCTCACTTACACATGGAAAATATCCTTTTCCAATGGATTTAATTCTTGATTATAGTCTCAAAACTTTCACACATACTCTTCTTCTGACTTAAAGCTTAAGGTCTATTGTCACTAGTAGCAACATGTAGGTTACCATGAGGGTATTAAGACTATGTGTTATGACTGCATTCCTCAGGTTTGAGACCTTATAATCACACCAATGATCTTATAAAAATATCATGTAATTGATTGAGGTTTTTAATTAGATTCAATTACCCTTCATACACCTCTACCACTTCATTATATGCATTTTACTCCAAACCTAACAAGGATGGTTGTAGGTAGCTCTTTAGGGTCATTAACTATGTGTAGTGATTTTAAGACCTCCTTAAATGGTTTTAACCTCCTCAATTGTCCACAAACCTAGATGGAGTATCAATTGGGATAAATATCCTTTCAAAACTACTCTATTCCTCTCATTAGATGCACCTTTAGACCAACTATATTTTTAGCCACCTATAGGTGACTTTATTAGGATCATAGATTGTATTAGGTATTTATACCTCCATCCTTTTATACCAATGAATTCCTTTCTATTTCCATGATGTTTAAAAGGTTCAAACCAAAAGATTTCATGACATCAAGGTCTTATAAATCCTATGACAAGCCTCATATCATTCTTAACTTTCCTCCACAGTTAGTACATAGTATTGTAAGTGGGATTTTGACTATTTTTCAACTTAGTTTCAAGACTATCTCTGACTTGAGGGTGGCCTAATTTATACATTAAGGATTTGTAACACTATCTGCATATACATAGAAGTTAGGGCTTCATGCTTGAAACTCTCTCATGTTATTATGAGGTTGATCTTTGTCTTAAAAGAGGACCTATAGGCTTGAGGCTTATAGGTTCCATTTACTTGTTTCAAGGGCTCAAAGCCACTTCTTCACTGACCCTAGCTTCTCAAACTTGTCAAACCATGACACTTCCATTGTTAATATTTCAATGGCCTATATATATTTAAGCCAAGTATTATCTCATCCCCTTAAACTCATCTTAAAGCATTGTATGGACTATAGGTTGATTTTGAGATATATTCATGCTTTGAAGGGTTCTTTGAATTCATAAATAACTCCAAAAGCTTAAAGAAATCATTGCGTATTTCCAACTCTAGTCTATTTTTCATGAAAACTTGACTATAATAAGTTCATTTTGCCTAGAAGTTAATTGTGCCAACTTGTATATGACTCCCCTTCAGCTGGTTGTAAGTGACTCTAGAAGGTTTTAACTTTGTTCTTAGTGATTAAAACCTAATCTCCTTCAACCCTATCATGATGCTTTGGAAGGGTTAAAAATCTTAAAAGGATTCATTTCATTTTACCACATGGTCTATTTTCACCTTAGGTGTATTTTCTAACAACTTCTTACTTACTCCCATATACAGTCTATACAGAGTACTATATGTGCTCTTAAGATTATGAATTTAGTTCATTTGACCTCCCTTGACCTTTCAAGTGGCTAGGTGTTTTCCAATGGATTATAAAATTGTTTACATATACATGAGATTGGGTGCCACTGTCTGAAGCTATGCTTTATGTTAGATAATTATGTTTATCAAGGTCTAAAATGAGGACTTACAAACTTAAGGCCTATAGGTCTCATTTTGACTGTATAGGCACACAAAGAAACACTTCTTGATATTTTAAACTCCTTAACTCTATCAACCACTACACATCTCATTATCATCCTTATCACTTCTCAATGGTATTAGAAAATCTCTAACAAATACTTATGTCACATTCAACTTACCTTATAGGTTTGTACAGACCTATAGGTGCCTATTAGTTCATATATAGGGTTTTTATGTAGATAATGGATATTATAATAAATTTAAATCCCACAATGATATAATTAGGGAATTTAGAGTCATATTAATGCATGAATATATATCTCATGTATCCACCATACCTCTGAGCATCTCTAACCTATTCCTATAGTACATACAATCTACATATGAAGGAGACACTTATGACCTCTCATTAAAAGTGTGTATTTAGACTCCTTAATTAAATTTTATTCACTTATAATGGTTAATATAATATCAATAACCTACACCATGATATACCTCTGATAATGTAGTCCATTATGGCATTCAAGCTTGTAATGAATTATCTAAACACAAACTATGTTTCAAATAGCAAACACACTTGAAGAGTATGAACAAGAAACAAATATTCAAATAAAACACATAAAATCCATGAAACTAATAGATCTTACATTATTTATTAATAATTATAAAACCTATTATAATGATCATCATGAATACAAAACGTAGACTTGTAACATAATTCACTGTAATAGCTTATACATCAAGACATTCTTCTTCCAAGTGAAATAATTTAAAGGAGATGAGTTGGATAATTAAAAAATCATTAAAACTAAATAAATTACCTATGAAAACTACCCTAAAAACCATTCCTTTGCATTTATTTTTTATCTAGAGAAATAGGTGCAAGAATAAACCCCTCTCAAATGAATAAGCCATAGTGACCTACTATCACTCTTAGTGATTGTTCATAAATAATAATCCATAAATATTCAAACCAATACCAATTATTTCAATATTATTAGTACCCCTAACAATTTTCAAAGTTTCATATCCCAACTCTCTCTTATTTATCTATATCGAACACTTGAAAATTTCCCTTCTAATGCTGTCAAGGAGGTTGATATGAGAGATAAATTAGTTTTCTCTATTTTAACACCTCAAACCTCTTATAAATTACTTTTTTGAACTTTTAATGGAAAAATAAGGTCTTTAAGATTCCTTAAGCTTAATTTCACCTTGATAATTATATGAATGGCCTCAAAAAAGGCCTTTTAGCACTAAAAATGCCATAATCACTTGAGAAGTCTGATGAAACTACTATAAAATGTATCCAATGGATATTTTAATTCCTATAGAAGTAAAAAATGTCTTTAAATGAAAATTTTCTAGTGGTAAGGGTGATAATTTGACCTATGAGATCAGAATTATCAACATTTTGTTGACTCAACTGAGAAGTATGCCTACTATACTTAAGAACCAAACCATTGACATCAATTTAAATCTCATAATATCAATATTACACTTTGAAATAATCATGATTATATCTTTACCAATGAATACTACTCTTGACTCAAGATAAGACATCTACTTACTCTTTAAAGATAGGAAAGAAAAGACAACAAAATAAGGAAATAAGACTAACAAAACACGTGTCAACAAAGCACTTATTGAAATAAAATTTGAGAAAACTAATGTTCTTTAAATATTTTTTAGGAAATATAGACTAACTAAAACTAACCTTCAAATAATTCCCCTCCAAGATCAAAAGGAAATTTTTTAGATCACTTACTTCATGAGGTATGCAATGGCATGTGAAATAATATTTGATTGACTTCTTAACTGGTCGAGCCTTATTCTTAACTAAAAATACATCTAACATGTCTTATAATAGATATACATAATCAAATAAATCTATAATTAGCCTTCACATTTTCTTGTTGTTTTTCTTAGCAATGAACTCCAATATGGCCAGATATTGATTTGTAAAACCAATTAAATCATGAACTTCATATGACTAATTAAAGTAGCATACCTAGTCCTTCATATCATATTGATAACTTTAAAATTTCCCATCATTATCTCCATATGAGATATTTGGTTGTTATTTAATAAATTATGGCCAAAAGAGATCCTCACTATCTTCCAAGAGTACATTAAGGTATAAAAATGAGGTGAGAGGATGATAACCCATGTTGATAATGTCAAATAAATCATCATCTAGTGAGGCTCCCTCTTGAAAAGGAAAATTTACAATACCATCACTCTCTATCTTATTGATTGGTTTACCAAAATTGCCTCTTATTACCTTACTCAACTCATAATCACTTGGGAAAAGTGAGTAACCTGATTCAAAAACTTCAAACAAATATTCATTGTGCTCTTGACTAGTACATAGGAGATCAAAGAAAGGATTTACCTTCTCTTATTCATACTCAATCACATCAAAAGTAAGATTTTGATACAATTTAACATCTCTTTCATCTTTTATCAAAATTTCTTCATCTTGTTTGAAAGATAAAATGCCTTTGCTCTCACCAAGGGAAGTACTAATAAATATTTATTCTTCTTTCATGCTTTCCTCATATTCACCACACCCACCTTGAAAATCACTTACAGTTTCAACTTCTTCATTTAGCTTCTAAATAATAGGATCCTCTTCAAGAAGGGAGATTATGGGAGGTTAATTAATAATCTCATGAGTTTATATGGGAGTCAAGGGAGTACCTTTGCAAGTTGAAGTTTTAGGGATGGTGGACTTTTGAAGGAATGCTTGGAGAGAAAGTAAGTTGAGTTGTCCCATGAGTGATTCATGGTTTTCTTCCTCACCATTTCCTTATTCACCCTAATGATTTACCTCATCAATTACAGATGTAACCTAAATTTTGACCTCTTCAACAATTACTTCTTCCTTCCTATGGATGTTTTCTTGAATTGACTTCCATGAGGAAACAACTATAGGCACATGGTCTTCTTTGGGCTCAAACTCAATAATACTCTCTTTCCTATTTCTCCCAAGACTTAACTATTTGGTTCCAAGGTAGGATTTTAAAATTAGTAGGTTCACTTGGAGGTTGAAATTACTCTCTTAGAGGCTCTATCTGAGAATGGTCATTGACCTCTTAAGGACAAGGAACATAAGAGGGTTGATATGGTAAATACGAGGGTTCTTGAAGAGTGACAGGAGGAGTTTCATCCATAAGACTTGACATGGAAAAACCAATATTCATATCCCAAGAAGGCCTCCAATATGGAATAATCTTATTTTATTGAGGAAGGGTAATTATAGATAGAAGAAAAATTTGAACACAAGAAGTTTGATCAGGGGTAGGATGAGATGGCTAAGGTGGTTTGGGTTGGATCTCTTGATTCTCCCATCTCAATAACCTATCTACCCACCATTAGATCATGGTTCTCATTTCATGTAATTCATAATTCATTTTAAATTTATTCTCTTATCCAATTGATGCCCACATACTTATCAACATTTTCACTATTTCTCGTATCTTTTGTATCAGTGGAAAAGGAATCACATGCAACTCTCTATCCCACACTCTCATCACCCTTTCAAATTTTAGAATATTTATCTTGAATGAAAACAAGGATATGGTAGGGGAAACATGATTTTTATTTGTATATGGAGTAGGAGGAGGTGAGTATGACTATTTAAAATCTTGGTAATGTTGTTGAGGTACATAGTTAGGCTCATAGTGAGGTTGACAAAAGTCGCTATAAAGTTGATATGAATCATCATACTCTTGATAAGGATAATCATAGGGATGGTAATACTCTTGGTAAGGCTGATTAATCTCATAATAATGTTCATATGGATCATGACCAAGTTGGCATAACTCATTATAACGCTGATAAGGAAGTATAGTATAGGAAGTTTCTTCATAAGAGCCATAAAACAACATCAGGATAATGCAATAAAAAAAGAATTACTTGGAAATTATGATTTAAATATTAGAATAAGTTTATTTATATTGGATTCAATAAATAAATCATGAAAAAAAATTTAAAACTTCAATTTCATCAAGACCAGTACCAATTTGTCCCATCGGGTATGCCAAAAACTATTGACTACTAGACTTACACCCTTATGAAGGTAGTTTTGGGCCTTCATTATTTAAAGTATCAAGGATAGAATCATAGGATATTTGTGGCAATATAAATTGAATTAATATATATATTTTAATGGCTATCTCCCTTTGATGTATCAATTAGGATCTCTATTCTACTCTACTATCTTATAAGGGAAAAGAGAACAAGGAAAATTGAAAGGAAAACTATCTAACTGGGTTGATACACCAAAATGTGACATATAATTATATTATTTACACTAAAATGTCTGAATAATATCATAAAAATTATTAAAATTATAAAATTAAAGCCTCAAAACATCAATGTTTCACATAGAGGCCCAGGCTTGATGCATGATATAAGGAAGCTAGTCAATAGGTCTATCAAAGACACTAAAGAGAGTTCACAGTTTATAAACATATAATATTTTTTAAGCACATGATGAAACATATAATTATGATATAAAACCTAAAAATATGTAAATAATATAGGACAATATGAGAGGAAGCATGTCCTATCATTGTCATCTATCAATAAACCATTAGCCTACACTAAAAATAAGCTTTGAAGCATGATTTTTTTCTTATTCATTAAAAATAATAAAGGACAAGTTTTTTTATGATAATATCCTTGACACATCTTAGGTTAATTATTTTTAAATATCCAAACATTGTCTTACATATAGTGATAATGAGAGAGGAGAGAAAGAGAGAGAGACAAGAGCCCCCAAAACTAGGAAATGAAACATTTACTTAGTCCTTTTCAAATTCTAACATAGCACTTAATTATTATTATATTTTCATCACAAAAAATTGAAATAGGGGTTAATTTTTAATTTTATTATAATCATGAATAATTATTTAAGAGTTCATCATCCTTGATTGGTGGATTTTGACAAATAACAGTGCCTAAATCCTTGCCAAGGATCCCTATATTCTTGGTTGAATTTTTTTTATTTGAATATAAAAGGTCCTTTCCTTGAAATTATGTCTTAAATTAAAATTAAATTCCTCATTTTAATTATTTATCTCCTTAATTTATGAGGTATCTCCAATTATTTAAGTTTGTTAGGAATTTTTGATGCAACTTTGACTTTATCTCCTTGCAAGGCATTGGAAGGAAAGGGAGTGTGATAAGGAGTACTTGAGAACCATTCAACCTCTAAATCATTAAAAATAACTTAATTACTTTTTATTTTATTAAAATTGTCATGGAATGTGAGGATTAACATTTAAAATATTTTTGAATAGCCCTTATGCATCAATTTCGGTGTTTTGACTACTTGACTCCTTCATGAACAAAGAGGCTTAGGAGAGAGAAATTGAGTTTTTACATTGGACCAAGAAAAATTCCACCATTAATGGATTATAAAAATTAATTAATACCTATAATAAATAATTTTTAACCATCAAGTATCCCAAAGGATTCAATTTTTCTCATTTTGCTTGCTAAAGTGCCCATTCCTTATAACCCTAAAAACTTATAAAGCTCCTTGTCCAGAATATTATATGGTCAAATTGGAAAATTGGGAAAAATTTTGAGTACCATATATCCAAATAAAATTTAATTATCATATTCCAAGTGGAATTACTCCTTTTCCTTTATTTTGTTCTCCAATTAGGCCTAATTAGCCCTCCTAGGCCTAAAAAGAGAAATATTGATCCAAAAAGATCCCACATGAGTGAAATCACCCAAAATAATGTTATTTAATTTCCCTAGGATGTCACTAACCTCCATTTAAATTTTTGGGTCATGATACCATGTGGAAGTGTGCAAACCAAGAAACCACATTACCACCTAGTCTTATTTTGAGCTTGTTTAAGAATGCCTTGGAAAATGTGCCTAGTTTGATCACTTAATATATCATGAAATTTTTTGAGAATTATTATTTATTAAAACTCAAAAATAATATCATCTAATTATTTTTAAGTTCTCCCCTTCTTAGAACATGTGAAAAACACCAAAAAATGCAAAAATAAATAATTTGTGTAAATTTGTATATGTGATGTCAATATAAAACTACATGTTCAGAACCTCCTTTATGTCCTTAAATACATAAAAGATGTTTAAAGATCAAATTTTTTCCTTATATAATCATTTGAGGTCCTTTTTCCATGACTAGTTAGAATCAAGGTTTTAGAAGGGTTTAAGACATGTCTGGGGTCTTAACGATTGTTCATAAATATGGGGCACAAAAACAACCTAATTCCACTTATAAAACCTTATTTAATGAGTTACTTATCTATACCAAATGTATCATCTCCCCATGAAAATTTTGAGAGATGGTACGAGCATCTGAAGTTGATCCTAGGGTGGCTTACTTAGCTCTCTTGAGGCTCAAGAGAGGTCAAATCTAAATTTTAGGTCTCAAAATTCATTCCCACTACTATGATAGGTTCATAATATATTAAACATATCTTAAATTTATTACACATTCTTTTTAATTCCTTTTTACCCTTATGTATGTTCATGGTATAATGGTCAAGGTACTTGGGGTTATGGGCTTATCTTCTCTTTACTATCCCTCAAGGACCTTGGAGTGAAAATTGAAGTTTGTGTGCACCCTAAAAATGTATTGAAACCAATTCAATGTCCATTTTTTTCCTCAAGGTCCTTTCATGAGTTATTTAATTATTATTTTGTGCTTTTGAGCTCAAGTGGATCCTTAAGTCTCATGGTTACCCTTGCCAAAGGAGTGGGCCAAGTCTGACACAAAATAGTGGGTATATACCCTATTTGTATGACCTTTAGAGGACCATTAACACATTAATCCACTAATTATAACCATATATACGAAATTTCAAGGCATGACCACACCTATAGAGGCATCAAAATTTTAATTCCCCTCAAGATTGGTAATGTTTGCTAATGACTGCATTTATCTTAAAACATAACTTGTTATCTTCATTTATCCCTATCATCAGGTCTAAGGGTTCTATATTATTTTTAAATCATTTCATATATATTTTCTCTATCATAATTTCTCATTTCATTTTAGGCCTAGACTCATTCTCAGCCAAGCAAACAAAAATGTGTATGAGCTTAGCCTCATGAGGCATAAAATAAGGCTTTGACTATATTAGGTGTCTTAGAACTCAAATTGATCAACATTTTATGTTTCCTTTAGTTTCATACTACACCTTTGACCTATTATCAATCCTTTAATACTTATTATATCTTTTCATATCATGTTTGCTCTTCTAAATTGCTTAAGACTAGCATGTTCTCATCTTATAGCCTATAGGTGTTTTAGAGAGTTGCATACTATATGATTAGACCTCACTTACACATGGAAAACTTAATTTTATAATGTCCTTGAGACTTTATTATATTCCCAACACTTTCACACATACTCTTCTCCTGACTTAAAGCTTAAGGTTTACTATCACTAGTAGTAATATGTAGGTTACCATAAGGTTACCATAAGGGTATTAAGACATTTAAATCACACCAATGATCTTATCAAAATATCAAGTACTTGATTTAGGTTTTTAATTAGGTTTAATTACCCTTCATAAACCTCTACCACTTCATTATATGCATTTTACCTCAACCTAACAAGGATGATTATAAGTAGCTATTTAGGGTCATTGACTGTGTGTAATGAGTTTAGGACCTCCTTCAATGGTCTTAACCTCCTCAATAGTCCATAAACTTGGATGGAATCTTAATTGGGATCAAGATACTTTCAACATTACTTTGCTCATCTCATTAGATGCACCTTTAGACCAACTATTTGTTTAGCCACCTTTAGGTTCCTTTCTTAGGGTCATTAACTATATTAGGTATTTAGACCTCCATATTTTTATACCAATGACTTATTTTATGTTTTCATGATGTTTTAAAGGTTCACACCAAAGTATTTCATGCCAACAAGGTATTACATATCCTATGACAAGCCTCATATCATTCTCAACTTTCCTCCAAATTTTGTATAGAGTACTATAGGTGCGATTTTGACTATTTTTCAGCTTGGTTTCAAGACTATCTTTGACTTGAGAATGGCCTAATTTATAATTTAATGGTTTGTAACACTATTTACATTTACATAGAAGTTAAGGCTTCATGCTTGAAACTCTCTCATGTTAGTATGTGGTTTATCTTTGTCTCAAAAGAGGACCTACATGTTTTAGGCATGTAGGTCTCATTTACTTGTTTTAAGGGATCAAAGCCAATTTTTTACTAACCCTAGCTTCTTAAAATTGTAAAACCATGACACTTCCATTGTCACTATTTAAATGGCCTACAGATCTTTAATACAAGTATTATGGCATCCCCTTAAACTCACCTTAAATATATTGTATAAACTGTAGGTTTATTTTAAGATACATTCATGCTTTGAAGGGTTCTTTGACTCCATACATAACTCCACAAGCTTCAATAAATCATTTCTTATCTCCAAACTCCAATCTATTTTTCATGAAATCTTGACTATCATAAATTCATTTTGCCTAGTAGTTGATTGTGCCAACCTATAAATGGCTCCCCTTAAACTGGCTAGAAGTGACTCTAGAAGGTTTTGACTATGTTCTTGGTGTTTAGAACCTCATCTCCTTTAACCCTATCATGATGCTTTGTAAGGGTTAAAAATATTAAAATTATTCATTTAATTGTACCACATGGTTTTTTAACACCTTAAGACTATTTTCAAACAACTTCTTACTTACTCCCATATATAGTTTGTACATAGTACTATATGTGCTATTAAGATTGTGATTTTAGTCCATTTGACCTCCCTTGACCTTTCAATTATCTAGGTTTTCTCCAATGGATTGTAACACTATTTTCATTTGGATGATATTGGGTGTCATTATCTAAATGTATGCTTTATGTAAGAGAATGATGTTTATCAATGTCTAAAATGAGTACCTAGAGGACTAGGGCCTGTATGTCTCATTTTGTCTGTATAGGTACACAAATAAACACTTCTTGAGATTTTGAACTCCTAAAATCTATAAACCACTAAAAATATCCTTATCACTTCTCAATGGTCTTACAAAGTCTCTACAAAAAACTTAAGTCACCTTTAACTTGCCCTACAAGTCTATACAAACTTGTAGGTGCTTATTAGTTCATATATAGGTTCTATATAGAGAGAATGGATATTCTAGTCAATTTTAATCCCTTAATGATATAATTAGGGTATTCATAGGCATATGAATGCATGAATATATATCTCAAGTCTCTATCATAGCTTTGATCATCTCTAACATGTTCCTACAGTCCATACAATCTACATATGAAGGAGACACTTATGACCTCTCATTGAAAGAATGAATTAGGGACTCCTTTATTCACTTTTTTTCACTTAAAATGGTGAAATATCATATCAATAACCTAAACCATGATATACCTATGATACTTGAGGCCATGATGGAAATCAAACCTATAATAAACTATCTAAGCACAAACTATGTTCTAAAGAGTAAGCACACTTGAAGAGTATGGATAAGAAACACATCCTCAGATAAAAAACATGAACTTCATGAAAATAAGAGAGATTAAATTATTTATTTATCATTATAAAACCTATGATAATCACCATCATGAATACAAAATAGAGACTTGTAGCAGAGTTCATTGTAATAACTTGTACACCAAGACATTTTTCTTCCAAGTGAAGCCAATTCAAGGATATGAGATGGTGGATGAAACCATAATTAAAATCAGATACATTACTTATAAAAACCACCATAAAAACCATTCCTTCCCATCAATTTATTATCTACAGAAATAGGTTCAAGAATAGACCTGTCTCAGATGAATATGCTATAATGACCTGTTGTCACTCTTAATGATTGTTCATAAATAATAAACCATAAATATGAAAAAAAAATTAACTTATTTCAATATTAATAGGAACCCTAACAATTTCCAAAGATTCAAACCCCAACTATCTCTCTTTTGTCTGTATTGAGCACTTGAAAATTACCCTTTTAGAGCTACCAAAGAGGTTGATATCAAAGATAAATTTATTTTCTTCATTTTAAGACCTAAAAACTCTTCCAAATAACTTATTTGAACTTTTCATGGAAAAATAATGTCTTTAATATTCCTAAATCTTAATTTCACCTTGAGAATTGTATGGATGGCCTCAAAAAAAGCCTTTTTGGCCGTAAAACTGCCAGAAGCACTTGAGAAGTCTAATGAACTAATGTAAAATTTATCCAAATGATATTTTCATGAATAACTAATTACACCATGTATTTAAAAGAATATTTTCAATTTTTATGCATGAAAATTTGACTTGTGAGGTCAGAATTATCAACAGTTACCAAGATCAAAAAGTGCAAAAAATCAAGCGTTAGTGTTAGACATACAACAATGGGTGAAAGAAAAAATACATAAATATGTTTCAAGATTCAATTCCAAGGGCCACACAAGGGGGGAAGATATGTCACTATCAAGGGACATTAAAGTTGTTACATCAAACAATGTCAAGGGCTACATGCAAGGGGACATAAATATGTCACATCAATAAGACCAAAGGACACATGTAATAGAACATAAATATATTGAAATTAAAACTAAATGGACACAAAAAATAGACAATCACAAAGTATCCTATCATGTAAGAGAGTAAAAACATCAATGGAACATATAATAAGGAACTAATTTACAACATCCATGTGTATCAATGCCACATCATATCATAATATCATATCTATGTAGTATTATGTAAGATATGAGTAACTAATAAGACACATGTAAGTGATCTAGGTATATCAACATGGTAAAATTTCATATAAATATAAAACATGTAATATTTAAACTTGTAGACTAATACACCCCTAGTATTAACATGGCCACTAGCTAGAGGAAAGTCCAACATCTACATGTCCATGTGTAACTTGTATGTCTTGCATCACACTCATATACCATGAAATTCATGTGTGTATGAAAATATTATTCCATATACCAAACATGTGATAAATAACATGTGTAAATAGTGTAATCTATTAAAAATGTCATGTTCATGTCCTAATTCTTTATTTTTAAAATATTTGAATGTTTTTGTATTTTCTTAGATTTTTTTTTGTATTTTGGAATATTTGATCACATCAATGGGAGGATCATATGAAGTGCATGTATCAAATATCAGGAGGATCCTCTATCATGGAAGAGACATACTAAATGTTGTTGTGTCATATTCTAATATAAAATTACATGTTATAATGTGATTATCATGATCACTACTCAGAGAAGTTAATGTATGATGGGTAGCTCTATATGGGCATGGATTCTATGGGGTACATTGTAAAGTAGGGGAATTTATTACTAGTGATTTTTGTGGTACATGCTAACCTATTCACTATGCTAATTGAGTATGTGTTATAGGAGATGATGGCTTTTATGGGCCCTAAGTAACTCTCTAGTGTGATTGACACTGAATAGATAGTTGTCCAGTAGGCCCAACTATTTTTTATTGAATAGGTGTAACCTAATTATCTATGTAATGATACTAAATAGTTGTACTAACCACCTTATTATAATGGTCCTAAATTTGTGTACTAACCAACTATGATGGTGGTGGGGGTAGAGGAGGAAATACCATTGGTTATATAGGGTATTCATAGCATACACCCATAACTATGAATACCATGCTCCATTTGATGTAATTTATACATCGATGCATTGTAGATGGTATTATAGGAATTTATTACATCCAATGGTGTCCTAAAAAATTTTAAAGACCCCATTACTTTGTAGAATAAATAATGGAATGGATGGTATGGCAGAGCTCACCTAAAGAGGTAAAATTATGTGTCCCAAGGTATTTTATTTATGTCCATAGAATATTTTAATTGCTTTGACGTAGCTTATAAATCTTATTGTGTGTACCCAATGGAGTGAATAAGTATCATTGTGAAAATGTTTTCACTTGATCCATTATCAATCATGACACTGTATATAGGTTGCTCATTAATATAGGGTTGTATGAAGAGTGCATGAAAGTCTAAATATTAATAAAAAACCACATTATCATTAAAATTTTTCATATGATAGTATGGTGAAGTATCGATAAGTGTACTAATAATTTCATCTATTGGGTGGTCATACATCACATGTGGAGGATGCATGTTGTATGCATAGTATAATTATGAATTATATTTAGTCTCTATTATCTCATGTTTATGAAATGGTTAATTAAATATCTTAATTGTGGTATATATTCCTTTGTGGGGGTACCCAATTTGATAATAATAGCATATATAAGATCCTATATGAAGCATCCATCTATAGAATGTCCTGTAATATGATGATAATCACAATATGCATTGTTGTCATAGTTTCATGGTGTAGTCCTATTTAGATTAAGATATTTTATAGGAATGCATGTGATAAGGTTACACTCAGGTATTTTCTTTATTATTACATGACAAGGTGATGGTAATATAAAAAAACTACCACTTTGGTGGAGCTATCAGTTGTAGATGGTTTATAGGTTATGACACTACATGTATCATACTATTATCCTAATTCTCATCATCTATTGGTTTGACCTTGTGAAAAAAAATTATTGTAAACTTGATTATTGACATGGTCATAGGAGTGGATTTATACTTGATATTATTCAAATCTATTAGCTTTAATTCTATTCCCCTTACTATATGACATAGTTCATCTAATAATTCGATTCTCTTGAATATAATTGAATTATGGAATTGTGTAAGAAATATTTCCTTGAATATATCTTATAATTCATTATCGACCATAATATTGGTCATCTTGGCTAGAATAGTATTTTACTAAATTATATATTCATTGATTGGATCATTGGATCCTTAGTTGAGTTTATAAATTTGTTAATAGGATAACTTCTCACCAAATGTTGATGGAAAAATCTATTATAAATTGGTATACTAGGGGGTTGAATGCTTTATGGATTGGATTGAGATATCATATAACCATCACAATTCATATTCCTTTATAATTCTTTGATTTATCTTGGTAAATAATTAGTCATTATATGCATAATCTAATCATGTTGTGTGGAATGACTTGAGGTTTTATTCAGGATCACCTTTACCATCATATAATGTAAGTTTAGAGATACAAATATTTTTGGTAAAGGATATGATTCTATCACAATGGATAAGTGTTTATGAATTAAGGAATGTGATTCCATGGAATGACTAACTCTAGATTCACCTTTCTCTAGCTACAACACCTTAACTATAGTTTTATCAATCTACTTAAGAGAACGTGTAATAAGCAAGGTTAGTGATGGAACATGTGTAGTAATCATGCTATGAATGAAATTTTCATGTGTAAGAGTGGCTATGTAAATATATTGGAGGCCTTTTGTTATCCAAAAACCTTGTGTGTATGTCACATAAGTCACTATATGTGTAGGTTTAGGGATAGTATAAGTAATAGAGGTCTGAAACCTAATGTGGTAGTTTAAGCTATTTTTTTATGCTCATCTCTTACTATATATAACATTGAATCAATCTAATGTGGATTCATATTAATATATTCAAATAATTATTGATCATCCATGACATTTATATGGTCCTTATTAGTTGTGTCATGAGTATTATTAGTTTGAATATTAATTATAAGTCCATCAATATAGTGGATAATATGTAATTTATAATATACATTAGTAAAAATAAGAGGTCATGTATTACATTTTACATCTAGTGGTAATAATAATAAACTCAAATTGTAGGTTTCAATAATATGATTGGAGAAAGGCTTGAGATTTTTCATTATTAGTTTCAACCTTATTAGTGTTCTTAGATTTGATCATGTTGACCCATTTTAATACATAATTGATCTAAATAAGATACACTATCCATGTAGAGTAATATGAAATGGTTACTTTAATTAATTATGCTAACCAATAATGTTCATTTATTATGTCCATGACTAATGTGTATTATAAGGGATTAATCTAAATTAAGCCTAAAAATAAAACTCAAAGGAAAAATTTTGAGACCCTCAAAGGATGACAAAACTAATGAAGATATAGGTCCAAAGGTGAAAATATATTTTTTTGGTATAGAAATCAAAAATCAAATTTGAAACCATCAAACAAATAATATAATAAAATTGAAAGGTGAAAAGTTTTTTTTTGAATGGAAAGTAGAAATGAATTGTAAACCTTAGGACAAAAAATCTGAAACATTGGAAGGATAACATGGTTAAATATGTGTAAGGGTTAATAATTATGTTCAAAATATGAAACCTTAAAAGGATAACAAGGTTTGATATGCTGTAAATATGTCTCTACATGCTTTGTATGTGTAATTCCAAACCCTAATGATGCACAGAACTCAAATAATCAACCTCCTTCACCTTCATACCCTAAGTTTTCTTTTGAGGAATATAAACATTCAAAAATATGGAAGTGTAATATGATGATCTAACCCCATTAATCTCTATTTTATTATTGATTGTTCCATATGTATCTAATTCTCTAAGGAGGGAAATCAAGCATACAAATTTCTCCCTCTTTGTGTGATTGTGAAATTTTGATCCTTTTCTGTATGTATGTAACTAATGATTTGCTTTAAAGACTTGAAAATACTTTCTTTGAATTCGATGTAGAGTTATTCAGGTTTTGGTTGTCACTAATCCTAGTGATAAATTATAAATTTAGGAAGAATAGGGATGATTTTATAGCTGTGAAAAAATGTATATATGTGTGCCACATACTTGCCAAATCCCTTTTGAATGAGACCTTGATTTGTTTAAATATGAGTCTAATTGGGTAATTAATCATGCCATTAACACACTAGGAAAAATTTTATTTTGATAATTAATCATTGTTGAGAGAGGGTTAGTTGACCAAGTTTATAACAACCCTACTGGGTTTTACCAGAATATAGTAGTTTTTTTAAGTTAATTACACATATTCATCTTATTTTTTTACCATGAGAAATCTAATTAGTGATCTTTAACTAACTACATTAATTTAGTCAAACATAAGGTTTATATCCAATTCATTTAGCTAATATTCACCATAAAAAGATATAACAAATAATTTATGATATTGAATAAACAATAAATACCTAAATCATTAAAATAATAGTATAATTTCATCCATGGATGATACAACATTGTAGCTAATATTGTAAAAGTACAATGAATATATATTATAGTTTTTAGCAATAAACAATATCTCAAAAAATAATACATGATACAAATATCTATAGATCATGAGTCTCAATGACTCAAGATTTTCCATGACTCAAGTATCAATATATAATCTCAAGTGTAGTCTCTAGTTTAGTACTCCTATAGGGAAGGAGAACATCATCTGACTACTTTTCCACACTAAACATAGACCATAGATACCTCACAATATCTTCCAACAAGGAAATGGCCCTCCCTTCATATATGGGTAGATAATGATGGTATGATAATTCAGAGTGACAAACTAGAACCCATGTGTTATAGTTATCTAATACATAATGTGTACAATAGAGAAATCTATTCTAACATGATATCACACAAATATGAAAACTATATCAATATATGAAATGATAATATTTAACTATAAACATTACTTTGTCCAAAGCTTTCAATAGTTAATGATCTCTAAGATCAATCAATTTCATACACGCCACTCAATTGGATTACACCTCATCTTGAATTGATGATGCTAATTAAACTAGTAAAATCTATCCACTACTTATTTAGTATCATAAATGAAAGATTTTATTAAAATATATAATATAAAAACCAATAGATTCATTAAAAATATTTTTTTTAGCTGATACTAATATGCTAGGTATAGAACTATCAAATATACATAATTAGTCCATCAAATGTAATTCATGAATCTAATATCATCTAGTTTATTATCGAATAATAAATAGAATAAAAAATAGTTCTTAATATAACCTACCATCTGAGTAATGATTATATTTAGACTATCAGTTACCATAATTACAAAGTAACTTATAATGATATTTCATCCATGAAAAAAACATTTAAAACATTTACTTATTTATTTGTTCATATTCCACATATATAACAAAAGCTAGTAAAAACAGCTTAATAAGCTCTATATTAAAAACCTTTAAATGCCTTATTTTAATGATTTTATCCAAACATTAAAATATATAAAACATAACCATTTTACCCTATTATGGTAATAATGTTTTCAATCATATCACAATTGTGAACATCTATATATATGGTATAACCATTTTTGGATTTATAACATAGTCAAAAATCATATAATTTAGATATATATATATATATATATATATATATATATATAACTCTCAAAAAAAATTAATATAGAGTATAAATATTTTATTGTATATAGTATACTCTAAGAAGACATCGATTGTCAAATGTCCTAGATTATTCTGTATACTCTAAGTATACATCCATCTAATAAAATAGTCCCAGAACCCTTTTATATACTAGATAAATCCCAATTTACTTGTTTGACTTAAAATAGACAAAATACATGTGATTTACAATTCATACATAGTTAACCAATTTTATCCCAATTTCATTTATGTAAATTACTCAAATCATTTGGTTCATATTAATATTTAAATTAATTGCATATAAATATGATCAAATACATACACTCAATCATTTTATGTCAAACATTGAGAATTTTGTAAGAATTTACTCAACTAATTATCTATTATTGGCATCCTTACTAGGTTCAAGACTTCCTATGTTTATAACTTGACTAGAAATAAACCCAAATTCCATCTATATTAAATTATATAGGATACAAAATTTTATAAATGACACTGAGTATATATCTAATACCTATATTCATAAAACTATTGCAAAGATAATTAAATTGAAACTGTTGACCATTTTTCACCCAACAGGCCAAAAATCGGTCCCCCTTTACCCCTGATGTTCTAGGCCATTTTCATTTTTTGATTTTACATGAATCTGGTAATTTCTATAAACTCTGCAGGATTTCTACAAACTCTGTAGGTCTAAATCTATGGACTCTACAATTTTTGTATTTTTATGGACTCAGCAGGTTAGTCCTTTAGTGCATGAAGGATCAGTTCTAGAGAGTGTTGGGTTTTACCAAGGCTTCTTCAGGCTCTTGCTTGAATAAAATCACAAGAAAAGTTGGTGTCTTTGAACCATTGAACTAGTTCAAGGCCTTGGTTCAATGTTTAAGTTCATCATCTTTGGTTCATGCCTTGGTTCAATGCCTTGGCTCAGTTCAACCACTAAGTTCAACGCGCTGGTTCAATCATACAGTTCAATCAGGATTAATTCAAATGTAGGGTTCATCACTCAGTTTAATTCAATTAGTTCAATGCCTAGTTCAATCACTTGATTCATCACCTAGTTCAATGCCTTGGTTCAACGCTTTGGGTGGTTCAATCGGCACTTAGTTCAACCATGGGTTCAAGATGCCTTGGTTCAATCGGCCTTGTTTCATTGAACCAGTTCAATGCTAAGTTCATCGGCAAAGTTCAAGGCCAAGGTTCAATGTTGGTTGAACCATTTGGTTCATCGACATGCAGATTTGAACCATGAACCAGTTCAACTAATTGGTTCATTTGGCAGGTTCAATGCTTAGTTCAATCGGATGGTTCAACACTTGTTTCAGTCAATTAGTCCATTGGCAAGTTCATTAGCATGCTTCATTGAACTGTTGAACTGGTTCAACGAATTGGTTCAATCATTTAGTTTAATGCTTTGGTTCAATGAATCAATTCAAAGGCTTGGTTTAATGGGCTTAGCACGCAATGGTTGAAACATTGAACCGATTGAACCGTTGAACCAATTTTGGTTCAATGGGTTGGTTCAAGGGTGTGCCCTACAGCCGAAGGGTAGTTCAAGTCCAAAAGCCCTTGCGGAGGGTAGTTCAAGTCTAGAAGCCCTTATAGAGGGTAGTTAAAAGCCTAAAAGCCCTTATGAAGGGCAGAGAGAGTTTCAAAGAGCCCAATAGAAAAGGACAAAGCGGCCAATTCCCACAGACTTTTTGTCCGCAGGAAAAGGCCCAAAATAGAAAACCCATGAGAAGAAAAGCTATAGAAAAGGACCCGATGACTTTTACCAAGGACGGTGACATCTTGAAAGTCATCAAGTTTAAGCAGATGAACTAGCCATTGGGTGATGGTTGCATGAATGTCAAATTTAACATAGTGAAGTATTCATTTATGTTTTGAACTATCTAAGCACCAAATCATGGAAAGAGCCCCAAAGAATGTAGTGACCTGCCAGAAGATCACCCCCGAGGGCTGAAAGAGTAGGAAGAAGATAAAGAGTAGAAACAACAAAGCATTCAAGTGGCAAAGGGAAGGTGAGTTATTGCAGATGAGTGGTGTGACCTATTTTCTATAGTTGGCATTGATGAGGGGATAAACCGCAGTCTATTTATAGAAAAGAGGTGTGGCCATGTTCTTACATTAATGTTTGAATGCCAAAGTCAATTTGGGTGATTGTGTAGCATGGTTCTAGTAGGCCTTTTCTGAGAAATGGCATCAATATCAGTGATCTTCTTCTTCCTGATGTGTTCAGCACACATGGGCCACTTGCAGAAATGAGCGCCAAAATCTTTCCTAGGGGGCACCAAAGTTTTCTTCCTCTTCTTATATATTGTAAACTTCTCTTTTGAGAGAGGATCAACTCTCAACCTTAAGGAAAAACTCTACCCAAAAATCTCTCAGGCTTGTGAGGCAAAGCTCTGCCATAATTTTAACTTGAATCGAAACACAGCATTTTTACCTCCATTCTGATTTTTGCATCTTTAGTATGTGTCTATGCCTTGATTCTGTGTTAAGTCATTTTCTTAATGATTTTATAGAATGATTGCAGCATGTTTGGTGTATTTTTGAGTTTCCTTTTACAAGTCTTTCAGAAGCACCCCTAGAGGAGCATAGGTGAAGTGGATAGGCTGATGTAGTGTGTCTTAGAATGCCTCTAGTAGTTATTTCCTCCCTATATCTCCACAAACCCCTGACCCAATGATGCAGAAGGTTTTCTCATGATAGATGAAGTGTATGGGAGCTAGTTCTCAGTGAAAAGTGTATGTTCGGGTCTGAGTGGGTCACATTTTTTGGTGTATCTCCTTTTCTTTTTTTAGGCTTAGGCTTTGTTTTCAGCATCTCTCTCTCCCTTTTCATCCCCCCTTTTTACATTTTTTGTTAGCAATAGGAGAAACTAGGGCCTAAATGATGCATCAGAGGGAGCTAGCCCTTATCTAGAGACTCTCCCCTCCAGCTTTGCCAGTCCCACAGGTGAGAGGGGAGTTTCCATTTTTGCGTGAAGAAGGTAGGAGCTCGGCCTCCTGCCAAGGGTGCAATCTTCTGCATCAACAAAAACATTAACCTTCCAATATATATTTTAATCAATATATAAAAATAAACATATATATAATTTATCAGGAATTAAATTTGAATATATACATACATGTGTGTGTGTAGTCAATATGTTTTAAAAACACATAATGTCTTTCACCCAAAAATCCTAACTATGTATAAACATGGTCAAATCCCATGTAACTCATATAGAATTTTACCTAAGTTTTAGCATTAAATATGATGTCCTTAGACTGGTTTGACAACCAAACTGAGTCATAAGACCCTACCCAAAATAGCTTTTTAAATGTAATAATCAATCAATGAATTCATAAATATTTATAAATTGAAAAAGGAATTAAAATAGAGCTTCCATAGGGACATTAATCTATGGAAAAAATCCTACAATGTTACCCATTCCACTAGGTTTACCCTAGGTTAAATTTAGGGTTATGTGGAGGGCCAAGCTTTCCATAATGCCCTACATACAACTCCCTTTATATTTTTGTTTGTTATTTCAAAATAAATGAAGAATAATAAACCCTTTTCAATTTTTTTCCAAAAATCCACAACACACAAGAATTTAAAGTACAATACCAACCTGTAATGATAATGAGAATGCCAATAAAGTCATATATAATCTTCTTCCTTAGCTTTAACTCTCTATTTATTCTCTTTCTACCTACTACTCACCCATAATCCATATTCACAACCTTCTTCCTCATTTTATTCATTTCTATACCTTTAATTTCCACTAAATTTCTCCTCCATTCTTGGCAAACAAAACTAACTAAAGATATGCATGCCAAAATGGTTCAACAGAACCCCCACTAAGCTACAGTCTGCCACCATTTCTCATGCAACCTACCTTCAAAATCACATCATGATTTTTCTTGCTAATAATAATTGCTAATTTGAGTCAAATAGATATTAGAAACCCTAATCATCTTGAAACTTCCCAATAACTAATCAAAATAATCATTATTATCTTCTTAACATTATTCATGCCTTTTGACTTAATCAAATCTAGTAATGACTTTATTTAATCCATATAAACTAACTAAATGACAAGTCACAATAAATATTATTCCATGAAATTTTGATTACCAACCAATCAATATAACATAATGATTGTATGAAAAGGGTAAAACAAACATAAATTTAAAAGACTATCAACTATGTTACCAAGTCATCCAATGACTCAAACATTATGTATTTGACCTCACAAGAAGATAACTCCCTAGGTTAGACAATTAACCATAGCCTTTAACAAAGAATATACAAACACAATGATATCTACATAATCATTAAATAATTATATTATCTAAAATGCTTTGCATGTATTTAATATAATGCTTAAGCACTACTCTTATGTCAAAACATTAATTGTAATTAATCATGCTAATTATTATAATGATAATAGTGACTTTATAAAATAATTAGTCACTCAAATAAACTGATCAATCTAAGTAATAGAATAATTCTATTACCACAAAAAATAATCCAAACAAGTACTAATAATAGAAACACTCAACTATGTACCAAATAGCCAATCAATTATTATCAAACAATGGTAAGTCATGTTAATACATGAATAAATTCATTCAACCAACCTAGGTATAACATTAATAGTTAATAATGTAGTAACAACTAGACTCGTGAAATTATGTAAACAAACAACATGATTATAGAATAAAAAAAGATCACAGCATACATATAACATAAAATAAAACATAATGCAATTATCTAACTCACAACAATAATCACAAAACATATTATTCTATTGTGGTGTGTGTGTGGGTTTTTGGTTTTTCATTTTGTCATCCCCAAATGCCTCCATTTACACCATCCTCTCTGGTGATGCTCTCCTTCCATCATACTCTGAGGGATGGATATGTCCTACATCAACCTCATAAAAATGAAGGTAATTAGCTTGAAACATAATTATATCAATAAAATAATGTTTTATAACTAACAAACATGATCATAATGTATAAATTATAAAATTATATCTTTCTCATAGCAAATCAATCATGTAAATGAAGCAACATATAGCTATTACATAATTAGCATATGGCATAGAGCTTAATCAAACAATAGATAAATCAACCAACAACCATAATAATCCATAGATTAAACATGTTATTTAGCTTAGAGAAAAATCAAGATGTGACAAGGTTGAGTTAGTATTAAAACTAATAAAATTGACTTGTGTATAGGTGGAATTAATATAGGGTTTAGAGATGCATGTGTAGGATATTTTTTAGGTTTGAAATAAACAACGAGGTTTATATAGGTGTGTAATAACATTAAAAAATGGTCAACTAATACGTAAGAATGTGTGTGAGATAATGAAAAATAGGACCTTATTTATGTGCTCAATTCATGCATGGTAAATGTGTGTAAATATTTTCTTTGTCAAGTAGTTAAGATCATATTTTAGTATCTATACCCATTCCACACACTTGCATATATTTCCTAACAATGAAAATTGTAATCACCTAAAAATGGTATTTGAGTTCTAAGAGTGCTAGTTGAGACAACATATCCCTATCTTAGTCCTAAACCTATCCTAAATATTTTATCACACTTTTCAAGCCTTTGAGTAGACCACACATGTCCCTAGTCATCTTAAACACAATCCCAGACCTCCATTTCTTGATCCTATCCCTTCATGCCCAGTAATCTACCATCTAGATATTAGCACCATATTAAGGACACTAGAGCCATGTGGTGCTAGTGTCCCCAAAATAGCACTAATGTCCTTTACCCTATCTTTCCCAAACACATATATTTTATAAATAAAACCCCTCCTAAGTTTAGCCTAAGCATCTTTTACTATCTCCATAAGCTACAAAACACTATAAATACATGAATTTTAGACCCCTATCCACTAGATGAAAATTAGATATAAAATACCTATTCAAACATGAAACAAGTTGAGCAAAATCAAGGTTATTAATCTCAATTCTACTTTACTTCTACATACTACCATCTACAACTTTTCTAAGCTTAGATTTTCAATCTCAAGCACACTCAAGGCATTTAAGACCACTGTCATTTTAGTATCATTTTCACTTGTACTAGTACTTAGGTGGGAGAATGACACTGAACTTAATTCCTCCTTAGAGTAGTGGTATGTAGGCAACTCTCTTCATAGTGAGGTGTTAATAATGTCCATCATATCATAATAATAAACACACTTTTAATTGCATGCCTTACTTGCAAGGAAGATTAGGGTTTGTGTCATAAATCAACTATTACAAGTGCAATATAAAGTATTAGACTTTATGCACCCAAGAACAAAACACAGAAACATAGTTTCAAGTACACCCAAAATTTTAGAGTAGTCCTACACAAAGGACACTGGTGCCATTTTCAAGACACTGGAGCCACATGGCACTACTAGCTAAGTATGACACTACTATCCAAGAGGGCTTCTAACATAGGGATCTAGTTGATGATACTCAAACTTGTTTGTATCTCATTTTTTAGTATTAAAATCTTCCATGTTAGATGTTTTCTAAATAACTATTTATTTTCACATATTTATTACTATTTTTAGAAATTCAAATCTAGTCAAAATCTATAATAAATCAATGGTTATTTATTTCTTATTGTTTTACTGATTTAGGCTAATTAACCTTTTAATCAAACATAGGATGTACATAATTAAACCCTAAAAGTTTAAAACATTTGGTAAACCCATCTTACTTATAATATTTATTAAAACCCCTAGTTTTACATAGGTTTTACCTTCTTCCAATTTTTGTGTACTAAATTAGGGTTATAAACTTCAATTTTTCTAATTTTTTGGCATAACCTAGCTCATTTAATCAATCCCACATCAAGGTTTCATTTATTTAATATAATTTAAATTTTTACACAAACCCTAACCCTAGATAACCCTAGGGTTTACATATATATAATTTATATTTTATATCCATATATCTTCTAATTTGTATTTCATATAATCATGATCATAATGACATAATAAATTAATCATTTTTTGTTACAAATTTTAATACTTTCATTTACTTGCTTGTTCCCTTTAATTCAAAATGAAATCAAAAAAAGACATAAACACATGTATAGATGATGTTTTATATCAATTGAAATATATGTCATATCTCATAGCATGTTATATTTATCATATATGGAATTCCATTAACAAGCAAATCCATACACACATAGAGGAGCTAGCACATAGGCTAATAACTATGTGTCAAGTTTCAATGTCATATCTTATGCACAAGAAAAAATATTCTTCTCCTCCTCATTTCCTTGAGGGTGATATCTACTTTCCCTCTAACTAGGTCTATGCTATCATCCCCCCATGAGATGAAGCATCCTATACCAATGTCACTATTCCCTATACTCATCATATTCACACCTCTTCTTTATAGGGTATGTACCTATATGTTCACTCAAAAATATCTAGGGTTTGCAGTTGTGAGACTCTTTATGATTGATTATTAGTGTGAGAAAGATAATTGTAGGTTTAAAAACTTATAATCAACTATTACATGAAAATATTATAACATTATAAATTCAATTTACAAGATAAAGGCCTCTAGGGCATAATGTAGCGAGGATTACAAAGCAAGTTAGTCAAACATTAGTCCATAAATCATGAAAAATGCATAAAAACTAACTAAGTAAGCCTATTTATTCCTATGGTAATTACAAAGGATAGAAAGAAACAAATGAAAGAAAGCAACATCATATTACCTTTCCAAATGGATTCACCATACCCATGTGGCTCAAAAGCATGTTCTCCCTTGATCAAGCATCCTTATCTTTGTCAACAATGGTGGAAAACTCCTCCAATATCTCAAGAACACTCCATAAAACTTAGGATAATGATTCCAAATCACTGAACTAGTCTATCAATGAAGCTTGAAAACAAAATAAATGGTTTATTGTAAAGGATTGAAGAGACAATTTTGCATACTAACTTTGCATAAATCAAGCTTAAAAGTCATGTCCATGGCCTCTCTATTTATAGATTTTTGAGATTGGTCAAGATCAACCATGACCATCCATCTCAAGATTGAGATGTGTGGCCATGGATAATCCTAATATTTGGAATTAAATCCATAATTATCTTCATCGTGACCTTGGATAAAGGGGCATTGAAGAGGCATGGGAGGCATTAACTAAGCATGGGTCACCTATAATCCTGATATTTGTGGAATTTATGGCCTAGGGATGTCTTCTCAAGAAATGATGTCACCGATGATGTAGTTAATAAGAATCAATTTTTAAAAAGAAATATTCAACAACTCTCATGGAAATCCACTTAATCTCTTGATTTGGATTAATTAGCCTTAAACAAGGTTAATCAATATTTGCATAATTATTTGAAAATTGGCCCTCAATTAATCAAAATGGTCACAAAGTCATATTACTTGGTCATAATTTGACTGGATAAGAAATGCAAGGTGATGTTAGATGTGTTAGAGTTGTATTCCCATTTAGGATGTTGCCAATAGAAAATAACAAAGGTATGTGATGTGTACTAATGAATTAGAAGAAAAGAGTGATTCAAAGCACTAAATGATGAAATTTTCATTTTGACCTAAAATGATCTAATCAAAGTTAGTTGTCCCATAAAATGCATTGCCCTATTTAAGGATACTTTGACCTAAACTAGCATTTTTAAGTGACAAGTTTGAACTATTTAAGGCATTTTATGGATTTTTACCTAAAATATGCATTTAAGTGCAATTCGAGTAAGATTGGAAATTTCAACACAAATAGTGTTAAGAATTGGATGTCTACACACAATAGTGTAAAACATATATATGCATATTCACCTAGTCAATTTGTGGAGAACAATGTTACATATCAAGATGAAAAATAACAACAAAGTAAATTTATAATTAGTGACTCAAAATTAATTCAAAGGTCAAATAAGAATTCAAGTGAGATACTAAGAGAAATGATTAAAGCTAAATTGATCAACCTACCCCCTCTACACCTATTAAGGAGATCAAGATATTATTATTTATATCATAGAATGTGTGGGCACCACATTGATTCATATTTAGCATTGAAAATTAAATTACAATGTATAATGGATAAATATGACTCATATAGTGAGACTTCATCCAAACAACATATAATGACACATATACAAATTCGAAAGGGTCAAATTTATAAATAATAAAAAAAGGTTACCAAATCATAACTCAAAATAGTAAAAGGTTCACAAAACACAATCAGAGCAAGCAAAAATATAATAATCACATGTAAAACAAGAAAACCTACCTCTCCAAAATGAGGCTCAACTTTCAAAATGGTATGATTTTGGTCACAAATTGGTCAGGGTTTGGGCAAGTACGCCCAAGGCATCACTACTCATATTTTAGTAGTTAATAATATTGGTCAATAAGGTTTCTGGTTTATTGAACATCCTAAGGCAAATCTTTCACAGATATAGCTTATCAAGGAAAAACATATATATACATAAGACACATTATAGAAAGAGAAAGAACTTAAGTTGTAAATTCATAATCATGCTAAGCCAACAAGCATTATCAAATAAGGGCTTCTATAAAAATATCCTCCACAACACCATATGTCTACAATAAGCACAGTTTCAAAGGGCAAAATCATAATCAATATTCTAAAGCACAATTCAAAAAGGTTAGCTCCACAATATGAGGCAATTTCCTTTAGAATTTTAGGTTATCATGATTCTAATGTTGAACAATATTATGATTTGATGATGAATAATACATAGACTCCTTTTGCAACAACATTCAACTACAACATAGCATTCATACTATACGAGAGATTATTGTTATTTTTTTTGACATAGTTCACAGTGATAGTGAGTCTCCCATGAGACTCATTGGTTAGTATGGTTCATACCCTCTTGTACATACTTTTATTCTCTCTTAATCCTTGTACATAGTTCATTTTCATATTACTTCTACATAACTTATATCCAAACAATAAAAAAACAATATCACATGTCAAAAACATAAAAACATTCAAATATTAATTAAAAAACAAATTTATAGATTGTATGCATTGTTATGTTTGCATTTACTATATTTTCTAAACACTACATATGTTAGCTATCTTAGTATAGTCAATCGTATCATACATACATGCTTCACTTGATCTTCTTGAGTGTTTGTAGATTGTATATAAGACTCAGGTCCACTACATTGATCTAGACTTGTTATTATCTACCCACTAGAGGCATATACACCAATTCATGGTTTTTCATTTAACACATTCTCCCATTGGGAGCATCCTATACATATTTTTTATTATCATGTTCTATCCTTCCATTATCTACATTTTAGTTTTAGCATTGTTATATCTTGATATTTATTATTTCTAATCATACTCAAAAATTTTATTGAATATCACTACTTTAGACTCAACATATATACATCCTTTTTCTTACACAAATTTATATTACATACTTATGCATGCTTTCATTTCTAGATTTCCTAGTCTAGAATGTATTTTATTTTATATGTTTCTTATATTTATGTCATTTAAATATGTCATTGTTCTTTGGATATATGCCACTTCTAATCATGTATGCCTTGGACATGTGCCCATGTCCCTTTTGTGTGATATCTTGATTATGTATGCAGACATTTGAACATGTCCTTGTATGTCTTATTTTCTTAGATTTAGTGACATGTGCCCATGTCCCTTGTATTGCATCCCCTTGGCCTATTTTGCATGACTCATGTATTTTGTATGTATACTTTATTATATGTGTCATGTCCATGGCATTTGTATTTACTTATTACACACCATTTTTTGATGTCATAAGGGACCTCATGCAGCTACCCTTCATACTGAGGTGCCATGATGGACATCATTCCCTAACCCCATAGGTATCTACTCATACTTTATGTTACATACATTGATTACATTTATCTTGACACCTTTATGAAATACTAGACATGACATACATCTTACATTTCATACTCATGCCCAAATTCACTTACATTCTAATGTTATGTTTGTAGATTGTATTGGATTCTCACGTAATTATCATATATTCTCCAGCTAACACACATCTTATATAGATTTTTATTTGGAGGATATTTCTTACATAGTTTTAACAACTACCCTTAAAATATGGGAATTAGTAGGGATTCATCACAAAGATCAGGCTCTTACAATGCATTTATAGAACATTTTTTAGCACATAGGATTAGTTTTTAAAAAATTAGACATAGATAAAACACAAGAAAAATAGGGGATCAAAAATTAATATAATGACTCAGATTTTAGACCAAACATACATTAAAGCCTAGATAGGGACACTAGGACCACATGGCACTATTGTCTAAGATTTGGTGGTATCATCTTGTATCCCTAGTTTCAAGATAGATTAGATTAGCTAGAATAATACACCAGGTATAGTACAGGTTTATAAAGATACAACTACATGTTTGACATTTATGTTCATATTTTACTGTAATTTAAACTAGCTCAACTCATATTCATGTCAGTTACTAAAATTGGTGGCAACATGCATGACATGATCATTCCCATATTCAATTCAAGATACTTAGATGTAGTCATTACAATTCAATCTATAATTAGTATACTCAGATATAAGACTAGGGGCACATGTGTGGCACATTATTTATGTATGTTTAGTTATACATAGGTTGATTACATAGAATGGAAAACTCCATGTCATTATCTAAATTGTATACAATTGAGATCATATTCTATGTTATCACTAGTTTCATTCCTTACTCCATTTATATCGATTGGCATTCTTGAATGGTCTAGAGTTGCCTAATGTACCTAAGTGCTCATAGATCTAACATACATAGTTAGAAATACTCAATTAGATATTTCTATAACTTTGCACAATTTAGTTTTAGATGCATCTACTACACATGGGTTGGAAATGATGGATGTATATCCTACTTGAGTTTTTGATCCACCCACATGAGAGGGTTGGACACACTTTTATTCCAATCCAAACTATTCATAGGTCATGATCCACCAAGTAGGGGTGAGAAATGATAGAGTCAAAAGTGGATTGAGATCTTTATCCACACACACATGAGGATTGATCAAGATATTAGCTCATTTTAATTTATTCAATGATTTGATCACTATATACATGTACACTCATAGTTTTTCATTAGGTTCATGTATTAGTTTACATACCCAACAAGGTGTATTCATTCCTTTCCTATTTTCCATATCTTTACTTAGTTTTACTCAGTTACTTAATTTAGCATAGTCTTTTACTTTTGATATCTATTAATAACTAATTTATGCACATTACATTGTAGGTAATGCTTTGGATCATGCTTCACATACTAGACTTAGCTTCATAGGTTTCACTTCCTAGGTATGTCCAGGTATGCTTATTTTTTCTTTATATTAGTCATTGCACTTTTCTATATTTATATCATAAATGGGGGGAAATGTAATCACCTAAAATTAGTATTTGAGTGATAAGAGAGATACTTGAGAAAACCTATCTCTAGCTTAGCCTTATACCTATCCTAGAGCCTTTATCACACTTTTTTAGCCTTTGTGTAGACCACAGTCATCCCTAGTAAGCTTAAACATAGTCCCAAACCCTCATTTCCTGATCTTGGCCCTTTGTACCCAATAACCTACTAGTTAAACATTAGCACCACATTAAGGACATTAGAGGCACATCGTGCTAGTGTCTCTAAAATGGCACAAATGTAATTTACCCTATCTTTCCCAAATGGATATATTTTCAAAATTAAAACCCTCATAAATTCAACCTAAACATCTTTTATTATCTTCATAATCTACATAACACTACAAATACATGAATTTTAGACCTTTATCCACTAGATGGAAATTAGATGCAAAATACTTATTTAAACATGAAACAAGTTGACCAAAATCAAGGTCATTAATCTTTATTATACCCTAATTTTTCATGATACCATCTAAAACTTCTCTAAGCTCATATTTTCCAAATTTCCAATCTCAATCACACTCAAGGCATTTAAGACCACTATCATTCTAGCATCACTTGCACTTGCATCAACACTTAAGTGGGGAGAAATACATCAATATTGATCCCTCTTTCAAGTATTGGTATGTAGGGAAAACTCTTAAAAGTGGGGTGTTGAGGATGTTTAGCCTATCCTACTAATGAACACACTTTTTAGGTCATGCGTTACTTGCAAGGAGGATTAGGGTTTTCATCATAAATCAGATATTATAGGCAAAATTCAAATTATTAGAATTCATGTGCATAGGAATATAACATAGAAACATAATCGTAATTACACCGAAAATATTAGATTACTCCTACATATAGGACACTAACACCATTTTTATTACACTAGAGCCACATGGTGCTACTATCCAAGTGTGACGCTACTATCTAGAGGGGTTTTGATACAAGGATTTGGTTGATGACACTTAGACATGTTCATATATAAATTTTAATCACTTAGATATTTTATATCAGGTGTTTTATAGATAAGTCTTTATTTGCACATATATATTACTATTTTTAGAAAGTCAAAGCTAGTCAAAATTTGTAAAAAAAATTAGTGTTTATTTATTGCATATTATTTCACTGATTTAGACTACTCAACCCTTTAATCAAACATAGGATTTACATAGTTAAACCATAAAAGGTTAAAACAACATATATATCAACACCTTCTATCTTACTATGCACTAGGTTCTGAGGGAAGAGGTAGGTGGTTCAAAATATTTTTTTTATTCCTATTGATTTCACCCCTTGGCTTCCTAATTGGTTCTTATATAAAATTATAAAATAAAAATTAATATATTGATGGATATATATCATGATTTATATACATATGATATAGGTTTATCACATTCATATTTTACACCCTTGATTCTCATGGTATTTATTTGAATGGGTAAGATACAAGATATATATGTTATATATTATTACAGACTATTAGATGCTTCATGGATACTCTCATACACACACCATAGGGGGCATTATCACATTGGCATGATCACATCAAGGGAATATTTATATAGTGTATTCTATGGTGATATATTTTATACTTTCCATTTATCATATTGATTCATTCACATTTATTATATATGTCATGTTACTACCTACATATTACATATTACATGAATATACACACTACTTCATTATTACAGGTTAGATTACATGTTATATCACATAATTTATGAGAAATACTTTCCTATTCCATAATAATTGGTGTCATTTTATTTATGATTATAATATTATGCATGAGAATAATTTATATACTTATCCCTCTTAGGTAATATGTGCCTACAATGGGATATACCATTTGTTCATATCTTTCTTTTGCATTAGAGACATCATACCCTTCCTTATCTCCTTAACAATTTTATTATTTATATATTTCACTTACGAAGTAGACATCAAGCCATATTATTTTTCCCTCTCACCATTGAGCATATTTTCTATATCTTTTCATGTGAGGAAATACATTGATTTAACCTTTTAAGGTTTTACACATGTAATTACCTATGTTTGGTTAAAGGGCTAAGATGCCTAGATTAGTTAAAATTTTGAAATAATTAATCTAGTTATTTTTATGATTTTTACCTTGTTTGACTTTCTAAAAGTAGAAATAAATAGTCTTGATTATAAAATTATTTAAAAACTGACTATCATAGATGATCCAGGCTCTAAAATTTGAGATTTGGGTAGTTCAGAGTGTCATCAATAGGATTCTAATGTTTGTTTATTCATTGGAA
Organism: Torreya grandis; assembly: GCA_037957365.1. Lineage (NCBI taxonomy): Eukaryota > Viridiplantae > Streptophyta > Pinopsida > Cupressales > Taxaceae > Torreya > Torreya grandis. The sequence continues at coordinate 2,367,789 of JARHVA010001982.1, read as the reverse complement.
AGTATTTTATAGTTTGGATAGTAGTGTCATCCATATGAAGTGTCCTCAATGTGGTATTAATGTCCTCTTTGTAGTACTATTCTTATTTTTAGGGAAAACCTACACCTATGTCTATATGTTTTGTTCTTATGAGATTGAAACCTGTAACCTATATTATACCTAAAAATTTTGATTTCCTATGAAAACCCTAGTTATCTTTTCAAGTATGATATGAGTAATAATTGATTGTGTTAGTAGTATGGACTATACATCCTCAACACCTCATTATGTAGAGAGTTTCCTACATACTAATACTCTGAAGAGGGATCAAATCCAATATAGTTCTCCCACCTAGTGCTTTATGTATATGTAAGTGAATGATAGAATGAGAGTGACCTTGGATGACTTGAATATGATTGTGATTTTAAATACTTGAAAAGTATACTTAGGGATATTTTAGATGGTAGAATGTAAAAAATAAGGAAAATGTACCTTATTTTTTCACAACTTTGTCTTTGGCTTGAATAACTTTTCCATATAGTGAATATAGGTGGATTAGACTTCTATTTATAGGGTTATATTGCTTGTGTGGATAATAAAATGATCTTAGGTTGACCTTATTAGGGACACACATTTTTAAAATATCCATTTGGAAGAGATGGGGTTAAGGATAGTAGCACCAAATTGGGGACACTATCACCATGTGGTTGTAGTATCCCAAATGTGGCAATAATGTGTTTTTGATATATTGTTTAGAAAGTTTAATTAGGGTCAGAGATGAAAATTTAGGGACTATCTTGACTTGTTGTATGTGACTATGGTATGATAAATGAATATAAATGTAAGTGTAAAGCTATAGAATAGATCTATGGATAGCGTAGGGATAGGGTAACTCAAGAGACATTCTTAGCATCCAATTACAACATTTAGGTGATTACATTTACCCCCCATTTATGCTAGTAATATAGAAAAGTGAAATGACAAGTATAAATTATAAATAAGAGTACCTGAACTTACCTTGGAAGTGATGCCCATGTAGTAGAGTTTGAATATGGAAGTCTAGGTTTGCATATGTCAAACATGATCCAAATCAATGTCTTGTAATGAAACATAAAAATAGTCCTTACTTAAGAGATAATCAAAAGTAAAAGACTATGTTGAAATGAAATAACTGAGTAAAGAGAGAGGAAAGGAATGAATACACCTTGTTGGGTATGTGAACCAATGTATGAACTTAGGGATGACCTATGTGTGTGAATGTACATAGTGATCATATCATTGAATAACTTTAACTAATTTTATGTCTTGTTCAATCCTTATATGGGTGGATCAAAAACTCAATCCAGTTTTGACTCCATAATTGCACATTTCTACTTGGTAGTTCCTAGTCTTTGTGAATAGGTTGGATAAGATTGTAAGTGTGTCAAACCCTCTCATGTATGTGGATCAAGAAATCAATTAGGATATGAATCAATCATTTTCCCCTATATGAATTAGATGCATATGTAACTATACTACATAAAGTGCTAAAAATATCTAACTGAGAAATATAACTATGCATTTGGTTCTGCAGTCACTTTGGTATATTAGGCAACTCCAGGCCACTCGAGAATGCCAACCACTATAGATGTAGTAAGGCATGAATCTAGAGATAATATAGAATGTGATAGAAATTTTATAGAGTATATATAATAACATGAAGTTTTCCATTCCATCTGATCAATCTATTTGAAGATAAGTATGTGAAAACTATATGCCATACACATGCCCCCAATCTAGTATCTGAGTATATTGAATCTAAATCAAGTATGTAATAATTAAATCTATGTAACTAATCTAAATGTATGAATGATCATGCCATGTATTATTTCCCCAAATCTGATTAACTCATATGAATTTGAATTGAAATAACTAAATTGCTCTAAATCTAAACATAACTACCAAACCTCTGATTCTATCTATGCAAATCTATATTATACTTGGTGTACTAGTTTGAATGATATTAGTTATCCTAAAGTTATGTATATTGGATAGTAGCACCTTGTAGTGGATAATATCACCTTGTGGAGCTAGTGTCCCAATCTGGGTGCTAATGACTACCTGGTATAATATTTGTGTGATTTGAATTGACTACTGAGTCTCTTCTATTTTGTGTCTGCCTTAAGTCTGATATCTAAAACTAATCTTGTGTGCTAAAATGTATCTTTTAGAATTAATTTATGAGAATAATCTCTATAATAAACCCCTATAAATTCCCCCTCTTTTAAGGGTAGTTATGAAACATGTGTTTGAATCACCCTCTAAATAAGTAGCTCTGCAAAATGTGTTAGTCGTAGCATGTTCATAATATTCCAATATAATGTAAAAAAATAACATCAGAATGTAATTGTATCTGATCATAAGTAGGAAATGTAAGATGTATGTTATAATACATCATTGCATAAGGGTGTCAAGATAGATGTAATCAATGTATAACAATATAAAAATCTGAGTAACTACCTAGGGGTATGGGTCTTGATGTCCATCAATGCTCCCAAGTAGTATAGGTAGATGCATAAGATCTCTAAGGGCATAAAAAAATGGTATGTGTGTGTGTAATAATAAAATAGAAGTGTCATGGTGTTTAATCATACAAGGAAGTAAACATAAAATCACATGAGGCATAATAAAAATAGGCCAAGGGGCAACAATATAAGGCACATGGGCACATGTCATTAAATCTAAGAATGAAGACATACAAAGACATGTTCAAATGTCCACATATGCAAATAATAAGTAATTTGGTGTAGATCCATAAAGAAGGACATGTTAAAATATCCACATATAAAATCATGAAAAATAACACACAAACAACATGGATACATATCCAAAGAATACAAATAGAGAAGTGGAATATAATCCAAGGAACATGGGCATATTCAAATGCCCTCAAAGATGTAAGAATCATAGGAACACAATCAAGTTTAATCTAGGAAATAGAAATGAAAGCATGTATAACTGTGTAATACAAATATATGTAGATGATAGGGTACATATATACTAAATATAGCTAGTGATAATCATCAAAAATATGAAAAATGAATAGAAATGATCAATATAAAGATAAATCAATGCATAACTCAAATGTATAGTATGTAATATAGAACCTAGTTATAATAATTATGTAGGAAATGCCCCCAAATGGGTAGATGAAGCAATATATAAACCTAGATTGGTCTAAATGCCCTTGATGGGTAAATGATAGTTGGTCTAGATTATTATAGTGGATTGGAGTCCTATCTGGAATCTACAAGACTTGATAAGAATAAGTGAATCATATGTGTATGATAGAACCAACTACACTAAGATAACTAGTAATAAAAAATATCTTGCAAGTAGTATAATTATAAACATAGCAATACATATAATCTATAAAATTTTATATTTTTTAAATATTTGAATGTTTTTTATTTTAACATATTATATTATTTTTATGTTTTTTGAGTATAATCTATGTACAATAATATGAAAGTAAACTATGTAGAATGAGCAAGAGAGAGAAGGAAGTATGTATAAGGGTAGAAACCATAATAACCAATGAATCTCATGGGAGACTCACCATCACCATGACCTGTGTCAAAGAGAGGAACTATAATTGTGCATGTAGTATGAAAGGGAAAATGTGATCTCATGATCTGGTGTGTCATATAATTTAAACCTAAAGCTATTTGAGTAATGATGATATGATGTGGTGGTACTAATTATGATGCCCTATGAATTGTATGGGTCTTGGGGACCCATATGGTAGACATAGAAGATATAGGTGATGTAGGTTCCCTATGTCAAGAACCCCTATAACCCAATATAACTAATCTCAATGTGAACTGTGTAAAGGAAGGTCCTCTAGAATTCATGACATATCTATGATGCAATGGTCTCTCTAGTAATGGTCTCTGAGGGAGATTCTATGTGCATATAAACATTGTATAAATAAACCTAACCTAATTAGAATACTTTGACAAAAACTATGATGTATGCATAGGAGATATCCTCTTTACTATAATGGATAGCCATGCAATATATGGTAGTGGAACTAGAACTGGAACTAGTGTTAGTGTTAGAAGTGTGACTAAAATATGTGCTAGAACTACCTATGAGATGGGAAGAGAATACTCATATGGACACCCTCAATCTTAACCACCTATTTATCATGTATATACTTGAGGAATTGGTATATTATAGATGGTATGGCTCAAAGATGTAACCATGGCTTGCCTAATAATTTTTTGAATACATCTACACTAGGTACTTCTATAAATTGAGTGGCAATGTGTGTTGGTCCAACCTATCATGGAATCAAAATCTCTTCGATGTATCTCTCAATGTGGCCACTAAAACCACCAATGAATGTATCTATATAGAATATATCCCACTCTATGTATCATAAGTGTTGTAGGAGTGTCTTATTGTACATGCATATGCTTGACCCATTATCAACCATGGTAATATGAATAAGATTGTGGTCTTTATATGATTGTATGATGAGCGCATGTAAATATGTGTCATCATCCACAATCTCCTTCTCTAAAAATTTGATAAGTGGTCTAAGTGTCACTATAGTGTGATACATGCCAATAATATTATGTAGTGGATCTGTCTCCTCTGTAACTGAGGGATAGGAAGTTGGTGGTGGATGATCTTGGTATGTATAATGAACACCTAATGTTCCCCTTGCCTCATTAGTTGTATGCTTTGATAAAGGATCTAAAAATATCTTAAGTGCCTTTGCCTATGTTTTCTATTTTAGTGTCTTTGTGGGTGTACCCATATCAATAATGTTTCCCTCAATAAGATATTGTATCTCTTGCTTTAAGAAAATGCATTTATTTTTGGTGTGTCTTGGTGCCCTATGATAATCGAAAAATGTATTTACATCATAAATTTTTAGAAGAGGTTGTGTTGTATCAACCTCTTTAATGGGAGGGAGAGATATGACATTGCATTCTAATAGTTTTTGTAGAACTCATGCTTACGACTCAAGTAAATTAGTTAATACTCTATGCTCGGTAGCTAATAAAACTAATCTAGTAGAAGGCTCTGAAGCTATGTTGACTTTTGTCTTTTGATTTGTTTTTTTTTTTTGTGTCCCTAACTTTTTATAGATATTTTTTTAGACTCTTAATAGTTGAATCTGATCCATTTGTGTATTTGAATTTACCCATTGCTAAGATCTTAACCTCTCTTTCCTTAACTATATGGCATATATCTATAAATGTGGGAAAATTTTTGAATAATATTGCTTCATGAAGTGTTGGTAATAGACTCTGATTAAATATATATTAAAGCTCTTTGTCTTCCATGGGGCTAGTCAATTTTGATAAGATTGTCTTGTACCATAAGACATAATTGACTATGGGCTCATTTTACCTTTACTTTAGTCATACCACTTGTGCATATGATATCTTATCACTTATGTTGATAGATAAGTATGCTAGAAACATATATACTAAAGGATTAAATGTCATGATAGATTAGTTAGGCAAATCATAGAACCACTATAAGGTATAATCCTTGAGACTGTGTGGAAAGAGCTTTATAAGAAGCCAATCATTATACACATAGTCCAAGAAATTTACATTAAAGGATATAAGGTGATGCTTTAGGTCACCTTTACCATCATATAATGTGAGCATGGGTACTATGAAACTAGATGGCAAAGGAGTTGTTAAAATGTGATGTGATAACAGTGTATGTAATAAAATGTTATAATCTAAAGCATGTGAAGGTTTAGTACTCCCTTCTCAAGATATAACACCTTAGATTCCAAAGAAATAACTTAATGCATAATGGATTTTACATTGAGAGGAGAATAACTAACCACAAGTGGAGTAGTTATCATTGATGGTTGAATAACAAGCTTGGGTTATGTTATCTAAGTTGGTTGAGTGGGCCCCAATGAAGATGTAACAACATCAATAATTGGAGGGGTTGAAGATTGAACATTTGTGTTCTTATTATTGATTTATAACAATTCCTTAAAAAATTATGCATGATGATGGGTTTATTCCTAAATTCTACCTCTGAAGCCCTGTAATACCTCATCTTTGTTCACAACTATATCATTATCATTAAGTTTAGGTAGTGTGTCTTAATCCTCAATATGGACCTAATATTGTTCTTGTTTATATTATTCATCCTCAAATAAATTGTCATTTAATTCCACATAATCAAGATGTTAAGGATTTATATATGGAGTTGTAATAGGTTCTTTGTCCTTTTTATAGGGTTGGATAGCTAGAATTTGAATATGACCTATAAGATTACCACCTAGTCTAGCACTTCTTCTTAAGGGAAGAGAGATAGATTTTTTACATGGAATATATCAAATAAATTGAAATATATCTACTATAAGAGAAATATGAATTATAAATAATTAATAGCATCTAATGAAAATAGGAATAAAAAGTATAAAAACCCTAAGAGCATCTAGGTTTAGGGTTTTGAAAGCTAGAGTTTATTTGCAATAATTTAAATAAGATGTAAAATAAATTGAAACCCTAATGAAAAAAATGATTTTAATTAGCTAGATTATCTAAATAAAATCAAAAAAATTAGAGGCATGTATCCCTAAATTTATTGCATAAAAATAGGAATTAATGCAATCTAGGGTTTTATGTAATGTTCAAAGTAAGTCAAGTTAACCAAATGACTTATCTTTTTAAGGTTTTGCACATGCAATTACCTATGTTTAGTTAAAGGGATGATATTCCTAAATCATTTAAATAAATTTAAATAATTAAGATATTGGTTTGTTATGATTTTGATATTTTTTGACTTTATAAAAATAGAAATAAATAGGCTTGAATATAGACTTATCTAAAAATTGATTATCATGGATGATCTTGGTTTTGAATGTTGATATTTAGGTAATTGAGAGTGTCATCAATAAGATTCTAATTTTCATCTATTCACTAGATAGTAGCTCCCAATTTGGATAGTAGCACCATCTATGTGTAGTGTCCTGAATGTGTCACTAATATCCTTTTTATATAACTATTCCTATTTTTGGGGATAACCTACGCCTATGTCTGTATGTTATGTTCTTGTGATATTGAAGCCTATAGCTCTATATTGTACCTAGAAAATCTAATTTCTTATGCAAACCCTAGTTCTCTTTACAACTATGATATGAGAAATAATTGAGTGTGTTAGTATGATGGACTGGGCATCCTCAACACCCCATTTTGTAGATATTTTCCTACATACCAATACTCTGAAGATGGATCAAGTCCAATTTAGTTCTACCACTTAGTGTTTGATGTATGTGAAAGTGAATTCTAGAATGAGAGTGGCCTTGGATGCCTTAAATGTTCTTGAGATTTGAAATACCTAAAAACTAGACTTAAGGCTATTATAGATGGTAGTATGCATAAAATAGATTAGAATAGAGATAATGTACCTTTATTTTGCATAGCTTTATCTTTGGTTTGAATATATTTTGTATAATAGAGGTGGATTAGACTTGTATTTATAGGGTTCTATTATTTGTGAAAATAAGAAAATGATCTCAGGCCAACCTTAGGAGGGGAATACATTTGAAAAATTATCTATTGGAAGAGTTGGGGCTAAGGATAGTATCACCTAGTTGGGGACACTAGCACCATGTGGTTTTAGTGTCCCAAATGTGGTGCTAATGTCCTTTTGATAGATTTTTGAGAAATTTGGATCAGGGTCAGAGATGATAGTTCAAAGATTGTGTATTGATTGTCTATAGGTGACTATTATCTACTGAATGAATGGAACTCAAAATTTAAGTATAAGGCTCTAGGATAGGTCTATGGCTAGCCTATGGATAAGGTAACTTAAGTGACACTCTTAGCATCCAATTACCACTTTTAGGTGATTATACACATTAGTTTTTCATACATTTCACACTACATGAATTTTACACATAAATACACTTGTCTTTACCTTTAGGGACATCATACTCATATTCTCTCTTGGATCCTCATTTCTATTATCTTATTTTTGTAGAGTTTTTTCACCTAGGTTCCTTGCGTTATTATATTGATGGGTCCATATAACCTACACACTAATATTCCATATTGGCATATTATGGATAATATACTTAATACATACATGACTATCAACATGAGTGTTTATGACTTATTCACTATAGATAAGTTCATTATACTTTTAAATTCCTTACATATTTCTTCATTTCCATATGATATGCTAATGGGGACATCATAGCCATTTATAAATTTTGCCTTAGTATAAATCATACCAATGGAATTTTTGGACATGATACCCAAATATCCTCTCCTATGAATTTAATTTTATTACATATATATCTATCCTTCCAATGGGGTCATCATACCCATGTGTTTCTTAAGATTCATTATTTTTTAATATATTATTCCAAGGGTGAAATTATCTAATTGTTATGGCCTATGGGGCATCTAACTCAGTTTTTTTTCATATATTTTTTATGATATATATATTTACCTTATATATGGGGGCATCATATTCACACTTATTTTTTAGAGCTTCATTGACAATATATATCTTTACCCTGACAATAAGGGAATCATACCCACAATTTTGTTTAGTGATTTATTGGTGATATCTATATTTACCTTGCTTATGAAGAAATCATACACACTCTTATTTTTGAGATATATGTTATCAATATCTATGTGTACCTTACATATGTTGGTATCATAATCATACCTATTTATATCTATATTTACCTTACCCATGAGGTCATTATACCCACACTTATTTTTTAGAACTTCATTGATGATATCCATCTTTACCTTGATGATGGGACATTATATGCACATTAAATTTTAGAGATTCATTGATGATATCTATTTTTATCTTGCCTATGGTTTCACCATACCCACACTTATTTTTTAGATATTCATTGATGATATCTATATTTACCTTTTTTGTGGGGCATTATACCCAAATTTACTATGGAGAGTTTCATTTCTAATATTTATCTTTAATTTTCTTAGGGGGGATATCACATATTTTTCCATGATATTTATTGGTATATATTCTCCTATATATAGAACTTATCACACCCTTACACCTTACCATTTTTACACTATCTCCATATAAAAATATGGAATTTTATTACATACACCATACCATAGTTTGTATTCACAAATGAAACATACATTACCTTATCTCACCACTTTAGGGCATAATATTTGCCCCTACACTTTCCTATCTTGAGGATCACATGATGATATCTATACTACACATTTTTATACATAAAAGGTATTTATACATCTATCCTACAATGGGAAATGGAATTTTCATCCTTCATTATGTCATTCTTATGGAAGGACACACACACACATTGATATTTTCATGATTTTATCTACATAAATAGTTTCACATGGATATATTACCTATCTATATTTATATTAAGATTTGCATGATGATATTTTATGATGGTTACATGTAATTTGTATTATTTCACACACATTTGGTTGATTTAGTGATATAAATTTTATAATACATGATGTATTTGATTCTTTATTTTCAAAAAAATATTTCAATATAGGTTTTCTAGTGCCTCACCTCAAAATGGGGACATATATTTATATATTATATATTTTCTCATGGAGGAAAAAGTATCTAGAAAAAAAATTGAGCAAACTACGAACAAAACAATAGTTCATTTGTCTCCTTCCTTGATCAAGAAGTGGAGTGGGTTACAATAAATCCCTAAAATGTATCATTAGAATAGTGTTTTGCTTTGTTTCTTATGAGTAGAGATGAAATCGATACCACTAGGTGTAGTTTTCCATATACTCCCCTTTCATTTTACATTTTTTCAAAATTTCATATTGATTTGGCATTTAATACTTTTAACAATAATCTATTTTTTTAGGTATGTTTGTGTTTTAGTATATATAAAATAAATATGTTAATGGATGCATGTAAAAATATCCGTCCTTATCTCCCTATGTAAGTAAAGGTATGTGCTTCAGTTATGTATTATTTTACTTTGATAAACATGTTTTACCCTATTTTTTATAAAATAAATAATTTTATTATGATTATATATGTGTAAAACTAAAGAATATTAGAATGAAAAATATGTACAATATTCAATTATTATAATTTATTTTTATTTTAAATATATAAAACTATTATGTTTGAAAAATATTAAGAATAAATATACTTAGCTTGTACACATATTTATATTGATTTTTTTGAGTTTATAAGAGTGGAAATAAATAAGAGAGATGACTATTCATGTTAAAAATTAGGAGTAAAATTAGAAACTACTTCTATATAGGTCTACCTTAAGTGGACAAAACACAAGTTGTTTTTTTCCATTTACCACAAACTTATCCTAATTGACTATGTTAACTGATTGATAGGAAAGTATAGAAAGAAGTAGAATTATGAAAATGATAGATCAGTGGGAAAATTAAATAATATTATTGGATGTGACTAGTGGATAGGAGCACATGCCACTCAATTTTGTTGACTACAGACTTGTCCCTATTGACTATGACATAAAATTGATCACTACACCTTTTATTCCTTTGTTTGTTGAGCAATCTGATATATCACACTTTGGACTATGACACATAATTTTTTATGTTTTAATTATATTTTATTTAAAACCCTAAGGTAATATATATATATATATATATATATATATATATATATATATATATATATATATATATAATTTTAAATATTGGAGTGTAATGGGTTGAGCTAACCTCCATCACCCCCTTGATAATTGATTTCTACTTACGTATAGTATAATCCAAGGAGAGAAAATAATCCCATGTATTTATTCCAACTAAAGTGATTATGAAATTATGATCCTTAACTATGTATATGAAACTATAAATATGGATTTGATAATTGAAAATGGTATATCTTGACTTGTGTTGGAATGATATTGACTTGGATTATGGTTTTTCTTTGTGAATGATATTGAATTTGGGAAGAATAGGGACACTTTTATTATTGTAAAATAATATGTAAATTTTAGAGAAGTGAATGCCAAGTGGGCATAATTAATGACCTTTGATGTGTATTTACATGGAAAAAATGATAATTTATTTTATTTGACCATGAGAAACATGTGTGAAGACCCAAAAAAATGTTTTGAGTTTTGGAAACTAGCTATTATTTTGTGTGGGTCATGTTTGAATTATGTAAATAAGAGCATAAAGTACTCTTTTCCAATGTGGAATTTTCTAGAAGGATCATGGACACATATCTTGAGATGGAGATAATTTGAAGGTGATTTTAATTAGCTTTAGCATTTCACTTCAATTTGTTTTGTGTAGTGATAAATAAAAACAAAGGGTCAAACATGCATATAGATAAATGGCTTAAAATTATGGAAAATAAGATTCATATATTTATATGAAATTCACGTGGTTTAGTATGTTTCAATAATTAAGATTTTCAAGTACCTTTGACCAAATTTATCTATCTACATCCCCCCTTTATACTAGTAATGAAATTTTTAAGTTAAAGGAGAAATAATTGAACCTAAGTGTGTATAACAAACTTTGTATTCACAAGGATAATTTAATTATATAGGGAACTCAAATTTAGTAAACCCTAAAAAAAATCATGAATTAGTAATTTTCCCTGTATTTAAAATTGGAAATCTTAATTTTGAAAATTAAAAAAATGAAAAAGGAGTGAAGGAATACACATGTATGTAGGTGAAACAAAGTTGCCCTGTAACCTTTAATGATGATGGAGAAGTATTCCCCATTATTGAATCACTTTGGATATTTTGAACTAATGGAAAATTAAGAGTTATCAAGTCTTAATTTTAAATGACTAATCAAGATCTTGAGTTGGGAAGATGTATTATTCTAACTCTCATGAATAGGGAGTAGTACCCAATGCACTATCCAAAAATGTGTAACCACTATGGGCCTATTAGAATTTATTCCAAGGCTATTAAGTGTCAACAAACTCAAAATAATATCACCCACAATAGAATATGGAACCAAAAAATGGATTTTCTATAAGTAATGTCAAGGAAGAGTGTCATTGAACCCCAATGTACATTATCCACATAGATTGAATCACACTACTATAAATTGATATAAATTATATATTGCATGACCTTAAGAGAATAAATTGTATTCATGCTCCCATCATGACCAAATTTCTCATATATTTAAGATGAAATGAATATTTTGCATTTGAAATTGTAAATTTGAAGTCTAGAAATTTGAATATATGCAAGAACAAGTATGATGATTTTTAAAAGTTTGAAACTTCAAAATTTGAAACATGTGTATGATGAAAAAGAATCATGCCCTTTGAATTTGTGTTTTTATATAATTATATGCATCTATATGCTCAATTTTATTTGTATTTTCAACCTTTAAATTTAATCTTGTAGTTATTTGCATATGCACATGCACATGCACATGCATTCAAGTATGTATGCTTATGTACTTGATTCTTTCAAAAGTTATCATTTCAATGTGCCAATTTAAATATGATTTAAATTATATATTAATGTCACATTCCCCCATAATTTTAATGTTTTGATATATATATATATATATATATATATATAAGTTATTTAAAACTTTTGAAACCTATACTCTATTATATAATTTAAGTTTGCATTACTTTGAATCTTTGAAAACCTATACTCTATAGTTTTGAGCCTTTTAATATATATAAAATATTATTTTCTTAATTTTCATGGAGGATTGGATCTCCAAGAAAATACCAATATGATGCCCCGTTTCGAGATGATGAATGTAGCTTGCAAGTCACTCATCGAAAAAGAAGAGTTAACTATATCATTTGATAAAGATAAAATCATGTGGTAATTATGTCATATTGTGAAAGTATGTCATCATAATAATTTAATTATCTTTTAATCATGTATGTAACCTATTAAATATTAGGTTATGTTTAATAGTTCTTCATTTTTGGCAATGAAAGAGTGTCACAATCATCAACCTTCAGGTACTAGCTCTGAATTTTAAGGACCCACTATCCATGAAAAGAATGGAAGATTATTTTATTCTATGATGTCAAGGTCTCACATTAAATCTATAGACTCTAAGGTTCCTCCTCCTTTGGTGGAGAGGAATATATCGAGGTCTTTCGAGACTTCCTCTCTAAGGAATAAGGATGGGGAACATAAAGAACTCATATCTCATCTAGGATTTCTCCTTGGTTAGATTTTATCAAGCAAGATTATTTCTCCCCAAAAGATCCAAAGAAACCAAGATGCCTTAAAGGGAACCCCCACTTTATGGGAATGGAATTATATAGAAGTTAAAAATTTGAAAAAGGATTAAAATAAAGTGTCCCTTGGCACCACTACAAGAGGGAGAAAGACTCAAAATGGAAAGGAAATAGTCTCTAATAATATAAAAGGAAGTTAACTGGGATCCTTAAGGATACTAATATAGTCCAAACATATTTAATTCTAATGAATCTTAAATTAATGTTTTGATACCTTTATATATTCTCTAGTTTTGAAGTGACCTTCTATGAATCAAAGTTCTATAGACTTGTCAAAATTTCACTAATTGTTGACATGCCTTCCTGCAGTATGAAAGATATTAAATTTGGTTGGTATTGCACTTTTGGTAAAGATATATCTAATCTCTTTAATGATCTTAATAATTTATATTGGTTCATTAATTTTGAGTTTTTTTCATTACAATTTATAATCTTTAGGTCATTACTCCTCTCAAAAAAAATTGGTGGGATTTGCATTCATTTGCTCCCTTACATGGGGGGACTCTAAATTTCAATTTTTTGGGGAATGTTTCAAGGACTATTGGGTCTGAAGGTCATATTCAAAACTAAGATAGTTTATTCTCTTTTGTTAGAAGAATGGAAAATGTTGATGCCTTATATTAAAGTAATAAGAATACATATAAGATTTCTTTCATGCATCTAATTAAAAATTAAAAGAATAAAAGTTAGATACTATACATCCCCAATAAGATATTTGATGAAGTAGAGGATAAATATAATAATTATCACATTGTGAAATTTATTGGGAGAAGGTCTGACATTGATGTTGTCAGGAATAGGGCCAAGAGGAAATGGGCTAATGCTAGAGATGTTAAAATTGTGGCTCTAACCAATGGTTCATTTTTATTCTCTTTTGAGGGACAAGAGAATTGTCAAAAAAAAATTAATGAAGGCCTGTTAATCATGGGAAAGGCATTCCTCTACTTCAACATTGGAATCTCAATTGGTATTCTTTGAATTTAAAATTAGATAAGATTCCTCTATGGATGGAACTTCTTGGTCTCCCTCTTTCTTTGTAGGATGACACAATCCTATGAAGCATTACTAAAATTATTGGTACACTAGCAACTATTGATCTAGTTACTAACCCTTGTAAAATAATGACCTCATTAAAAATGTGTGTGTCAATCAAGACAAATTATATGTTTCCCACTTCATTCCATCTCAAGTCTTCTCTTAGATATTGAAATCAAATTATTGAATTTGACAAGGAAAAGGATATTTGTCCTAGTTATAGGTTTTTGGGACACTCCAAAGACTCTTGTTCAAATTCACAAGGAACTAAGGATGGTGTCCATAAATTAAAATAAGTGGGTGTCAATCAGGTTTCTTAGAATAATGAAGGGGAATTATTTAATCTCTCTACCATTTATCTCTTAGACATATATCATGGTCAAGATGATCACATTCTATATTTCGATAATTTATGGTTCCTTTGATAAACTATTTTCTTATTTTGATGATTCTGAGACTTTCTTTTTTTGTCATTTATTTTTTGGTTCCTGGTTCCTTGGTTACTCTTCTATGGCTTGTTCTCCATAGGTCCTATGTTTGTCCTTCAATCTTTTGGTCTCCATTGGTTTTTTATCTACTATTTTTTGGAGATATCCAGGCCTCTTGATGTGCCCTGACTGGTTTCCACACTAGCAAAAGGTAGGATTAACTTAATCTCAACATATTGAATATGAGGCATATAAAGTGTAATGTATAGATATATTTATAAATGAATCACAAAATAAATTAACCATTTATAAAATTGTATGATATGTATCATGGCACCAATAATCAAGCTTATCAATCACAACCACCATAACACATAATATCACTCAATGTCATACAATAAGGATAAAGGCCACATATAAGGGACATGTTCAAATGTAGCATAACAAAATATTTCACACAAAGGGATAAGGGTCAAAACAAATGGATATGTTCAAATGTCACATATACCAAGAATAAATATCATGGAGATGTTTAATAAATTTATTGCACATAAGGGGAAAGGGCCACACACAATAAGGAATAAATATCTATCCTATCATGTAAGAAATTAAATGACATTGAAGGAGTATAAAACAAGTGAAAACTAGTCTATTCCATCCAATGTATCAATTTCATATTATAGAAAAGTATCCATGTAGCACAATGTAAAATATGAGTGATTAACAAGAAACTTGTAAGGTATACAACTCAATATTACACTTCACATCATAGATATATATAAATGATTATAATGTAACATGTAGAAGAATATTCCCCCAACATAAGCATAGTCATTTGGTAGAAGGGAGATTAACATCTAAGAATCCATATATAATGTATGTCCTGCATCACAATCATTTACCTCATGATATGCAATTAATATTATATCTAAAAAAATGTGTGATAAATAACATACTAAACTAAATAAAATAGCACTCTAAGACATGTTTAGGTCTTGATTTTTTATTTTTTTAAATTTCTTGAATGATTTTATATTTTTTCAATATTTGATTTTTTATATATTTGAAATATTTGAATTTTGTTTGTATTTTGATATTTTTGAAAGGAATTAACCTATGATATAATCAATTGAGGACCATAGTGCATGCTTGGATCATAAATTTTTAATATGAATTCGCATTTATGAAAAATACTACTTGTAGATGTATCTGAATCTGAAAAGGCATCAAGTGATCTAGTGTAATTATCCTGATCACTGATTATAAAATATGTTACCACATGTGTAACTTGAGTAGTTGTAGGATTTTGTGGATTTTTATGTATAATAATAAGAGGTATCATTTCCTTTTCTTGTTTTTGAACATGTTGAACTATCCTAGGTTTTAACTTAGGATGTACTACAAAATATTTAGATTTCATTGAATCTTGAGTAATTTTTTGATATGAATTTTATAGCTTAGGAAGGTGTACTAATTTTATTTTAAATGATGCATAAATATGTTTTATACAGGTAGAACAATAGATTATTCATTATACTCTTGAATGGTTACATTAATTATCTTTATACTATGATTTTGAGTAGGTGCCATAATTATATTTTTATGGTGCTCTTGAATTGGTGCCACATCTAACTATGGTGGTAGAGGTGGGGGGCAAAGAGGAGGAGTTACTACTACCAATAAAGGTTACTCATAATGAATTTTTGTAACTTTGAGCACTTAATTGGAATGTATACACTTGAGGCTTCATTACACTAGAGATATAACTGCATGGAAATTTTGTATCCAAGGGTGTCCTAATAACATGTTGAAGACCTATGTGCTTGATAAGACTAAAAGTAGAGTATCCAATGTTGATAAAATAACTTAGAGATTTATCACTATATACTCCTAAGTATCTTGTGTATGACCATCAAATTTTTTGAATACTCTTGATGTAAATTGTAAATATTAATTTATGTAGCCAAGACTATGAAGGGGTGTCGTTGTGCATGTATTTTTTATTGGCCCATTGTTAATCATGACATTGTGTATAGGTTTATTGTTAATTTATTCTCTAACAAAGAGTGCATGCCTATCTCAATCATCATCATTGATTTCACTATCATAAAATGTATTTACTTGTCATTTTGATAATGTTCATATAAATGTACCAATAACTTCATACATAAAATGCCCATATGTCTTAGGATGAGGGTGAAAATTATCCACATGATTTACCATTGAATTGTCTATACTTTATCATGTACCATTTTTAAGAAAATATTACTAAATATTTTTGGATTTTCATTGTCATTTTGTTATGGCATGGTTTCCTCTATGGGTGTGCTTAGCTCAATAGTATTATCATTGATGAGATCTTGTATCTTATGTCTTAACCTTTAAAATTTATTTATATAATTATTGATACATTTATAGTAATCACAATATAAATTACTATCAAATCCCTTAGGTTGATGTTGTTCAAATTAAGATTGAATGATGGAGGTGGAGATATGAGATTGTATTCAATTAATTTATGTAATAACATATGAGGAGGTTGTGATGACCTTGTAAATTATCTTCTTGGTTTAGTTGTCAATTGAATATTGTTTTAAGGTTGTGATATTACATTAACTCTCACTTTTGCTTCATTCTTGCTTTCATTAGATTTGACCTTTTAGTTTACCTTGCTTTGAAACTTGATATTTTAAGTAGATGGATCACTTGGTGCATATTTTAGCTTGTTCAATGATATGATCTTGACTTATCTTTCTTTGACTGTGTAGCATATCTCATCAATATATTTGAATTTTTCAAACATAATGGAATCCTAGAGTGGTGATAGAAATATTTAAGTGAAGATATCTTGTAATTCATTATCTGACATAGAGTTTTTCATCTTCATTGGCATAGTTTTATACCAAATAATATACTAACTAATTGGTTGATTTAACCCTTGATTGAGTTTAGAATTTTTTGGATAAGATAAATTTTAATTAATGTTGATATAAAAATATGATAGTAATTAATTTTCCAAGGGGTTGAATAGTATAACTAATTGAATAGGGAGATCATAAAACTATCATAGAGAATAATATTTGAGGTTTCTTTGAAAGATCTTGGTGAGTAATTTTTCATTGTAATCATAATCCAAAAATGTTGCATGGAATGATCGAATATGTTTTTTAGGATTACTTTTACCTTCATAGAGTCATAGCTTAGATCTAAAAATATTTTTTGTTATGGGTAAGAGGCTATCTTGGTTTTTTAAAGGATTGTGAATCAGATTATGATAATCCATCGATTGAATAACTTTAGAATACAAAAAAAAATTATCAAGAGAGGATGTGTTAGGACAATTTGGTGATGGACCTTGTGTGGTAATTATAGGAGGTGTATATAATGCCATTTTATAAATAGGCATGTTAAATTTATATAAACCAAGTGATGCCCCCATGCTTAGAAAATTTGGTACATATTTAACTATAAGTGTTGAGGTAGGAATGGAAGCAATAGTAGAAACTAAAACATTTGTAGTAGAAGTGGACACTTGGGTTGATTTATTTTGTTAATATTTTTAAATGTATAGGAATTAATCATTCTTATGTAGTTTAGCATTAATATATTAAATTAATTATTTATCATTAACTTCATCCACTTACTCTAAATTAGATTTATTAGTCTCAATATTCATGATAAACACATCAATAGGGTGTGTGGTGTATACAAAGGAAAATGCAACTAACCTATTAATCAATACTATCTCAGAGAAGATAAATCTTACTTACACTTTCTTTTTTTGATACATTATATATTCAAGGTCATGACCAAGATGGATCTATTAGACCCAACCAAGGGATCTTTTACCATAGTAACATCACTATAGAGGGTTCCAAGGCCTCTAGTCATGAAACACCATGAAATAACCCTAATTAGGTCCTATGTTTTCATATTCATAAAGTAAATGACAAGTAAATTAAAATCTAATAAAGTGTATCACCAAAGCTTGTGGCACAAAGTAGGCATAATAAACATAAAAACTAAACATGCATAAAGTCTTAAGTTATGTATAGATAGAACCCTAATTCATAGAGAGAGAAATATATTCAAAAGCCACTACTTTTTCTAATTATATATACTAAAATAGAAGATTAAATTTAGAGATACTTACCTTGAAGATGAACCCATTGATACTCCATCTCTCCCTTATTCAAAGGTGCTTTGTAAGAGGTTATTATGGTTTATAATGATTAATAAGAAAGGCCTAAGCATTCAATACTTTTCTACAAGACAAGATTCTTATCCAACTGTAACCCCTAAGCAATAACTCCTCAAGTATAATGGTTGAAGATAAGATTGTAAAGAAGAACAAATCAATAATTAACTTTGTTGTCTCTCTAATATATGGTGAAATGAATGTGTATATATAGATGAATCTAACCATAAACCTTTCTGAAAGTTTAGCCGACAAGGTCAGCCCAATTTGACTCTATATCATTATTTGACAAAAATAGGTTAGGTCTTAGTCTAGGTCAAATAAATCTAACCTAGACTCATAATGTGATTTTATCAAATTAAATACAAGGTTGTCCTAGGTTGAAAATGTATTTTAAACTGTCAAAATGGGTTTAGGATTAGAAAGGGGCTAAGGTAGTGAATTACTTGTAGGAGTGTGTAAGAGAGGTTTCAAGGCTTATAGAAATATATAGAAGTTTATGTATATATCAAGTGGTGGTATAGGGGATAACTATCCTACAAAGAACCAATGGTCTTCTTACCCCTTTATTAGTGCACCCTTTAAGGTATCCACTTAGAGAGATTAAGAATCAATAAGTTCCTCCAAGATAAAAAGCATCATTAATTGATAAATTTTGAAATTATTATGTGTATACATATGCCCCACTTGAATTTCATCACATGTCAATTAATTGCAACATGGGATGGTGCTATAAGAAAGTAAAATAACAACACATAATGTTAAAACAAAATAATTTGTAGTATTTTAAAGCATAAATAATTGAAAGTAAATGGATAAAATCAAATAACTAAAAATAAAAGTAATGTAATGTGTACTTTGACTTACCTAGATGGTTATCTATTGTGTTTGTAGTTTTGATTGTGAAGGGTGCAGAGATTGCTTTGGATAAACCTAAGGATACAAAATTAAAGAGAAAAAAAGCATGGGAAATCCAAGATAACTAAATGGTGTAGACATGAAATAGTTGTAAATTTTGTAATCTAGGGTGATAAATGCTAATTAGGACTAAATGACCAAGTCAAAATTTTAGATTAAATTGAGTAACCAAAAAACTTAAACAAGTAAACCTCAAGTAAGAAAGGTAAATAAACCAAGTCAAACTAAGGATACAAGTCAAAAATGGTAATCAAAAATCAATTTTAAAATATTAATAATCCTTACTTAAACAAATATGGACAAACAATGGTAAAACAACATTGATGAGTGAGAAGTAACAATCCTTACTCAATCATCAATAGAAAAAGTGCATAAAAAAGAAAATAATATTGGTGAGTGAGAATTAACAAGCCAACCTCACTCAACAATGGAAAAAGCACTAAAAAATAGAAATGGACATAAGTGTCTAGAAAAAAAGGAAGTACAATAATGGATTTTATTTTTACATAAACCAAGGTAATTCTAGGAATGTAAGGTAATGGTTTAAAGAAGATAATCCATAGTCACTCAATCATATTATTTTTTTCTAAATATGGATAAAACTAAAACAAAGTAGTGCTAGCATGTTTTAAGATGCGAAGAAGAAGAAATATAGAAGTGGGAAAATATATTTAGAATCATAATTATTTGTCAAGAGGGAAATTAAATGGGTGGCAGGGGAAATGAAGTAAAAACCAAGGTACAAAAACTCTTTATCAAAGTCAAAACACTTAAATTAGGTTTCTTAAATCAAGAGGACTGTCAACATTAAGGATTCTAAAGAAATTTTATACCACACAAGTCTTGGGTCACCAAATGAAGTATGAATCTCATCCCATTAAGGCTATATGCATGAAAATTAAAATGGACCTACCTTCCCATGACATGTTCCGCATTCCTTAGGACCCCTTACAGATCCTTTAGTCTAATTTGAATATTGGGTACTTATGTGAGAAATTAGGTAGCACCATATATTTATTTTTGAATTCTAATATCCCATTCTACTGGCCTACCACACCCCAATGGACCTCAACTCTATCATGAGACTGGCTTTGGAGTTTGAGATTTGACTAGGGATAGGATATATGTTATGAATCACATATTTAAATGTGATTTTGAATTTTGACTTTGTATGTTACCTTTTTATCATTTCCTTTTAATTTAAATGATTTATCTTTTAACTTTTTATGGATTTTTCTATTCCTCCTCCATACAGATTTGGAGAACCAAACATGGGTGCTAAAAATGACTATCATTTGAAAATTTTGGAATTGGTTGCTAAGAAATAGAACCTAGAGAGAATGGTATCTAAGAGTCTTCTTAATTAATGTGAAATAAAAGTTTTATCTTGAATTCAGCCTTGTTTTATACCAAGTGGAATGAAAGTAAAGGAAATCAAGGGGAATGAAACATGAAACAATTTAAATTACTTGAAATTTAAAAAAAATGTGACAGGGGAAAAGTGATACAATGATAGGTAAGTATAATTCCTTATCATAAGAATGAATGTAAGTGTAGGGAAACATTATAGCATAGTTTGTTTTGCATGTTTTATCTACAAAAGAAAAAGAAACAACAAAGCTAAGAATAAGGGATTACAAACTTCTATCCATTTCTTATCATTATAAAAAAGGAACACTTGGTTGAAAAAAGGTGTTTTGAAATAAAATGGTGATTTTATGAGGATATCTTGGTCCTATCCATGGTCTTACACTTCAAATCATAAAATAGAAAACCTAAGAGGGTGAAATAAAGGCTAAAATGTTATTTGTGATGAGGGTCTAGTCCTATCCTTGGTCTTACATTTATACTCACAAAAGAGAAACCAAGAGGGTGCAAAAAAAATTGGAAAATAACAAAGTTGATAATATCAAAATGAATTCATTAGGAATATCAAGTCATATCCACGGTATTATAATGAAACTCTTGAGAAAAATAAACTAAAGGACCAAGAGAAGGAATTATGTTTTGTGGAAAGAGAAAATAGTTAAAGAGGGTGATACCCTCGTAGACATCCTACAAAGAGTGTTAGTAGGATAGAATATATAAGTATGATAAGAAGGGAAGGATCTAAGCAAAGTGTTTCTTTAATAATTTTGCATTGGTGGTATCTTTGAAAACATGGCCTTCTTGAAAACATGGCCTTCATTAGTTTGGAGGTGATAGGTGCTAAGACCAAGAATATCTTTGACTAAATAATGTCCCCATAATTTTTGGGCGTATTTACCTTCTTTATCATGGGTATAGTCTAATTCAAGGACTATATCACCAACATTGAAAGTGTAGACTTTAAATTTTTTGTTATGTTACTTAGTGATATGAGCTTTGTATTTGTGATTATATTATAGAGTGGCTAAATGATGTTCATCAACAACATCAAGGGCATGAAGGTGATATTCATGTCATTCATCATTTGTAATGATACCATGAAGATATATATTTAAGGAGTTAAGCTCAAATTATAATGGTAGGATAGCCTCAAAACCATAGACTAGCGAGAACAGTGTTTCCCCAATGGTAGTATGAATACTAGTATGATAGGCAAAAGTGTGGGATATAAATGAAGATGTCAATCTATGTGTGTTTCATGGATATTATTTTGATGGATTTTATTGGTATTTTTTTTTGTGGCCTCAGCTTGGCCATTGCACTATGGATCATAAGTTTTGGAAAATTTGTGGATGTTTTGAATTTAGCACATAATTGTTTCACATCCTTACTCTTAAAATTATTACCATTATATAAAATGATGGTATGGGAAACTCCAAAATTAAAAATTATTTGGTTAAAGATAAACTTGGAAATAATAGTTCCTTTGACATTAACCATAGGCATGACTTCTACTCATTTGGTAAAATATTCAATAGCCATTATGATAAAAACATGCCCATATTATGACCTAGGTAGTTTTTTGATGAGATATAATCCCCACATGGAAAATAACCAAGGAGATTTCATATTTTTGAGCTCAGCTATGGGTGAATGGATTAGATCATCATGGAGTTAGAAAAGACTACACTTTTTAGCAAAGTTGATAGAATCCTATTCAAGAGTAGGCCAAAAGTATCCCATATGTAGGAATTTTCATGATGTAGTGTTTCTACTATAGTGACCACCAAAAATTCCCCCATGTGCTTGTTCAAGAAGAGGAGGGACCTCTTCTTTCATTACATAGTGGATCAGGGTAACTTTTGCATTGTGATAATAAAGGGTGTTATATCAAAAGACATATTTAAATGTTTACTTGAAAATTATAGTCTTTTCAATAAAATCCATGTCTAAAATATAAGTTTGATGTTTTAGGAATTGAATAATGTCTTTATACCAAAGGATTTATCGAATGGTGATAGCCTTAATATGATATTTAAGAGAATCCTATAATTGGATAGAATATGGGGACTTTCTTATTTGAATAAGAAATTGGGAATCATTGAGAACTTGATGTAGATAAAATAGGGATGCTCAAGAAATAAGAGAGTCAATGATAGAGTTTTGATCTATTATAATTCGATCGATGATAAAAAGAAGAAAACTCTTTGGTGATCGTAATAGCCATTTGATGATAAGAGATAGTATTTTCAATTTTGCATTGATAATCACCATTAACTTGATGATAAATGAGTTATGAGTCACCCAAAGCATGTAGATATGTAATATCTAAGTCAATTTCCCCTCTCATTCCTAACTTTAATGATTCATATTCGATCATGTTGTTAGTGACATTAAAAGTGATATAGAACATCAAAGGGATTATTTTACCATGAGAACTAGTTAGAATACAACCTACCCCACCTCCTTGGAGTCATTTGGCACCATGAAAATTAGGGTCTAGGTGTCTTCACCAAATCAATGTTGATTTTGTGAAGTTATTTGATAACTAATTTGGATTTGGTAGTATCATGAATGGCCTAGGTATCTTGTTGATTGCTTTCTTCTAAGTCAAGAGTGAAATTATGAAATTAATCATTAAGAGAGATAGCTTGATTGATACCTTCAATATTGAGATTGTTGTCATCAGGGAGACTCTATTGAAGATGATTGGTAGTGGGTATGGGTACCACTACAAGTTGCTTGGAAATGAATTATCATTTGATATTTTTTTACAAGATGATACAAAGGTCAAATTCCATTAAAATAACCATCCACTTTCTAATTCTATCTCTAGGAGAAATATCAAAAATCCTGAGAGGGCTTCAAAAGGAAATCTTGATCCTGCAAATGGAGGAATAATTAAAAACTCAATGGGGATGTTGATTGTTTCATATGTTGGTCCTTTGAGAATTTATACCAACCATGTGGCCAAATCCAAGGCAGCACTTTGGGGTATTCAGCTTGATTCCAATCTTAATTTGGGTAGAGTAATCAATAAAGGTGACTCCTTTAACATCATAAATGCCTTAGATGCTAAAACCACCCCTTATCACATAATTAAATATTTCATAAATGATTCCAAGAGACTTGCAAAGGAGATGGTGAATTCATCCATAGTTCATACTTACCATAAAGGAAATGGGGTAGCTCACTTACTTGATAACTTTGGAGCAAGCCTTCCCCTTTTATCTACCTAGCATGATGGTAGACACATCCCCAAACACATCATAAAATCAATTCAAAATGAATCCATTATTTCATATGGTGTTGGAGTGGTAGCCACATGTGAAAAATTCACATCTAAAGCAAGGGGATTTAAAAATCATGCTTTGTCATCATAATACCGCATGGTGATTTAATAACTCAAGGTGGGGGAAAGCTCATACTTCAAGATATATTGATTTTTTTGGTTTTGATTACTACCAGGGCATGGAAAAATCCAAACTCCTCTCAAAATTCCGCCTCATAGACAAGAACAACATGGGGGTGATAGGGATATACTAGAGCCAAATTCTTGTTCAGATGTCTAGAACATTAAGAAAGTATGGCAAAAATTATGAAAAGGGGGCCTTATTGAATTCAAACAAAGGGTTATAGGACATGATGTAGCCATTGAAAAAGAGTTTATGGTTTCCTAAAATAAGAAAATCATGGAAATAAAGGGGGATAAAAATATGTTACTGAGGAATTAATTGATGAAGTCACTGGTATGCCCTGTGAAAGGCAAAAGATTTAAAATACCAATCAAAGAAGATGGAACTAATGCATAGGTTATTCAAGACTAATGAGACCATCAAAAATGACAAAAAGGGTTTCTCATGATGGTCATGCCTGAGGTATTGGCCATAGGTGTGCTTATAGATTATGAAATATATTATCCTATAAGTTAAGTTTACCCTTATATTTTTGCATCATTTTCTTCTACTTAATCACCTTTAAGGTTTCAATATTAACTTTACCAATTTCCTTCTTAATTCCCTAAAGTGCATGGTATTTTCCTTCCATATAAATGAATCCAACACTATCATTCATCAAGGCATCATCCTCTTGTTGGTTAAACATGGTGAGACCCTATGTGATAAGGAAGTTTCACCAAGAGGGTATTATATGGAGGAGGATTCCCCCAAGGAAAACCCTACCATGGATTCCCATTTACCTTTGCATATCCCCTCCCCCATAAGCCCCCTCTCTAAGAGCTCTACCAATGAACTTTCCCTCAACTCACTATAATCAAACTAAAACCTCTATGATGGAGGAAGGGAATTTTATGGAGGTGTTGGGTAAAGGTAAGGCCCCCCTTTTGGAGGTGATCATAATGAACAATAAATAGTTGGAGGGGTTCAATAATAAATTACATGAGGCTAGAATTAGGTTGGTAAGACTGATAAAGGAGTGAAACTCCATTAATAGGGAAGCCTCCAAAATTATTCAATCCTTTTCATAATATGTTGGGGCTAAGGGCCTCCCCAAAAGTAGGTCACTGAGGTAGAGAAGATTCATTCACCAAAACCCTCCCTCAAATCACCCTTAAATAAGACACTACAGAAGGAGTTTTCTTAGAAGAAGCTGAGGATGACAATTTTAAAGGATGGTGGTGAAGGTTTGAGTAATAGAACCTAGGCTAAAATCACTAAAAATAGATTGACAAAGTTTGTGAAGGACATGAAGGTAGTTAAGTCACTCATGACGGACTCCTCTCTCCTTGAGTAATTTTTTTCTACTTTCTATGTTTTGTCTTTTGTTATGTTCGTTAGTTTACTTTTTTTATTTTTCTATTCTTTTTTCTTAGCTTGTGGGGCTTGCACTAATTTATCATACTTTTACTCATATTCAGGTTTTAGGTCCATGTAAAATCTAGTATTTTACCTAATCAAATAAAAAAAATCTAGGGAGAAAGGTTTTGGAGAAAAAGTGATGAAGTGGGTCAGAATGAACTATGACATAAATTATTTGATAGAGCATGTAATGACAAAACTTTTCAAATGTGAAATAGATAGTGAGGTAATCACATTATACTTTGTAATAACATTATTGGTAATCTATGAGGCCTTGACTAATAAAGTAGCTAACATACTCTCTTCTAGTATCATCTTGTTTGGCAAGCATTGCCCCAACTGATATGGGTGTAGAATAAGTGTACAAAATTAAATGATGATCATTAAAAGGTAGGAAAAGGGTAGGTAGATGGAGCAATGATTATTTCATGTTTTCAAATGCCTTATAACAAGGATTATTCCATTCTAAAGCATTACCTCTATTAAGAAGGGAATTAAAAAACTGAATACAATAAGCCATTTTGGGGTTAAATTATCAGATTTCCCCAAGCTTGTTGAGGTAAGTATAAATGTTTGGAATCAACCAAGGAATAGGCATGTTGACTATAGCATTAATTTTAGTAGTGTCATCATTAATACCATGAAAATAGACTAAGAACCCTAGAAATTGACCAGATGTAACATGAAAAACACATTTATAGAGGTTGGGTCTAACTTTATACTTGATGAGTCAATTAAAGATGATGTATAAATCAGAGAGATGGGTTTTATGACTTTTAGATTTGGCAATGAGATCATCCACATAGGTTTCCATAATATTATGGATAAGGTTAGGAAAATGTGGGTCATACCTTGTTGATAAGTAGCTCTGACACTTTTAAGGCTGAAGATCACCTTAACATAGTAATAAGTGCCCCATTATGTGGTGAATGTTGTCTTCTATTGGTCTTTAGGGGAAATATGAATTTTATTGTAGCCTAAAAAACCATCTGTGAGGGATAACATTTCTTATTCAGTAGTGGAATCTATGATGGAATATATCAAAGGTAATGAAAATTTGTCCTTGAGACAAGTGAGGTTGAGATTGTAGAAGTCAATGCAGATGTAGATAACCATGGTAACTTTTTTAAAAATGGGAATAATATTTGATACCCATTTGGAATAGTCCACAAGTTTAATAAATTTGGCATCTAATTAATTTGATAATTTATTTATGCATAGTGTGGAAATTTTTGGGGAAAATTTTTGTTTTTTTCTTGAACAAGTTTAGCATCAGGGTATGTGATTATGTTGTGCACCAGATACTATGATCTATGCCAAGCATGTTTTCATATGACCAAACAAAAGTCTCATGATATTTATTAAATATTAAATTACTATTATCATGTTCAGTCAGCATGATTTCTATAGAAATTATTATAGGTCGAGGACATGAGAGTGTGTCATATTCTATTCTCATGGTTTCCTTAATAATCATAGCATTTTGATATTGAAAATGATATGATGCATTGGGAAGGGAGGAAATGGGATTAGTTTTTGGATCGATGCTATCAATTAATTATTAAATGGGGGCCTTCCAATTTAAATTCCTAAGTTTTTGATATTGCCAAGGAAGTTAATTTTTTTTAGCATGGAGCAATTCAAAGATAGCTTCATCTCTAGGTAATGTAGGTCTAGGTCCATAATATTTCACATCTACTTCAAAATCCATAATTTTTTTACCATGGTAATTGTATTTAGAATGTATTTTCTATACATATATGTCCTTAGCATCAAGAGTGATCTCGGGAGTAGGTGAAACTATAAAAGAAGGTTCATTAGATTTAATTGGTTTAACAGTAGGCATATCTTTGGAATCATTGACAAAGAGAGGATCTGGTAGAATAACCAATTGGATAGGAGGTATAGAAGGTTCTATAAGTTTTGAAGCTGTAGGAGGTAATATTTGTTCAACCACCTAAAGAGTATCAAGGAGTGGAGAATTAACTAGAGATACAGTACTTTAGGTTATAACTCAATATTCATAGAAATAGTATGAACATAATGGTTAAAAACATGTATTTTATCTAAGATTTTATGATATTTTTGAACATCCAAGTCTCTTGATAGAGATCATGCCATAATGTAGTTATCATCATAGGTGAGAGAGATAGTACATACTTATGTCTTTAAAGTAACTTCAGAAGGTGAGACACCTATATTTATAAATTTGTATGGTGACATGGTTAAAGGGTCTTGAAACAACTTGGCCACTCCATAATCATTACAAGTTAAATCATCTTTAGTATAATGTGTTTATGTGCATTACATTAAGGATGGAAATTAGTGATATTGTTAATAAAAGGGATGGTACAATCATGAGATAATATAGGAGGAAGATATTCTAAAATGTAAGGAGGTAGCTTGGTAGTATTGCATGTGTGTTGCAAATCATTTTCCTCATCATCATCAAAATTGATAAGAGTGACTTATAAATCTTGATTCATATTGATGAATTCGAGTGATGGTGTACTATTAATTTTTAGAATAGTGGGGATCAGATATTGAGATGTAGGATTAAGAAGCTGAATACTCTGTGGGTTAGGATTGGCCTCATTTTTATACCATTACCATTATGAATACTTGATACATTGGATTTTGGATGAGGAAATAGACCTAATGCGATGATTCCATGGGCATCCTAAGAGTATATTATAAGATAATGGTAAATCATGGACCATAAGCTTAGTATGTATAGCTTTGGGTCCTATAATAAGAGGGATCCAAATATAACCAAGTGTATTTTGATTAGTCTTGTCAAATCCATGGCATGTTAAACAAGTTTGTTTGAGATGATATTTATTATATCTAAGTTGATGAATGATCCAAAAAAATGTCACATTAATTCTTGACTCTTTGTCTACTAATACTTTGTAAATGAGGGTGGTATTAATGTCTATTTTGATAAAGAGGCATGGATCATCGGCTTGAAAGAGAATCTTATCATTGATCATGTCTTCTTCAAGGAACTCTATGGAAGGTTTTGAATAAGGATAAATAGTTTCAATGGTATGAACTTCTATTGGTTGAGGCTCTTTAGAAGATGGTTCCTCATCTAAGGAAGATGGTTCTTTGATTTCTTGGAGTTGTTTCATTAGGAATTTACAATTATAAGAAGTGAGAACTTACTCCATGAGAGGAATTTTTCAAGGCATAGAGTTGATTTCCTATAATAAATTCCAACGATTTTTGGAAGAAGAAGAACCAGCGCAAGTCTTGGAAGGTAAAATATGTTTAGGAGGAAAAGAAGTGGTTGGAGGTTTGGATTGAGGAAGTGGTTCCTCATTGGTTTCCAAAGGTAAGTTAGTGGTAGTAGTAATTTTAAGAAGTTTCTCTTCTAGAGATCATTTCTTTGGTTTGGTAATAGGATATTTATGGGTTAGTTTGTGTCGATAATTGACTTTAGCCGCATTCATGCATTGGGAATTGATATAATATTGAACATAATCAATGTTAATAACATAAATATCTTTATTTTATTATTGAGGGTTAGATGTAGAGAATGTTTTTGGATTGTTAGAGGAGGAAGCTTCGAAAGCTTGTTTCTTTTGAAAGAAACAACATAATCTTGATGATAGATTTTGATCATGACATCATGATTGAAGGAATCTCATAACATTAAAAAAATGACAAATTTATGTAATCCCCCAACATGTATCATGGGAATAACCTATATAAATGTGAAACCAACAAAATTTATTAGGATCATACCATTTGGGGGGATTGTTAGAATACATGAATGGCTTAAAAGATGTTAAAATTTGTTTCATTTATTTCATGGTTAACAATGTATGGGGAGATTGGGTATTTTATGATTTGGCTACTCTTGGATTAGGTTGAGGAGTATTGTCAACTATCACATTAGTTTAATTTTGGAAAGATCCTTTGATTATTTTAGTGTTAGGTTCAAATTGTTTCATTAGTAAGTCTTAACACTTGGCTTGGTTAAGTGCATCATTTAAAGTTTGGGGAGCAAAAGTTTAAACCTTGTATTGGAGTGTAGGTGTTAATGTCATTATGAAAAGTTTAAATAAGTTTTCATTAGTCATGTTGTGGTCAACCTTTTGAACTTATATTTCCACTATTTTATAAATTCATGAGCTGATTCAATAGGAGATTTCTTGGTACTAATGAAATGACTAAGATAATTTTTGGGAAGATCATTATGCTGGAATTATTTAACTAAATTATTGACTAAATCCTCAAGTTTTCATATAGAATGTTAGGGAAGTTGGTTATACCATTATAATACATCACCAGTGAAGGTTTTAACTAAAATTTTAGTTGTGATAAAGGTAATAGTTTGGATCCACTCTTTATAAAGATTATTGAATGCCTTAATAAAAGATGTGGGGTCCTTAGTCATATCATATTTAATAGTTGGAAATATATTACCAATATCAATAGATATAATGAAAGAGGCTAAAGGCTCATTGTTAATGTGTTGAAGCATTTTATTTTGCATGATAGGTTGGGTAATAACATTTCCTACAACATATTTAAGAGGTGGAGGGATAAAATTTTGATAATTTTGGGGAATAAGAATAGAAGGATGATTATCCATGTTTATAAAATGATGTTGTAGTTATATCAGTTGAGAGGATTTATATGTTTGAATGATGTTCATTCATTTCACTATTTATGCAAGAATTTGAGTTTTATCAATTGGGGGTTGGTGTTGGTAAGAGTATTCCCTGAATTAGTATTAGGGGAGGGTTAATAGGTGGAAAATTTATTGTGGGGTTATGTTTTAGGCATGTATCAATTACCCCCACATTATGGTAAGATTTTTAAATGTGGTAATTATCATGATAATTATGAAAAGTATATGATCCACCAAGATTTTGATAGGGGATTTCATGATGCTTGAAGAAATAATTTGAGATTAGGAAGTAAGGATGAAAAATAGAGATAGAGTTAGCCACACATAAAATAGTATCATCCAATAGGTACAAAGTTGACTGGGTAAACTAAGTCTATGAAAAATGTGCACAAAATAGGATGCAAAAGATAAAGTTAAACTGGTCAACTATGTGTTATAAAGGATAAAATTTAAACTGGCTAGAAGGTCGTATGGGTTAACTATGTATTGTAGATGAAGAAATGAAATAGAATGAAAAAGAGAACATAATCAACCATATCAACTATGTACTACAAGATAGGAAACTAGATAAGATGATAAGATACATAGTCATGTAAGTCGACTGTGTACTGAAGGGAAACAAGATGAATAGTCCGTAGGATATTATGTCGATAGGGATGATAGTGTTCTAAAAATAGAGAACTTTTTTGCAAGATAATAGCTAAGAAAATGAAATTAAGCACATAATAAATTAGATCAATGTGATTTATCCAATTGGAACACACATCACAAAACTTCCACTAAAATTGGCTAATACAAGTTTTATAATACAAAATACAATGATCAAAGAGCAAGAAACAACTTAAATGTAAATTTTAACTAATTAGTCAATCCTAAATGTTGTTAAGTTATAATAAAATTTAAAATTAATGTGATGGGGAGTTGGCTATAAGAGGGAACTAGAAATCAATCTATGAATAGATTTAGGTAGTTTAGGCTAAAAAGGATCTGTATTAGCGATGGTATTGGCTTGGTTTTGGGTGATTTGAAAATATATACCATCAACCACATGTTTATACTTGGATATAAAACCAAGTCAACTTCCCCTTGGTGATGAAATCCAAGTAGATAGGCCTTAGTAATAAATTGTTTAATGATTTTTTGTGTAAAGTGATTTGGAAGTGTATGCAAAATAGAAAAATAGTGTGACTAAATCATTAAACTAGAAAACTACCTATTTAATATATGTTTATTATTCTAAGTATGAAAGTAACTAAAATAAAAAGTGAACTTATTACTATAAAAATAGGTTAATTCCTTGACTATGAAGAGTACATATTTGGTTCAGTTGAAACTATATGAAAATAATATAGAATAGAGTTAACAGGGTTACTAATGTTCTATGGAAGAAAGATCTAAAAGAACACCATCAAACAGGTCGACTATGTCTCCTAAATAGAAGATAGGATATATAACTATGTTGAGCTAGTCAACCTAGTTCACTTTAGGGTTGAAGTTATATAGACTAAAAACTTATGAAAAATAGTACTAGAAATGAAAAACTAAAATGACAGAGAAGTTAAGAATGAACCTTGGTGGTTTTTAAGATGCCTAGTTTGAAAAATTCATTTTGTGATACTCAAGTGTTGATTCAAATATTCTACGCATAGAGTTGACTGGATCGATCGAGTTTATAAAAACTATATGCTAAAAAATAATCTATGAAAAATTTTGACTAACTTGATCATGTTTTCAAACCTCTATGCTAAATAATAACTACAAATAGAGTCGACTAACATAACTATGTATGAAATCCTATATGTTAAAATAGTTGACTAGATCAACTATGTATGCATTCCTGTAATTGAAAAAGAATATTATGCCAAGTTAATCAATCTAGTCACCTATGTTTGGAGAAGACCTATATAGACAAAATAGAGTCATTTTGGGGTAACTATGTGTTAAACCTATATAAAAAATGTTAGAACTATATCGATAGGTTTGATATAATGCTATAAAAATAAAAATATATAATATGATGATAAAAATGAATGCATGAAATAAAACCTATAAGGGTTTGATGCATGTTAGGCTCACCATAATGTATACAAAATAAAATGTAGCTAACCTATTAATAAATCTTATCTCGATGAAGATAAATCTTGCTTACACTTCTATTTATTGATACAAAAGATATTTGGGGTGATGACCAAGATGGATCTGCTAGATCAAACAAAGGGATATCTTGTCATAATAACACCACTAGAGAGGGTTACAAATCCTTTAGTCAAGAAACACTATGAAATAACCCTAGATAGGTGTTGTTTTCATTTGAAATATGCACTCATGGATGATCCACAGTATGAGAAGCTTTGTGGTGGGGCACTAGGCATGTAGGTCCTATGTAGGGTGTGGGAGAATTTGGCACTAGGCATGGAAGTATTATAGTGTATATATGCATGTGAGTATCGATTATCTCATCAAAATGATGGAAATGTCCTCAAGGCATGGGACCATTATGCTCTTTGGGATGAGTCTCCAGAGTAGGTTGGATTCCTTTTATTTTATATGCACTTGGTTTAAGATTGAGACGTAGACCTAAAGAGTATAAAGGTAATCTATCACTATTCTAAACCTAATAATTTGTTGATGAAAAGGGAGGGAGAAGGTATAAGAGTGCATAAAGTAAAAGGTAATGCACCTAAAATAAAGAGAGCACTCCTACTGCCACAAATATAATGTAAGCACTTAGAAATAAGGCAATATCACACAGTTTCTACCAAGTCACTTTATGTGCATGATTACTTTACACAGAGGTGAGAGAATATATCACTATGATGAGAAGGACAACAGACGATCCATAGACAGCATTAACATAGACTCGAGTACACATAGAATATGACCAGTAAGTGAGCTCTGAGTTTAATGAGGAGGTGCACGGGATGAGTGATTAAAGAGAGGGGCAAACATTACCCTTAAATTGAAATCAACAAACACAATGAGCACATAGATCATCAGAATAGCAAAAAGAGGTAAACTTAATTCTCATTAGCATGCAAGGATTTAGCCAATAAAAGTGCTCATGGAGGGAAAATTTATGTAACATGAGGCTACTAAAAATATGTCAACCCTTTTTGCAATGAAATAACTAAGATTTTATAGAATATCAATTGATTTTTGCAATAAATGTACCACTTGGGTGTTGGGAGAAATATTTAATGTAGTTATGGTGCTACGATAATGTTTCTCAAAGTCTATTTGATGATTGGACCTGGGTTGATGGTAGGATTAATTTTGGATACACATGAATTGGAAACTATAAGATTTCCTTATCAGTGTCAAAGGATGGCCTGTACTCAAGCTCAAGGTCAAATAGCCACTTTTATATTAAATTATTTAATAGTGCCTCGAGCTTTGCTCAACCACCTCCAATGATCTTCATTAATTTTGTCAACCTCTCAACATGTGGTGCTTCAATGAACTCTTAAGGAATCTATTTTAATTTACTAGATATGAGTGGCATATGTGTGACACATGGATGGTTGGCACTTATTCTGGGTAGCTAAAAACTTCCTTATGTTTAAATAAGTGTAGGGTGCCATGTGGTGATAGCAAAATAAAAGCTATAGGTTGCACTATTTAAGGGCACAAATGTGAGATCCTACACATGGGCACAAATTCATGTTGGATGGGCATGAAGAAGATTTTAAGGTAGATCATGCACTGAGATGAAGATTATGGGCATATTAGAGTATTCTCATAACCACTTCTTGAACCATACCTTTTGCTTGGTCATTTCAAAGTCAAGGACCTACAATCTAAATTTTTACATGATTTTTGACATGTGAACCACAAAAACTTATGCAAATATATGTGTTGATATCCTTATGCTATCATGAATCATTACTACCCTAATGCATAGATCTATGCCTCTAGTTTGGACTCTGGCATAGATGGAAAGTGTTTACACTTCTTCTACCTAAAATAATTGGGACCTCATAATTGCACTAACCTTCTATATGATCCTAATAAGTTTTTCACCAACTAGGGAGTGACTTATAAATTCAACACTTCTGGTGACCTTTGCAGGCTACTTGCCTTTTAAGAGAGGAACTAGTAGCCTTTGAGTAATTCATTGGGCACAAAGCCTTTGGGACTTATGAATCCTTCACTTGTGAATGTAGCATTTGAGCACCCAAGCCTTTGATTGAGCTAAGGTTCACCTTGAAAAATAGATAACTACACCAAGGCACTTAGAGGAAAGACACTAAGCTAAGAAACACTATGCACGAGTGCTTGGAGAGATTAAAACTAATATAAAACATGAGCGTGTAAGGCACACCTTTAGGGAAACAAAAGAAAACACTCTAATTATCTACAATTGTATACAAATAGTTAATGGAGATAGCTCTTGAGATGAAATTCATTAACTAGGATAGTTAACTCATCTCCATTTATTCTAGCAAGCTAGAAAGCATTGGATGATTTACAACTTGTGATGTTGTATGGACCACTCCATATTATGTCAAACTTATTGTGTATTCCAAATTTTTCTCTATCTACATCCCATTTTAGCACTAAGTCCCCTAATTTGAAACTTCTAGTGTCAACCTTATTATCAAAGCTTTTCTTCATCTACGCTTGCCAAAATTCCATGGTGCATGCAACTTGTGCTCTATTCTTTTTGAGCTCCATGATTTTTACCATTCTTTTTTCAAGGGGATAACTCTTGATCAACTCCAACTGGGGTATGATTTCTAATGAAGGAAACTTGAGGGATGTTGATAAGCTAACTACCCTTCCATAGACTAGCTGGAAGGGTGAGTTTCCCAACACTCTCTTGGGTATGATCCAATCAACCCAGAACATAGTCTTGAGATTAGTGTGCTAAGCTTTGGTTATCCTTTAGAGTCCTCTTTATGATAATTATTAGGTTCTTGTTTATGGATTTAGCTAGACCATTACCTTGATGGTAATAGTTTGATGAGGCACTCAAGTAGATGTTGTGTTTGATGCCCCATCCATTGATTTTGATTTCAAAGAAAACTAGTGCATTATCAAAGATAATGGTTTATAGAATGTTTAATCTTTCTAAAATGCCCTTGTAGAAGTTGATTATGGATGCCTCATTAGCCTTCTTGAGTGCAACTTCTTCTATCCATCTTGTGAAATAGTCAGTGGCTATAAGGATCCACTTTTGCCCACCACTTAATGGTGGGTTAATCATGCCTATGAAATCTAGGCCCCATTATATAAAAGGTTGATCATCTTGAATCAGTCATGATGGTAAGGCTACAAGCCTTTGTTTGCCTATGAGGAAGGCACACTTATAATTTTGCACATAAGCATGAACATCTTTGAATAGAGTTGGCCAAAAATAACTAGCTCCCATGATCTTCACAGCAGTGGCCTTAAGTGAATAATGGCCTCCTATGAGGCCATCATGGAATTATTAGATAATTTTTCTTATTTATTATGCTTTAATGTAGCTTAGGAGTACCCCTTTGAGGTATTTTTGTAAAAGTACATCCCTTATAAGTATGTAGGGAATGGACTGTAGCTTGAAGTGCCTCTATTTGGCCTTATCAAGGTCAGGAGGATATATGTTATGTTGAAGGAAGGCTCTCATGTCATGCACCTCATTGGTCATAGGTTATTCTCTTGCATGCTCTTCTTCATGTGTCATTAGGACTACACTATCCTCAAACTTTGTTATTTCATCTAACTGATTACATATTCCTTTTCCTCACACCAACCTAGTGACCTAGATGTTTATATCATACTCCATCACTTTATTTATCTAGTTATCCCTTTTAACACTGATGTCCCTACTGAGTAAGAACTCTTTGATGCCTACGATCATGACTATGAGTTGGATCTTACTATTGGAGAGTATGTGCCTAAATTTATTTAGTGCCCTTATGACTATGAGTGTGTGCTTCTCCACAAAGTTGTAGTGCAACTCGTAATCCTTTAGCACCTAGTTGAAGAATGTGATTGGTTGCTCTAGATGATCTTTGTTTTTTAACATTAAGATGGTTGAGTTGCCGTTAGCTCCACCAAAATAAAAGATGAATTCCTTATTATAATCTAGGTTGATCAAGGTGGGAACGTATGTGATGGCAGATTTGATGGCCTCAAAACTATCCTTGCCTTCATGTGTCCAGTTGAATGTAGTATTCATTTTCAAAATTGTAGTAAGGGGTTTGACCATGATAGTAAAACTAGGCATAAACCTTCTTACAAAGTTGATTTTCCATAGGAATCTCTATAGATTCTTCTTGTGTCTTAGAAAGGGCAGGGATGAGATAGCTTTGACTCACTCTGGATCAATTGTGAGTCCCTCTTTAAAAATTATATGCCCAAAAAGGGTACCTTCATATACTACAAAGATGTACTTGCTAGGGTTCAAAGATATTCCAAACTCCTGGCACCTCTGAAAGACTTACTCTAGATGGCCCAAATGATCCTCTGCACACTTTAATAAAATAGTTATATCATTAAGGTAGACTAAGATGATCTTATTGATGATATCTTTTAATTCCAAATCTATGGCTTTATGGAATGTTGTGCCTACATTTGTTAGGCTGAAAGGCATGAGCTAATATGCATAGGTTCCCCACTTAGTGGTGAATGTGGTATTGTATTAGTCACACTCTTGTACTTGAATCTAGGTATAGCTAGAATAAACATCCATAAATTAATATATCTCTATGCCTATGAACTTTTACAAGATTTTCTCCATGGGTAGAAGAGGGTAGTGGTCTTTGAGGGAAGCCTTATTTAGGTCCCTAAAGTCCACATAGAGACGTATCTCCCCATTCTTATTTCACACTAGTACCAAGTTGGTGACCCATGAGGAGTGATAAATTGGAAGTATTATACTATCCTTAATGAGTTTGGAGAGATCCTTATGCATCAATGGTTTTATCTTTGGATTAATGGGTCTTAATCTTTGGCACACGGTTTGCACACTAGGGTATAGATCAATTGTATGCTATGCAATACCTAAATCAAAACATCTAAGGTATTTATAGCTCCATGTGAAGATGCCATCATATTTCCTACTAAGTTAAATTAAGATTTTGATTTTTGGTGTAGAACACACCTTACCAGCTTTATGATCTTTTCCCTCTGAAATATATATAAGTGCAAAAATGTCTTCCTTTGCTATCATGTTGCACTTCTCTCCTTTGAATTGGCCATCAGAATCAAAGATACTTTCTAGGGTAACTAGCCACTTTGTAAATTTATTCCCCTTTAAATGGATGACTTGTTCTTCATATTAGGATTTCATCTACACTTAATTTATGGTGCAAAACTCTACTTCATCTAGAAGGAAATTGATGATTTACTCATCAATTTTGAATACTTACCAGTTCTCTATGTTATCAAGAATTGCTGATCTGATTATAAGATTGGTGAGATATTTAGACTCTTTAATTATGTCATGAAAAGTGTCATGTTTTTCACCTATTGTTTTTATCATATCCACATTGTCATTTTGTGCTCTTGGTATGGAGGTGATATTGAAGACATTAAACACTTCAATCATATCCCACACCCTATGTTTGTAGGATTTCATCAAGCCATTTTTGGTCATGATTTACACACAAACCTATTTGATAACCAATTCATTATCACCCAATGATTGTAGTGCTTTGATTCCTTTCTTTTGTACAAGCTAAAGGCCTTGAATTAGCACCTCATACTTGGAAACATTGTTCATGCAAGCAAACTGTAGTCTAAAGGCTTGGAAGTATTTTTCCTTTTTGGGTGAGACCAATATGACACTAGATCCAAAGCCATTCCTACTTTGGGAGCCATAAAAGCATAACTACCATATGCCTTCAGGATTCTTGTGCAACTTCATGAGTTTAGGTAGTGTTGGATTCTCTTCCATGATGCAATATTTACCAAGCTTAGTCTTTGTGTTATCATATGGGTTATACTCAAAGAGTTTACACACCCATTCATCCATTAGGTTGTTTGGGGTTTCTTCCAATGGTGTCATGGCCTCATGGAGGATTGGATCCCCCTCTTGGTTGAACATCATGAAATTTATCTCAACTAGGCTAGGAATGTATGGCTCGGCATGGCTCTTGAAGATAGGCTCTGCCTTGATGGTCACTTTTGACCCATAGCTAGTTCCGAACAACATATGTGACTAATCTGAATAAAAATACCCACCCATATTTACTATGAAGTCTTGAGAAAAGTAGATGGTGAAATAGGGGGGGCAAGTTGATGACTATGATATCTTACACAATAGAAAGTCTTGGGCATTCATGCAATGTTAGACTTAAATCCTTGATTACATCTATAGCTTTGACTGTTATGCCATCAAGTTGGACCACTCCTTTTGAAATAGGGGTATACAAAAAATTTAGTGTGTCCATAATCTTCTTTGGCATTATTTAGCTACTTGTGCCAAATT
The DNA here is from genome assembly GCA_037957365.1 of Torreya grandis. Taxonomy (NCBI): domain Eukaryota; kingdom Viridiplantae; phylum Streptophyta; class Pinopsida; order Cupressales; family Taxaceae; genus Torreya; species Torreya grandis. The sequence goes on along the minus strand of JARHVA010001982.1, from coordinate 2,328,725 downwards.
CAATCATATAATTGTGCACTAGGTACTCATCGATGATCAAAGAGACATAGAATGGGGGTGGCATATTATTGACATTACACACTTGTGTTTCCTCCTTTGGTTGGCACAAGCTCATAGGAGTGGTAGTTGTTGGTTTAGGGGCATGAAACTCTTGGAAGCCTTTTAGTGCATCCTATAATAAATTCTACTGGGATGGAATTGTAAACGCATCCCACATTGTGACATTAAGGCTCATCTTCTTCATTTGATCCACTATATTGAAGGTAACCTAAGACCTCCTAGGTTAAAACTTTAGAGTGGTATCCTCTCTTGGTGTTAGCATAATTATTTGAGGTGGTCCCTCTTCCTACATAGATTTCTCCAAGTGTAAGTCTTACACAAGTACCTTAGCTTACGTGCCTGCATAGGTAACCTATGACACTAATGATGTGGGCACTGAATTAGTTGATGCCTCCTCTATAGCTTTTCTTTTGAACCTTATGTTGAAATCAACTAGAGTGCTTCTTCCACTAGATGTATTACTTTGGTTTATATATCCAAAATCCTCCTCTTTCCAATTGACAAAGTCAAACCCATCTTGTGGTTGAGTTGGCACCTGGGCTTCTCTCACTTATGAAGTTGTCTTGCTTGTTTCTTCCTAAAATTGAGGCATGCTTTGCACCATAATCACCTAGTTTATAACTATATTTATGCTTATAACTTGATTGTGAAGCTGGTTATATGGGAAACACCATTTAGAATCTTGTGTTAGATTATTATGTACTAAAACAAGGGCCTTGAAGGTGCTAGTAGCATCAGCTTTCAGTGTATAAGGCACTATATTATATGTGAGTTGATTTTGTGTTTACACACCACCTTGGTAGGGAGGTCTATTTGATTGGTATTACTGAGTGAATAATTTATGTCGAGGGTACTATGTTTGTTATCTTTTGAGGGTAACTAGCTCATTCCCAAAACTTTGTAATAGTGATTTCACTTCATATAGTTCATTAGAAGGGGTAGAGTACAAATTAGGTGGGCTCACTATAGTAGGGATAGGTGCTATCATGGGTTGCATAGTTTCTAGATTAGGATGATGATCTATGAATATAAGCATAGGGGGTTTAGGTACAATCTTGCCTGCTTAGATTAAACAATTTTTGGTGTACATAGTTACTTCATAGGCATCAAGGAGAATCATTCCTCCCATAGATTAAATCATCACTACTATATCACTAATAAAATATTTTAGGAAATACAAGAATGTAGTGTTAGGAGATGGCTTACACAACACAAGAATTCTATCGTAGACCCTCTAGAACCTAAAGTTAAAGTTGACCATTTTTTCATGTGGAACTTACTTTATGGTCATGAACTTCTCTATTAGGGATAGGTGATCACTCTAGTCCTTGAACTAGCATAATTCTATGCCAAACTCATCCCAGTTATGAATGGAATTTGGTTTCTAGCCTCGATACCATTAAAGAGCTTTTCCTTTTAAGTAAGAAGATAATAATCTAACTACAATGTTGTCTTGGGTGACATGGTGTACTACACAATTTTTTTTAATATCTTGGATATGTTCCATAGGGGAGATTGAATTCTCACTTATGAAATATGGTAGGATCTTGAGAGCGTACACTGGAATGTCATCATACTATGCTAGATATAATGGGCTACCTCCATTGAAGGGAAAAAACACTTTATTTATTAGCAACATCATGCATGTGATAGGGAATAGGATTATACTAGAATAGAACCTTTTGAATGGTGGTGTAGATTGGGCTCTAGATGGAGATTGACTTGCATTGTGCCTTCTAACAGGGGATGACGATGCTCTAACTCTCCTTCTTCTATATGGCACTAAAAACTCACTAAAATATAAATTGATGCCTCTTGTAGATGACCTTATTATTTTTGTCATGTAAATAAGGAGGCTAACCTTCACAAAACAAAGATGTTGGGAGTCATTAGGTGTTCTTGCTTAATGTATACTACACTTTATGGCTAAAGAAAGCACTGATTCTTTAACTTATACTATTGGTCTCACTAGGCATGCTATAAAATGTTATCGTTCAAAACATGTACCTATGGATGCTTTATGACACAAAAATATTTATGGTATGGTGTTAGGTGTGAAGGTCCTACATAAGGCATGGGAGGATTTTGTGTTGGGCATGGAAGTATTATATCACAGTTGCATGCATAAGCATTGATTGTTTAGCCTACTCTAGAGACTCATCCCAAAGAGTGCAAGGGTCCCATGCATTGGGGTCATTTTCATCATTGTAATGAGACAATCAATGCTCACATGTATAGATGCACTATAATACTTCTATTCCCAACACCGAATCCTCTTATACCCTATGTAGGACCTCCACACTTAGCACCCCACTACAAAGCTTCTCGCACTATGGATCATCCATGGGTGGATGTTTCAAATGATAGAAATTCCTATGATTTCATATTCATAAATTAAATGACAAGTAAAGTAAAATCTAATCTAGTGCTTACCAAAGCTTGTGGCATAAAGTGGGGCTATTAAACATTCATAGAGTAATTCTAATTAAGCTATATATAGATAAAACCCTAATGCATGAAGAGAGTAATATATTCAAAATCCATTACTAATGTTACTTCTATCTAATAAAATAGAAGAGTAAAGTTAGAGATACTTACCTTGAAGATGAACTTGTTGAGACTCAATCTCTCCCTTATCCAAATATGCTTCACAAGAGGTGGTTATGGTTTGTAAGGATCAATAAGAAATGCCTAAGCATCCAAAACATTTCCACAAGACAATATTCTTCTCAAAGTATAAAGCCTAAGCGATAACTCCTCAAGTAGAATGGTCAAAAAGTAGATTGTAAATAAGTGTAAATGAATAATTGACTCTATTGTATCTCTAAGAAATGGTGAAATTAATGTGTATATATAGCTAAATATAACCTTAAACCTTTATAAAATTTTAGTTAACAAGGTCTGCCCAATTCAACTATATATCATTATTTTAAAAAAATAAGTTAGGTCTCAGTCTAGGTTAGCCAAAGCTGACCTAGACCCATAATTTGCTTTAATCAAATTAAATATAAGATCAACCCGACCTGATAGTGTACTATGAACTATAAAAAAAGGTTTTAGGCATAGAAATGGGATAAGTAAGGTGGTAAATTACTTAGAAGAGTGTGTAAGAGAGGTGTCAAGTCTTAGGGAAGTGTATAGGATAAGGTTGTGTAGATATCAAGTAGTGGTATAGGAGACAAGAATCCTGCAAAGAACCAATGGTGTATCCACCCCTTTCTTGATGCACCCTTTAAGGCATGCACTTAGATAGATTGAGAGTTGATGGGTTCCTGCAAGAGAGAAAGCATCTAATTGATAAATTTTTAAAAAATATTATGTGTATACATGTGGTATGCCCTAAAACATTATGATATTATGAATGTTATTTTCCAAATTCATGATAGAATTTAAAAATATTTTCCTTCATGGCACTTGTATTATAGGAACACTTTTGAAATAATATGAGTTGAATAAGGATTGAGATTGTATATTATGAATTTTAACCCTTTCATGATATTGGTATTTTATTAATACACATATATAATGAATATAAACAACATATTGGAAAGTAAAACAAATATTAACATTTAATTTCAAAATATGTAAAAAAACACATTGATTATAACAAAATTTTAAACTTTGAAATTTTGAAACAAGGAATAGGGGTGCAAATATTCAAGGTGTGTTTGCTTTGTATCTTCTCAAATATATTAATCACGGTCATGAATATTGAACATGGTTGTGAAGGCATTAAATATGAAGGATTCTACCATTCTCATATCCACACTATCCCATATATGTGGTATGTTGAGAGTAATTTCTCAGGGCTAATTATTTATTGGTGCACTACAAAAACAAACAATTGAAGGTTTTGTATGACTTTAAAATAAAACCTTGGAATTTATGATGTATGATGAGTTACTTGGAAACTTATATATATATATATATATATATATATATATATATATATATATATGTATGTATGTATGTATGTATGTATGTATGTATGTATGTATGTATGTATGTATGTATGTATAATGTCTTGAGTACTAGGGAAATACCCATCACACCATGGTTCAGGTAAAAATGAAGACTATTTTATCCATAACGACAGATCCTAAGAGTTTTAAAATTATGGGAACACAACTTTTAGAAAGAAAGAAAATACAATTGAAAACCAATGAGAAGAAAATATTTTTGGGTGAGGAAAATGTTAATTCTAAATGTTTGAGGTCAAATATAAAGCTTAGAGTTGTTTTCAATCAAATCCAATAAGGGACGATTAGATTTCTCTTTAGTGTCTAGATATAAAATATTTAGCTAAAACTTTAGAACAAAAATTGACAAATAAAAAAATGTTTAAAAGAGAAATGTATGAGGTCATCAATAGTTTTTACCCTATTATTGATAAATCAAATTTATATATATATATATATATAATTATATAGGTGTAAAACTAGAGAATATCAAAATGTTAAAGATGTATAATAATCAATAATTTTTATTTTATTAATTTTCTAAATGTAGGAAAATTCTATTTTTGGAAAACATTAAGAAGATGTATGTTTATCTTATACAAAGATTTATGTTGACTATTATGAGTGTATAAAAGTGGAGACTAGTAACAGAGTGTTAATGCATGCTTACAATTAGGAATAGAATCATAAATTAATTCTAGACATGTTAGCCATAAGTGGACAATGGTCAATCCATTCTTGTATTTTGACTATGGACTTGTCCCATTGACTATGTTGTCTGAATGCCAAGAAAAAATAGTAATAATAACAATTATAGAAATGAAATATGAGATATAGAATAAAAAAATATTCTTGGATGTGATTGTTTTAAGTGGAAAACAACACAATATGATTGAGTATGTTGATTATGGACTTGTAATTGATTGTGATATAAAACTAATCAATGCACCTTCTACACCTATGTCTTCTAATAAATTTTAGATATCACACTTTGGATTATGCTACATATTTTTTTCTTATCTTATATTTAAAACCCTAAGGTTATTTTGATCTCTTGAAAAATTAAATTAAAAAGAGGGGAGTGTAATGGGTTAATCCAATTTCAATCACCCCCTTGATGATTGATCGCTACTTATATATCCAATGCTCCAAGGATGTAAATCAAGCCCAAGTATTTATATTGTGTTATTGTGCTTCTTGACTATATGTATGTATCTATAAACATGGCTTTGATACTTGAAAATGATATCTTTTAATTGTTTGTAATGTTCTTGACTTGGCTTATGGTTTCTCCTTGTGAATGATCTTGAATATTAGAAGAATAGGGAATATTTTATTAAAGTGAAATATTATGTAAATTTGATAGAAGTGAATGCCAATTTGTGAAAATGAACAACTTTTGATGTGTAGTTTAGGAAAAAATTTGATAATTTCTTTTAGCCAACCATGTGAAGCATGCAGGAAGACCTAAAAGAATTATTTGAATTTCATAAACTAGTCATTATTAGCATGGGATGTAGTTAGACTCAATGGATATGAGCATAAATTGATCTTATATGTGTATCACATACTTGTATAGAAGGATTAGGGACACCTATTCTGAGTTGGAGATATTCTAAAGGTGATTTTAATAAACTTGAGTGTTTGAATTTGAAAATTTATATATAATGAATGGAAAATAAAAGGTCAAACCTACATATACATAAATGGTTGAGAGGAATGGATAATAATATCCATGTATTTATGCTCAAGTCATGTGGTTTAGGATGTGTCAAAAATTATCATTTAAAGTACTTAAGACCAAATTTATGTGTTTGCATCATGCATCTAGTCACATACACACATCAAAGTAGGGGCATTATGTAGACACATAATTTTCATACAAGGTTTGTTACTATAATGTTTTTAGTACTAGTTTGTGCATATGTATAATTATTTTGAATTAATGTTGTATTGGTACTTTTTTACATTTTTTTCCTTCTCCTAATGCTTTATAATATCCCATGGTATTCACTTATATATTTTTTTGTGTCTGTAGACTTATTTCTTTGTTCTACCTCTATATTCTATTGTTTATTTTACTAATATAGACTCATTAGTCCCACCAAGTATGCCCTAGGTAGATTCAGTAGACCAATTAAATCAGTCCCTTATCTTTTTATGAGACCTTATACCCTTACTTGCATCCTTTCAATGTTTGGATTCATATATGTCAATTATTTCATTTTTATTCAATAAAATTTCACACCAATAGGTATAAAATTTAAACTTGATAATTACATGCATATGAATCATTTAGATGCATTTCAATCAAAAGTATCAATGAATTATATTTACTCACCATAAGGATACTAAAGCTTATGACAAATAAACATTTTTTTATTTATGCTCTTAATGATTTATATTAAAATTTTAATTACATATTATACCAAAACAAGGATAAGATAATGTGTACGTAGTTGCATCTTCACCTAAGAAAAATAGGTTCAATCCCTCACTCAATTTATCCATTCACACTGAATAAGAACTAGTTGGGGTTTGATTGTAGCATGTGAGATATGTAGTTTTAATTCTTGTGAGGTTTCCAAAATCAATTATTTTTTCCCTTCTATTTAAGAAGTATTTTATGGAAAATTAGGTCAAGAAGATAATGAATATCAAATCAAACATTTTGATCACTAAGTTGGAGAAGAAAAATACATGGATAAATGGCATTAAGAGGAAAACATACTAATATATATATATATATATATATATATATATATATATATATATATATATATATATATATATATATATATATATATATAATCCAAAAATATGCACAATACACATTCATTACCAAGGAACCTACATGTCGATCATAAAGGAACAATGTCAAATCTACCCTAGACAGAGTCATCACTAAGTAGGCATCAAATATATTCTTTCAAAATAAACAATATATACTTCACATAGAGTGAATTATTTCTTTCAGACCAAGGTTGCACTTTTAAAAGTCCAATTTTTTTCAAGTTATGACTGTTCCATCTCTTTTTCGTTTCATATTTTCCATTGCTTGTCAAATTAGTTTTAATTATGTAATTTTACTATTTTAATCTAAAATAATGAATATCATTTACTATTTTAGATTTTTATATTATAGATATATATTGTGCATCTTTTTTTACCATTTAAATAGTTTCATTATTCCATTAGTGTCACATTTTGATAAAAATACATATATAACATGAGTGGGATAACCTATAATCTGATTATACCAAATAGAATACTCTCCACTTAATTAACCTCCTTAAAAAGGGTATTCATATCTTTTACATATACCTTCACTTAGTTATAATGGAGGAATAAACCACTAATCCCATCATAAATTGACTCACTACAATTATAACTCATTTGATAATTTACACATTTTATCTTATATATTTAAACTAATATAACTAAGGGGGATGTATGGCACATGTTAACATCTTGATCAACTTATGTATATTATAACATTGTATCCATGGACACATAACATGACATCCCTCCTTTATATGTTTTGGATTTGAAACATGAGATGAAATAAATAAATGATTATTTTTGAAATAACTACACACTTGTTGACATACTCTATTGTCTAGCCACCTGTATGTGATATTGGTAGGTGATAGCTCTCCAACCATGGTTCAAGTTTTTTTTATTTTTGTATTAATAAAAACAATAGAGTATATTTTCCTATACATTATAATTATAAATTATTTCATAATATTGAGATGAATTACTTTTAATAGTTTATCAAAATATGCAAGTGTAAATTAAAAAAATCATCCTAAGGATCTTAAATATCAATCCATGTAGTTAATTATCATGACATAATAAATAACCCATTGGATCATTAGGTCTTTATCTAAAATTTTCATAACAATTTCATAGTACCTAATTTTTAATTATTTAATAATATGGGTGATCATTCACATCTTATTAGACATTTGTATGCTTCATTTTTTTAATTTATGAAAAAATATCTATTGTTGACTAAGCTCTTTACTATAAGTCCCAAGGACTATGCCTTGCATTGGTTTTATACCCTAAAATTGAGTTTTGTCTATTATTTTAATGCTTTGGTTGATATTTTCTTATTACATTTTTACATCAACATTAGCCAAAAGGTCATATTTTCATATATTTCATAACTTAAACAACAAGCTAATGATCCTAATATAGAATATATGTTTAAAATTAAAAACTATGAGTCATGAACATGTATAATGAACTACTTGATAGTTAATTACAATGTATTTTATATAATAGTTTACTACAATAGATCAATGACAAATTAATGTTTAGTTTTATCCATATTTCAATGAACTTTTTCAAATGGTTTTTAACTATGATATCAAAATTATAGAGGCCAACATAATAAAATATGGGTCTAGTGCCCCTATTTATAGTGGCCAAAAATATCAAGGTAAATAAACATTAAAGGCTAAAAATAATTATATTCTTTATTTTCAAGATAATACTGAGGTCAAAAAGGTAGTAAATGCATTATCAAAACTACCTGACATGATTTTCCTTCCTTTTTAGGAGTGTAGAAAATTGACTCAGTTATATAAGACTCTACACCAAGTGCTTAAATGATTTCCTTGAATGTAATATGATATTTTTACCTCCATAATAGTATCTATAAATATCTCAGCCTTTACCTAATATTAATATGTGCATGCATATTATGATTACCATATATCTTCAGGTCATATTAATAATATTGTTTTTGCATTAAGATACATGATTCAAGATCTAGTTGATTTATTATCAATCAAGTGAAAGGTCACAATAATATAATTAATGAGTCTATCACTCCACCAAATTAACACTTGAAATTATTTACCAATCCATTACCAGGTCATGATACTAAAAGTATAGATAATTTTCATATGGCAACACCTAAAAAATAACCAATGATATCAAATTCACATATTTTAGATGGTGTCATAGGTGTGGTCAAGAAATAAGTTTATTTTATTGCATTATAAAAATTTATGATTCCCACTGATGATTCCAATAATGATCACTTATTTATACAAAAATCATTGATTCATATCCAATGGTGACAAATGTTAATATGGTTGACAATAGTTCAAGTTTAAATATATGTAAATTTACATTTCTCATTATTATAGGATACATTCAACATGAGTTACTTGGTATCACCACTGTTATTATAACTTATAATGGTTTTAAATGGGCACTTATTAGGAGTATCACATTGCCTATCACTATATGATATATTAATTATAAATCAAATGTGATCTATCACATCCACATTACACCAATGTCTAAAGTTTGTGCATAATAAAAATTGTTTACTTTTCAAAACACATCATATGAGTTACCTATTCAAATTCAACATGAAAAATTACCAAAATTTATTCCTAAACAACAAACCATATAACCTAAATTCATTAAATATAGAGTTTTAGTACCTACCAATCCACTTCCTAAGGTACTATTACCACAACCTCTTATGTTTGCTTAGGATAAACTACCTAGTAAGGTTTCCACTATACAATCCAAATAGAATGATTATCTTAAAAAATATAAAGTTGACATTACAACCAATTTCTAAAATAATTATTACACTCTTAGTGATGATGATACAGTTACTATATAGCTTAAGATTATATTTAAAATACTATTAGTGATTATGGTTAAGATTATAATGTAACTAATGATTATATTTTAGATACTCAAGTGACACATTTAACTCCTCACATTTATGGTCCTTAAGATCCTCAAATATTTATCATGAAGAGGAATGGGCATCCTATTATGAATATTATGGACATTTAGATGGGATTATCGGTTAGAATTTCTAGCCCATATCATATGTTTCAATGAAAATAATCTACTATACATATATTTCTTTTATATATTTTCTCTATTTATCATATATTTCTAGTGTTTTATCTCTAGTGTCATGTATGAATTTTTGGTTCATTATACTTATAGATTAAAATTAATTTTATTATTAATTTGTGTTCTTCTTGGCTTTATAATTATGGTATTTCTTAAATTTTAAAGTTAACATCTATCATGCTTCTAGTTCACATTGTTATTCCTTTGGTCCCTTGGTTTATGTTGATTTTTGTATTTCTTTGGCCCTTGCCTTATTTTTATCCCATTATAAATACATGATTTCACTTATAAATGATGATAAAACACACATATATCCTTATATATGTATGAATTTTGGGTTCATTATACTTCCTTATAGATTAACATTAATACCCTCCATTAATTTTATCATTACTTCATTTCCTTCTTGGCTTCAAAACTATGATATTTCTTGAATTTTGAAGTTAACATCTTTTATTCTTCTAGTTCACATTGTTATTTATTTATCCCCTTGGTTTATTTTTATTCATATATCTCTTTGGCACTTGCCTTTTTTATCCCATTTTAAATACATACATGCACTTCTCACTGATGATAAAACACACATATATCAAGACTTTCTACCCTATTTCACATTGATTTTTAATGGAAGTTTTAGGTTAATAGGGATCTTCCTCTTCTTACTTTCTCTCAATTCCAGACCTTTACTTCTGTCTTGTTTATTTACACTTAATTATTCCTATTACATTATTGCACACTTTGTTTCCTCTTGGCTTTTTTGTTTGTTCATTTTTCATGCACCTATTCATTTTGTTTTTTTATTGATTGATATTTACTTGATTCTTATTATGATTATATACCTATTGATTTACTTCTTGTTTGGTTCTATTTTTCAAAAAATTATAAAATACAAAAATAAAAAATTATTTTCATTTATCTTTGTCAGTTACATAGTTATACATTGTTGCATATCATTCTTATCTACCTATTTATACATTATTACACATGTTCTCCTCGTGGTATTTATTTGAGTTAAATGTAGGATATATAGGTTCCATGATGTAATAAAGGATAGGGGTTCCAATTAAGGTCAACCCCTTATTTGTAGCCTAACACTATTTATACAGGTGTAGACATGATTTTGAAACCATAACTCAAACATTTTTAAATATTGAGTATATACAAAGATTACACACACTCACTCACTCTCCTTATGAATAAAACACAAGGTAATAATTATACATGGTCATATAGTGGACTAAACACTAATTTATAATCCTCTAAGCGTCTTACTCTATCCTCCACACTCATGTGGTAGTTATTACACGCTTAAATCAACCTCTTTTTAATCCTTATCCTTATTTTGTGCTTTTGGAAGGGGGTTTGGAATTAGTTTTGTTAGTAGGAATGATCCAAATAATAATCCCAATATTTTTGGGTCATTTTTTTGGCATGTGTAACTATTTCAAAAGAAACCATCACTTCTTATATATTAGTGGTTACATAATTATCAATTAATGAAACCTACGTTAACCAACGGTTTCACCATGAATAAAAAACACTTTACTTTAGACATAAAAAACACTTATATTTCATCTATAATCATGTTGAAATATGACTAAGTCCATGTAAGTTGATATCAATCATTATAAAGTGAAAAAATATAAAATATATCTTTTTGGATGATGCAAGATTGATTGATTTCCAAGATGCTCCTACATTAGACACATGGGATAAAAAAAAAATTATCAAAGTTATCAAAAATTTTAGCTAGGTGGTGTAATCACCCTTTTAACTTCCAATGAAAATACATAATTCACCCTCCATAATGTGATGGTGTCACCATATTTTCTAGTTGAGTTACTAATTTTAAATGATCGTCTACCAAAAATAATCTAAACTATCTCATCCCATCATCCTCACACAGTGGGATGATATCCTCTAACACATATTATACTTATATTTATCCACTCTCTTATAGTATTTTTCACACCTTTATCCATACACCTCCACCAAGTATCCTCTTCACCATCTTCATATGCTCTTTTCCTTCAAGAGTATACATTATCCACTAAGTCACCCTTTTTAACTTACTAGTTGAAGGATTCACCTTGTTCATGGGTATCACAAGGATTACTAATCACCTCCACTAATACATATAACCTCTCAAAAACTTCCTAATATTCCTATAATGAAACATATTCTTCCTCTCCCATTGATGCTTCATCAAAATCTATATCTATACAATAACGTTAACCTCGACCTTCACCTTCATGCCTTCAAAAATAGATGTTTTTTATACTCCTTATTTCATTAAAGTGTATCTTCAATAATCTCTAGTTTTATATTATTATGATAAAAATTTATCTGCTTCATCAATGTAATTATTGGTGTGATACATTCTCTTCTCCTTCCTTATTTCTCTTCCATTACAACCAAAAATTCATTTTTCATGTTGCTTACCATAGATTGAACAACATCTAGCTTCTTATTTTAGTCCTCAACCTCTATCATAAGTAGCATTTAACCACTTTTCCTCCTCCTCATTGCTTAGTGATTTCACTAGGGTCTACATTTTCCTCAACATAATGTTCATCTCAACCACTTGGACTACACAACCTTCACCCATATCTCTCACACATTCCTCACATACACTTCTAACCCATTACTTAAAATTTTATATTTAAATCCAATGTATGTTATTATTTTATCTATACTTATCCCTCAAATATGTTTTCTCTACCCACCTAACAAATATGGAAAACACATATATGCACCCTCTACCCATTTTTCACTCAATGAAGGATGTACCCATAATTCTCTACCCACCCATAAAATATGGATAAAAATCTCTTCTCACCACACTTCACTCATGCCATATATCCATTATTTCCATACTTAAGGGAAAAAACACTTTCCATTTTACCCTAGAGTTTTTACCTTTCTATGATATCAATTAATGTAATCAAGGGTAGGGGGTCTAATTAAGGAAAACCTCTTCCTTTCAGAATAACACTATGAAAACACACACATAAACATGTGAATGAAATAAAAACTCACATTTTTATTTATATTGAGTAAATATGAATATTAAACACACTCACTCTCTCATCCATACACTCTCTCTATGACTACAACACAAGGGAAGAATGATAGATAGTCCCATACTAGACTAAACATTGGCATTTGATCCCATAAGCTTCCTAATATAGAATACACACTCATTTGGGAGTTATTCCCCACTTAAATCTACCTTTTATAAATCCTTATCCTCCTTGTGATTTGAATAGTTGATCTTAGAATTCCCTTTGATCTCATAAATGCTCCAAATTAGAATCCCAATAATTTTTCATTATTTTTAGGTGCATGTAACTTTTATGGGTAAATTTATTTTTACATATAGAGTAAAAGTTGTGTAACCACTAGTTATTACAAACATGTGTTGAGTAATAGGTTCATCATGAAAAAGAAAATACTTTACTTCAGACCTAAAACCACTTTTCTATTTTCTCTAGAAGCTTGATGAAATGTGTCTAAGTCCATATAAGTTGATGATTATGATTCAAAAGCACACAAACATAGAATATAAATTTAAGGATGATGTAATATTACTTGATTCCATATAAATTCTTACATCATTATATAATATTATGTATTTTATTTGCTTTGCAGCTTCATCATGCCTACTATTTTAAATATTTTACACACAATGGTGTTTACACTATACACAACATGTTAAAACTAGGACCCAATATAGATATATGACAATGCAATAACGAATGGTAATCAGATATGAATAATCGATAAAAATAGACTAAAAGTATCAAGAAATGATTGAACAATAAATTAAAATGAGAGAAAGGAAAATAATATTGAAACAAACAAACCTTCACACTATAGATTTTTTTTCGAATTGGGAACATAGTTTGGAATTGACATAGAAGATGATCTTTATATCTAAAAGTGGTATTCAATTAAATTAGTATTGACAAAAGGCTAATTGTGTCTTAGTCAAAATTGGTAGAGGCCTCATTATTTCCATTGATTGTGTCCTTTGTGGCCAATTATATCCTTTATTATTCTTTAATATTAGTAACTTTTATAATTATTGCATAGAGTGATATTGATCTATATATTAGATTTGCTTCAATGATTTGATCATTAAAACTCTTTTATTTTCATTATATTTTATATTGACCTAATATTTAATAAATATATGCAAAAAATAGTGCAAAATTTATCTATCCCATGAAACCTATTGAGGAATTTTAGCTACATATATTTCATGCTTAAAATGAAGTCTCTATATAATTCTAGTGCTTTTGAGTGAATTTTAACCCAATGAGAGAAAATCCTCTACCTCCTCTCAATAGATAATAAAATCTAACTATAAACTTTTATTTGACCTTATTTTGAAATAAGATATGATGGATAATACTTGGATTTATGTTGATGCAATGTAGGCTCATATTTTAAATTTATTCGATAAATGACAAGACTTAAAAAATGAGCATCATAAACATTTTTTATAATAGATACTGATTACAGTAATGGATAATTAAATGGCTAAGGGTACCTTTACATTTATAGGCTTCATAAGGGTACATATACTCATAATCCAATCATAGAGAATAGTACAGGGTGAAAATAAATTAAAATGGTCCCAAAAGTCAAGGAGCATCATCATGGGCTAATTAAGACCCTGGAAAAAATATTAAAATAATTGTTTGGACATTTTAGGAACATCATAATTTATACAAGGGAAAATAAATAGTCAACATGTAGGTTATCACACATTTTGGATTGAATGGTGGTATTGTCATTAACCTAAGGTGAATATGATTTAAGTTAGAAGGAGAACATATATCATTGTGAGATAATATGAAGCTGAACATAAGGGGAAAGCATAGTGAAAATATAAAAATATGTGCATATTGACTAAGTGTGATAAAGCATGAAAAAAAATTTAAAAAAATGTATTGAACAAAAATTATGTGTTTACACATGCTCCTTGAGGCATCATTTTATTGAGGGCATGCCTATATTAAGGGCATTTTTAATGGGTTTACAGTCCTATTTGTACTAATTTTTATTTTTTTATAAGGCTTTACACAATTACTTAAACATATCTTGATCTAATTTACATATTGCATATTTAATTACATGGATACATTATTATACTTCATAGGATTACTATATGGTTACATTGAGTGTTATCTTATGTATCATATGAGTGCTCGATTATTTACATGTGTGTGTTTGTGCTTATTTAATCTTAAGTGTGTTGCTTATCTGTCTTATCCTACATTGTTTATAGATTGTATGGAGGATATTATAGTTGTCAAGTTGTGTAACTATTATGTAATTGATTTCTTGTTTGTTTTGGTTACTTTTATTTATTCTAGGGTTTCAATTATTCTATTTGGTAACATGATTATGTGTGATTCCATTCATTAGATATATTATGTGATGTCATATACTTAGTGCCATTGCATATATCCTACACACTATTACTTGTAATGTATTATTATTGGTGCCTAAATTACCATGGTTTATACCGTTAATCTATTAGGGCATTTTAGACACATAATTTTTGCACAAGACTCTTTTCCATTGTGCATTTGTCATGCTTCATCACACATAGCCCAATTATGCACATTTATATTTTTAAGACACTTTTCATCCAAATTAGACCATTCATAGCCTTGATTCATCCATAATTCCTCATAAACACTTCAAATATATTCATTTTTAGCATTAAGATTCAATTTAGTCATCTTGTATCCATCTTGATCTATGTTTTGAGCCCTTTTTCTTATCGGATCATAATTAGTGGTTCATCAATTATATCTTGGTCACAATATGTGGTTTTATATTTTTTCCCCTTTATCTTTTTTGGATCTTTTCCACCTTCATTTGATTTCCTGTGCCTTAACTATTGATTATCACTATTACTTGTGGTTATCCTATGTGTGTATGTGTCCAAATTCAAATTCAAAGAGCTCTATATACACAAATTTAACTTAAGTCATTCCACATCCACAAAAGATATTTAAACTCCAATTTAAATTTTCACACATTAATTATATATATTTTACACCTGTCAAGAAGCCTAAACATTTAGCCAATTCTTTTCTCATCATCCATTAAAATCCTATGCCATCATAATTATACCAAAATAAGGTCATAATAATTCATATAGTTGTATTTTATTATATATGAAGAGGATTCAGATTGGGTTATTAATAATCATAAGTAATATAACTACATTGATCCCTAAATATAATCATGTTGTATCACTATAGGGGGCCTCAGACACTAACCTTGCGCATTTCTATATTCTTTGACATTATGGTGAATTAGGGTTATATCAAAAGAGAAGAGTTTTACATAGTTTTTTCATGTCATTATATAAATTAAATCAAAAATCCTACTCATCATCTAATAATAAAAATCACATAAATTTTTAGATACTAAAAATTTAGTAGAGAGCACAATCATAGTATAGGGTCAAAAGTGTAAAAATAGGGTCACAATTAGTAGATAATCATGTCCTAGTCATAATCAATAGATCCATGATTCTTTCCATCCTCTAGAAACATAGTGTGTTTCTTAAGGGATCTTATACATTGGTTTCTAGATCCTATTTCAATCATCTTAGTTAGTTCCAAAATATAGTTGTTTACCATATAATTAATTAGAATTAATTAATTAACTATGAATAAATTATAGAAACTAATGGATAATAGAATAGAATATAATATAATAGATTACAAAGCTAAAATTACACTATGAATATTAAATGACTATGAAAAACATATACTCATCTTAAAACTAAATAATTTATGAAGTTGCAGACTGTGTATCAATTTTAAAAAAATCGCATCGATCTCAGACTGTGTTTCTATATGATTGTTAGGTAATGAATTGAGTGGCTTTGATGTAATTTTATATAATAATCATTTGATTACTTTTATGAGTTGACCTTATGTAAAATTTAAGATATTTATTATTAAACATATTTATTTTAAAGTGTTTGTTTGTGGTAAGAGTACAAAGGCACACTAGGGGATAAGGCCACACTATGTTCATGCCTACCTAGTGTGGTCTTGTCCCAAAATGTCAAAAACTTATAGAAATTTCTATGAATGATCAGTGAGTAGAATAGGGATGAATATGAGTGAAATATAGATTATTTTATTCTATTTTATTATTATTTTTAATATAATTGAAGGCTCATGTAATTATTTGGTTAGTGACATGGAGAAAATACCAAGGTAAGTATGTCAAGAATAAACATTGTCTATAGTTTATTTTTTAAATTTATATGTATACATTTCCCCCCTCCCCTTTATTGTAGTGATGAAATATAATTAAATTACTATAGTAAAGGATATAGAGATAAAACTTGAGTGTGGAAACATATTTTATATTTAGAGGATGAGTTTGGGTTACCAGCTAACCCAAGTGGAGATAAGGTTCTTTCAAAATTATGTGCTTCTTGGCTAGGGAGAAAACTATTTTCGAAAGTGGTAATAAGATGAGTGGTAGGCCACTGGGTGTCTCTAAACAATAACCATACCAAATCATGGGATTTTAAATAATGATGAAATGTAGAGTGATAAAGTTTCAATGAGTGAAACTTTTGATTTAAACAATTATATCATTTTACTTGTGAAGACGTTTCTAATGAGAAGTAGGGGTGTCACTAAAATATAAGGGGAAGATAAAAATAATAAGATGGAACCAATACATGATTTGATAAAATTGTAGCTGAGACAAGGAGTGTCACTAAGCTCAAACATGGCTCAATTGTTAAAAATAAGGGGTTGGAGATAGTACATGACTTGTTAAATGGTAACCAAGATGTGGAGCATGAGTAATCTCAAATGTGGTCCACTTGAAAAATATAAATCACACTATTATAGATGGATCTATATTTTAATTGTAACTTATTAAAATTTTGTTTATTATGAAAATTAAAATAGGGGAGTACATGAACCAGCATCATGCCCCTTGTATTGTATAGATTACTAATTTGAACTTTGTAAATATATATTTTTTATACATGTGAACTTATGCTTAAGTATTTGTAAGAGTGGGGTGCATATGCTCCCATAATAGTGATAATTTTCATATTGTATGTTTTTATGGACATAAAATAAATTACTTTTGAGGGCTTTATTTTAAGATAAACCCAATGTTATGCCCCCATTTTTTGATGAGGGATGTATCTTGCAAATCACTTATCTCAAAAGAGAAAGTGAAAGCATTAAAAAAATATGCAATCAAGTAATATAATGTGAATATTGTAATTGTATTATAATCTAAGATATCTAAAATTGAATCATATGAAAATTTTGGATATTTCATTGCATCATTGTAATTGAATATAACATTGAACTAGTGTATGAAGCATGTAAATAACTTGCAATTTTTTTAGATAAATAATGTAAGTATTGAAAGTGTATTTAATCATGAAATTAAGTTTAAACATGTTGGGTAATATAAAATAAAATGAAACTAGCATATGTCACATGTAAAGTATGAATGAATAGATATACATATGTATACAACTCAATATGGAAAAGAGGTTGTGGCTAAATACAACCTGTAAAATTAGTTACAGAGAAGAATGAGATGCCCCAACTTAGCAAGGTTTTTGGGTATAAATTTATCCCAAAATAAAACACATGGATTATTATGTATTTTATCACACTCACATACCTTATGAAAACACATTTTGTATGCTATATGCTTAATATAAAATAGATGACATATGTAAAGATAGTAAACTAACAACATGAGTAAATGCATAAGTATTGTGAGTGTTGTAAATATTTTGATGTTTGTATCTTTTTTTAAATATATACTTGTGGTTTTATAGTGTTTCCATATTTGGAAACCATATATGTAAATTGCAAATGCAAGAGTTTTAAAATCAAGAAGCTAGGTTTTGAAAGTAGACATAGTAGGAGGAAAAAATGTCAAGTCATAGTATAACAAGATGGAAGACATGTGATATACCCCCAATATATGTGTAAAGGAAGTATCTAAATTATGTTATTTTATTTACTTGTGTGTGTGTGTGTGTGTGTGTGTGTGTGTGTGTGTGTGTGTGTGTGTGTGTGTGTGTACATATGTATGTATGTATTTATATTATATTATTTAGTGTTTAATAAATTAGCCGACTATATGGGTATAGCAATCCATCATATGGATTGAACATTGAAATATTTATAGTTGCCTTATTTGGTTGATCATGTCTATGTATATCAATGTGCTCAATTTATATTTGTGTTAATTTATGAACCCAAACTTTGGTGGGTAATTTAGTAATTATGTATTAGAGGCTTTTTGTGTGACTATGTGTGTGTTACTAGGATTTATATGATTGTTATTATTTTTAATATGATTTGGAGATTAGGATGAACGTATTTGAATATTTGGAGGTTTGAATTATTTATTGATTATGTTATAACTCTTTTGAAATGTAATAAGTCTTTTATTACCAAGTTCATTGATCTTTTATTTTACGTAAATGCAAAATTATTGGCCTCTGCATTTTCCAAGTGACTAGAGGATGATAGTAATCAGGGCATAATTTGATTAGCCTTTTGTCCAATAGTTTAGGTAATATATCATGTGGATATTTATATAAGAAAATATTAGTGGTTTATTTTTTACTACAAGGAAAGAGTGAGATTGATTGTTAACTCTAGGAGTATAGAGTGTTCCTTTATGCAAAAAAATGGCTTGATCATATTTGGATTCAATATATTTTACCAAAGTATTGAATTATGTTGTTTTATTAGTGCACGTATTATTATAATAAAAATGATGATTTTTTTTATTATAAGTATATGTATTCTATTTAGTTTCTTTATCTTCTTGAAATAGTTCAATGTCCTCTTGCATATGATTTCAAAAAATAATAATGCCTAATTCTTCTTCTAGTTCTAAGGTCTCAAAATAAAGAGATATAAATGATTCACAAGTATTAAAAATTAGCTTCTCTTTTAATTGATTAATAAGACCTCGATAAAAAATGTAATGGACTTATAAATCTTTGGGTTTGTAAATTAATTGATGCATAACCATTTTAAATCATAAAATGTAATCACATACTTTCTCATTTTGACCTTGATGAAAAGAGGGTAGATTTTCATAATTAACCCTAGTCCCATTTTTTTGAATATATTGAATAAAAAATGCTTCTTATAGCTCAAGATAAGTAGATAAAGATTGGATAGGAAGGGTTTCAACCCAAGTAAGTGTACATCCCTCTAGGTTTTTAGGGAATAATTGTAATAATAATTGACTGCCAGAGTATCCACTTATGGTCTCATAAAAGGATTTAAGGTGTAAGTAAGTCTCACCATTTCCACAAAATATGGAAAATGTAGGGATTTGGAATTTATGAGGCAAGGGAAAATATAAGATATTGAGAATAGTAGGATTACTAAGATTGACATTATAATCAACCCTAGTGTGATGGGATTTACTTTATAAATATAAATGGTGTACTTTTTCTTTTAAAAAAACTAGGACATGCATTAAGGAAATGACCTCTTGGGATGGCATATTTAGAATTTAAGAGGTTCATTTAAGGATTGAATCATGCTATTAATCATATCCATCGATACACTAGTGCAAGTGGGAGAAGTATGCCTAGGAAGAGATTCTTATTTAAATATGGTGGGTTGTGAAGATTCATTGAGCTTTGATATAGTGAAAATGGGGATAGGAGATATAACATTATGAGTATTAGGATCCTTTTGTTCACATATATTTATTTGTAGAGGATAATGAGAAATATAATCACAAGATGTATGTATGTTCTCATCATTAGGAGAGGGTAATTTAGAATTCCCTATAGAAGGAACATTCTCATCATCAATATAGACATAATCACCATCATACCAATCCTCATTATAGTTTTGAGGGTCACAAGGAATATAAATAGGAATAACTTTGATTTCCATTGTAAGTGGGAAGATGGGAAGAGGAGAACTAGGACATGTAGGTATACTATTGTGTAATGAAGGGGATATGGTATCATAAAAAATTGGGTGTTATTGAACCACATGGGAAGAAGGGGAAGGAGTTTGTTCATATATAAACTCATCCTTAGGAGTAAGTGATGAGCTAAGAGAAGGGAAAGGGTAAAAATAAGGAGGATCTTGGTTTGGTGAGGTAGTTTATAAGGTATGGGTGAGGAAATACTATGAGATAAATCCAAGCGATCATCAAAATGGGAAGCTATAGAGGCCACTATAGGTGTGACTAAATAATAATCATAAGGGATCCCTGAATGGATGTTTTAATGATGTGCTAAAAATAAATCCATAATCATAGCTAAAGAAGATGTTAAAGGAGAATCCAAAGAGGAATCAGTAAGAACATCATCCCTTTTTATGAAAAATTTATGAGAATTGGTTTTATAAGAATGAATGGAATTAGTAAAGGAAAAAGATAATTTGGGTGTGCATGGGTGAGGTTCTTCGGGTTGGATATTAGGTGGTAACCTAAGAGATGATAAGTAAATAAAGTTAGAGAACATCTAGGGATTTAAGATATAATCTAAAAGAGAAGATGAGGGAAGATCATGTGTGAATCCCAAGTTTACATCCAAGGAGGATTCTAAAGGAGTAATTGCAAAAGAGACTATAGTTGTGACCCAGGAAGGATCTAAAGATAAATCCAGAATGTTATCTACAGGATTAACAAAAGAGGAATATAAAGATGAATCAAAAGGTAATTCAGTTTCTGGGACAAAGTTATGATGGGTAATTATGGATTAAAATGGTGTGTGTGTGTGTGTGTGTGTGTATATATATCCATTCTATCAAAATCAAATCATACATATAGTCATCTTCCATGAGTTTTTACTTATTTCTATTTTTTCCATTCAACTTGATTATAAGAACATGGGATAGCATGAATGGAAAACAATCTATTTTTACTATCCATAATGAAATGAAAGATAATATATGCAATAATAATAATAATGTTATAAAGTAACAAGAAATATATAATTTAAAGAGAAGCTAATGATTAAGCAAATGGTGTAAGTAAAATTTTGAGGTATAATAAGTGAACTAGGAAAGGGTCTCTAATGATTTGTAGTCTCTTAGATATACTTGCTTATTAGTTGATTAGTGTTGGCCCAATATTTTAGAGCACTAACTATAGAGGAAGAACTTTGCATGTATCCCACTAACCATGGTTTTGAGGATAAGTTGAGAGTAACTTCCCTAGATGATATGCTCCTCTCAGGGGAATGATAAATCATGTGGATAAAAGATGATTCCTATTAATGTACAAATGAGATCTTAGACATTTTTGATATACTGAGAGGTAAGTTGATACTATATTATATGTTTAGCTATGTACTATGGCTATGATTATTATATTGAAACCCCTCATGCCATGATATCTATAAATAGAACATCGCATATCCCTTCACGATAATCTTTAAGTAGTTTTAAAACTAATAGAACCTAATTATTTAAAGAAGCACAAGCATTGAAAAATAAAGAAAAGAATGAAATATTTTAGTGTAAAAATCAAGAGGTTTTTAATTTTATAAAATTAGAATTTAAATGAAACCGTAGACCACACAAAAATAAGCAAACAACAATGGATGTATGATTGAACAATAAATAGCTATAAATTTTAAGAGATGAAATATTTTTAAAAACTGAGGTTATTTTCTAAAAAAAGTCAATTTCTAAAACCCATAAATTATTTTCAAATTAGATGTACTATTTTCCACTTAAGCTAAACTTACTAAATATATAAATATATGATTTTTGAGTAATATATGCAAAATTATGCCAAAAAAGAGGGTTTTTATTTAATCTATATAAAAATGAAAAAAATGACAACATTTCAAATTTATCTATTTTGAATAATTTTTAAATGAAATAAATTGTAGTGATTTCAAGCTAATTACGATGAATACACATAACATGAAAAATGGAAATTATATAATTATAAAAAAATATGTAATTATTTTTGAAAACTATGTTCAATAATATGCAGGTTCACTAAAATGTTTACCCTATAATTACTTAGAATTAATTAGTTAAATATGAATTAAATATAAAAAACAATGTATACCAAAATATAATAAAAGACAGTGAAGCAAAAAAATAAAAGTACACTATGAATAGTAATGAATATAAAAAACATGTACTTAGCTTAAACTAAATTTTTGAAGTTGCAGACTGTGTATTTATTTCACTATAAAATCAACATTTTAAGAGCTACTAAAATTAACATTTTAAGAGATACAGGATAAAAGTGAACTATGTGGACAAAATAACAGTGCAAACTTGTTTGTTGATGTGAATTTTTCCATGTTGACTTTATATAATAATTTTTAGTTGGATATCATGTAAATACTTGTAAGGTTCTCCTAATTCTATGAAGAGGCTAAATAAATGCAAACAAGACTCATAAAGTCGATTCCTAGTCTTGCACAAGCACACACAAAAGAGATCAAATGAGGGAGGGGGAAAAATTGGGGAAGTGGTTTATGGCTTATCTATCCTTAAAACCCCTTGTTTACTTATTGCTACCCACATAGTCCAAGTATACCTCAAGCCAATGTAATTCTCCCTTTTTGAGGAAGGTAAAAAAATCATGATGAATGTAACTAGTATATTGATTAGAGTTATTGATAATATATACCATTTAATTTAAATAAATCTTGGCCTATAACTATAAAAAAATAAACAAATTTGAAATTGAAAAAAATAATGCTCTTTTACTCAAGATATAATGCTTTTGAAATTAGATTGTTAGATGATTGCTAGGTAATGAATTGAGTGACTTTGATGTGATTTTATAGAAGATTTTGAATATTTTAATTATCTAACATTATGAAAATTTTTATATATCCATTATAAAATGTATGTATTTTTAAAAGTGTTTATGGAGGTAAGAAGAAAATGGTTCGCTAGGGGACAGGGTCGCATTGTGGTCATGTTTGCCTAGTGCAATCTTGTCCTAAAATGTCAAAGACTTCTAAACCCTGTTATGAATGATTTGTGAGTAGATTAGGGATAAATATGAATGAAATAGCAATGTTTGAATACTATTTTATTAGTATTTATAGATGATATTTTATGATTATACAGCACCTCAACCTTGTATAATTGGTAAACTCAGACATTGGTTGTTACTCTTAGTTCTTTACCTTTCCCACTTATGCAAGTATCTCATCTTCTCTATCTTTGCGCCCCTTGGCATATATATCTTAGTCTAACCATTCTTATATTGATTACCTAGGTCTTATATCTTTCCTATAATTCTTAAAATGTATTTATCTTCCTTCTCTATAAGTTTTGAACCTATACTTTCTCTCCTACTCCCTGGATACTAATGTCCAGGATGGATAGTAGCATTGGAATTACTGTCTTATCTTGATGCAAGTGTCTAATTCCCTAAAGTCATCCAATTTCAAAATGAAACATATTCTAATGGTTGACCTAAGTGATTTAATGTGAGTTATTACTCAAAAGGGATTGATATAAATACAAGATCAACCCTCATTCATACATCACTTAGAAAAAGACCAAATAACTTATCAAAAACACTATATTAAGCATTCAATTGAATAATTATTCCTTAATTCCATACCAATTATAGGTACAACACATCTAAAGGTATTAATTATTAAATAAGTAGCCCAAGAGCTCAAGTTGCCAAGTTACAAGCTAGGTCACTATTGTACTTGATTTGCACATATTGTTGTTGACACTATGGATTGCACCCTTTAAAAGAAAACACGGCTTATTTATTCCACATGGCACAATGGAGACATTCCTCTTGTTGTGGGTAACAATTTTGAGGAATGAATCTCTAGATTAAAGGGCTAGCTCCCCTTGATGCACCTTGAGGTCCTGAATTTCTACTACTAACAATGAGGGGGGGATGAAAAGAGAGAAGGATACTACAAAAGTAAAACCTAACTAAAATGGTGATGCACCAAAATTGATTGATCTACTCATATTTTATCCACTTTATAGTAAAAGGGTGAACAGACACTTCATTTGAACAAGAGACTTAAACTGCATCAAATTTTTAACAAGGGGTTTGATAGAGGCATAATGAAGAAGAAGTATCATAGGTGCTCTAGAGGCACACTGTTGGATGGTTTCTCATCTACACCTATGCTCCAACCTAGATGCCTCTTGTTAACCTACAGAAGAAGATCTTGGATACACTAGATACACTGGCATCGGCCTATGAAAGCATTAAAATAAATGACTAAACATAAGGAAATACATAGACATATGCAAAAGTGTAAAGAATCAGATGGAGGTAAAATGTTTCTTTTGATTAAGGGAAAATTTTTGTTAAGGCTTCGCCATACAAAAGTGAGAGATATATTTACAAAGCTGAGAGGTTACAATATATAGAATTTGGAGAAAGACCCTTGACCCCTTTCAAGAGCAAGTAACCCATATTGCATTAAACACCTTGGTAAGAGGAATTCACTCATGCTGCTATCATCTTTTCATAAATACACCTAAAAGAGCCATGTTGTAGGTGTCCCAGATATTGAATTTGTTGCCCAAGCTACATTAAACATTCTTGCTAAAGGATGGGTTGCTTTGTTCTTTGAACGATAAGGCTGCCTCTTTATGAAAACTTGTACAACTGCCTGCTTATTAATGCTAAACAAAGAAAAAATGGGCCACTCTATTGAATTCTCACGTAGTTCCTTTGATGGTTGTTTGGTGGAGACTATTCCATTTGCAAGCAATTACTTCTCCTAATGATGCCTCCTATGCCACCTGGATTGGTCTGGTTCATTCCTATGCTTGGTTGGATGTGTCACTTGGAATGTTCTAAGTGTTTATCTTATGTGTGTGTGGCCACATTTTAGACTAGCTACTCTAATTTTCTCTTTCCTGGATACTTCTTGTCTTTTCTTGGCAATTTGGGCTCTTAGGGCTATCTTTTTTTCTCTGGGGCTCCTTCCTTGGCAGGTCACTGATCTACCTTCGAGCATCTGGGCCTTTACATCCCTTCAGACAAAATACCTAAATAAAATCCTTTGAACATTTTGTCCAAAGGAATTCATATTTTTCTCACCACTTTGACATCACTTTTAATGATGCTTAGGCTCAAACTTTGGAATTCTTTCAAACATTTTGTCCGAAAGAAATGTTCTTTAGCCTTTCTCCAATGGTTAACCCATTTTCTTGAATTTGACGTTCACGGGCCCGTCATCAAACATTTGAAAATCAATGGCTCTTTCACTACCTTGAATTTAATGTTCACGGGCCTATCACTAGACATTTGAACTTTCAACAGCTAGCTTACCATGTTGAAGTTGACGTTCTTAGGCCCGTCACTACCCTTTAGCAATCTCTCAGCTATTTACAAATGAACTTTTTTGAACGAAAAGTGACCCTTAAAAAAATGGAAAAGCTCCTTTTTTATGGCCAAGTGTCCTTCAAAAGGGCACTTACCCTTTGGTTTTTTATCTTCCGAATTTCTTCAAACAAAATGTCTAAAGGAATTCCTTCGAACATTTTGTCCGCAAGAATTTGTGCCTTTAGTGTCTTGGATTTCCTTGGTAAATTTATTCAAACAAAATGTCTGAAGGAATTCCTTGAAAAAATTTGTCTGAATAAATTCATCCCTTGAGCTTCTTCATGGATTTTATTTGGACATTTTGTCTGAAATAAATCCCTCTTCATCTTGTCACTTTCTCCGAAGGAAGTCCTTTTTCGGCTTTCTGGTTTAGCCCTTGCAAACGGACCTTACACCCTCCGCAAGGGTACTTTGGGTCCAAGGTTGCCCTTCAAAACTCCTTGAAAAGTACCATTTGTTGCTTTCCTTCCCTTTGCAAGGGTACCTAACTTTTGGAGCTCTTTGTAAAAGACTTCTGCCTCTTTGAAACTGGCCCATCTTTCTACCAATAAAAAGCTTTCCTGGAGTAATTTGTTTGCCCTCCTAAACATATAGAATAAAAACAAGTTCTAAATCAACCCAAATACCTAAAAGACTCAAAACACTTAGTTTTTATAGAAATGGGCATATTATATAGGAAAACCCAAAAATTGCAGTGGGGTGAATTCATCAGAAACTAGCTAACAGGGCATGCAAGGAAAAGGAAAGAGGGGTGCCTAATTTTGGCCTGTAGGACCAAAATTGGTCAAAAATTATATGACTCACACACAAGATAACACCTAGGGGAGAAACACATGAGTATGAATCCCTCTTCTAAAGTATTAGCTATGTAGAAAATGTCATTTGATAGTGAGGTCATTGGGGTCAGCTCAACACTGTGTGCCCACTAACCCATTTTCCCTCAAGGTCACATTGAAGATGGAAAGCTAGGGTTTTATCATTTAAAAAAGAGTCATTGTCCATGACCCAGATATGAATGCACTAAATCAAAGATGAATCAAAACCAAGAAGCATCCGAATTTTGCATCTTATTTTGTCAGATATTTTATATAGGACATTAGTGTCAAACCTAAATAATAACATCGATGCAATCATCCCAGGCTAACATTATTGTCCAAAGACAAAGAGGTGTCAAATCTAGAATATGATGATTATTCTAGAATCTCTTTCTCATCTTATTTCAACTTGTCCTAGATCTAGAACTGCATTAACATCATTAAAAGATAAGTACTTCACTTCTTTGTCATTTATATATTTATCATAGTTGTACTTTTCATAATTAGACTATCTCAGCATAATGAATTTAATATATTTTTATATCTAAATTTAGCATCTAATTAGCCTATTATACATTTGATTATCACCCTTATGCCATTTCATTTCTATATACCACTTTAATCATATATATAACCCCAATCTAGATCCATTTTAGGGTTAAACATTTGGTGAACTCGATCTTTGAACATCAAGACCCTAGGAAAAATTAGGGTTTTTTTTATTACTATACTTTGTTACAAATTTTAAATTTTTCATTTGTGAAGCAATGGTAAATGTTAATGTAAAAACCTGATTCTAAATGGATGATAAATAAGCATTGATTACTCATCTCAATAATAAAAAGGGTTTAATGTATGATTTTTTGTATGTTATAAGAGATGAAATAAGTAAACAAGATAAAATCAAGGCTACCTCACCTAATAATGGTGAATCCTTAGAATGAACTATAACTCAACCCACACATGGGATATGTGTTTAAACCTTTGTTCCCTAAAACTACTATTGATACATATCTTATGGAATTACTTGGTGTTTCAACACAAATACCAATTTCAAAGCCTATTACTACTCAAAATATGTTTTCATCCCCTTTAGTGACTAATAAACTTGATAATATAAATCCCAATAGGCCTACAATTCAATCATTCATTCATGTTATAAAAACCCTGGAAGACAAGATTACAAATATTGAACAAAAATCTTTAAAATGCCCTCATGGTATAGATTCGCAAGATGTGTTGAATAACCCTCTTGCACTTCAAATCTATTTGCACCTTTTTCCAACTAGATTTGTTGCACCTAAGTTCACATTTTATGATGGAAAGGTTGATCCTAGACATCTTTGAACATTTTATGTGGCATGTCTTGACTATGCTTCCAATGATAAACTTTTGACTAAATTATTTACAATAAGCCTCAAAGACTATGTTTTGAGGTGGTTATATGATTTACCTCTCCAATATTTAAAAGCCTTCAACCCTATTGTTGACCAGTTTTAGCACACTTTTCTATTAACATTTCCTAAAAGGTTTCCTATGCTCAAATTTCCAAAATCAAACAAGGAACCAATGAACCTATCAATGAATATGTCTTGAGATATAATACAATGCTAGCTAAAATGACCAATCTTATGGTAGACAAAGAGTTGTAATTCATATTCTAGCAATTTTTTCTTGCTCATTTACATGAGTCAATTATTTTCAAGAATTTCAAATCTTTTGATGACTTTTTTCATGTTGTACAAGACCATGAAATGAAGCCTATGTCATTAAATAAGCTCAAGTATGTAGTAAACACACCAGTTGCATCTACATCTAGTTTTAAATTAACAATTAAATAAGGTTATAAGGTAAATACTCCTAAGTATAAAAAGGAAATAACCACCATGATTAAAATTTTTAAAAACTACCTAATGGGCTTGTCATATCTAATGCACTAAGGAGATAATTTACATGTTTACTTGAATCCCTAGCTTCATTACTCCCATGGTTACTAGAGTTCTAACTTATATCTCTCCATCATCGTATCGAGGTTGATATGAGTCGACCTCTACCCAAAGAATATGATGAAAAATTGTATTGTGATTATCATCAAGGTCTAAGACATTCTACAGGTAGATCCTTTACCTTTAAGCACAAGATCCAATATCTTATTGATGACCAAAAACTTATATTTGAGGATTTTTCAAAGGAACCAGGTTCACAACCTAGTGATCACCATAAATAAAAAATATTTAATAATCCTTTTCAAGACCATACCAAGAAGAAACTAGAAGTCTAAATGGCATATAATGCACATTCTCCTCCATCACATTATGGGCACCCACTAGATGGGATTATTGGTATTTACCCATAATATATACCTCTTATGGTTCAAAGAACCTCTAGTACTTTTGATGATAGTGAAATTAAGAATGATGACTCTAATATTTATTCTTTATTCATTTGAGAATACCTTGATAAACACCCCATACATAATGTTATAATTGATAATGGTGAAAGGAAAAAATGTTTGCACCATGACATTACTTATGCACTTGGGTTATACTCATAATTATTTACATCCTTCTACCATATCAATTAGAGAATTTGATGGGACCTCCTAGAAGGTTCTTGGTGATATTGACTTACCATTATAGGTTGGTCCCATAGGCATCTTTGATATGTTATTGGAAAGACCTTGGATACACACTCTTTGATAATTACATTCTACAGTGCATGCACATTTAAAATACATTCATACCAATTAGGTAATTATAGTTTCAGAAATTGAATATGAACATCTTCTTAAACAAAAGAAACTTATACCTAGACAACTAGCTATCAAGCCTACTAAGGCTAAATCACTATAAAATGGTAAGCAACATGAAATTCCCTTTACTATGTGGTTGATACTTGAGATACCATTACATCATAGACATACAATGTATTCCATGGAATCCTCATATTCTACTACACACCATGTTTAGATAATTAGATCACCTCAAAATGTACATATTATTTCTATACCAAAGAAATAAACAAGTACTCAATAATGGGTTCCAAGAACCCCTAATCTTGTTACTCCTACTATTGGTTCATGACTACAAAGTCCTATTTTACTTATTCATAACACCATTGATACCACAGTGATACATATTACACATATACATGATCTTCAATAGCATAACTAAGGTATTACTCTAGATTCACAATGGGGAGGTATCTATGACCATCCATTGTATGGCATCATAAGATGATCTTTTCTCTTCAAAAATTTCAAAAACATCCAAAAAATCAAAAACTTAAAAAATTACAAAAATACTTCTTAGGACCTACATGTTTTATTGGTTACCTGACGTCCATGTGTTACTTCCATATTGATGGAAGACATACTCAGTTACTCTTATATACACATATATGTCACACTACTACTTGAGTGTGATACATGAATACACAAATACATGATACATTCCTATTTTAGATGTTGGACTTTCCCTCTACTCATGTCATATGGACATTAGGAGCATCTACTTATTTGATCTTGATACACATACATTTTACAATTTGATGATCACTCTACATTATCATGTTTGAGCTCACATATGTAATAACACATGCCTTTATTCATGATTATATCTTACACAAGGTACTTCATATGTTATAAACTTGACATATATTTCCTAACACATTGGATCTATGGGCCACTATGACATGTTTATGTTAGATGTATATGATTTAATTTATGCACTTCCTTGAGTGTCTTGTATTCCTTTTTTGATGATTTGAATATGATCCTTTGCTTGCGTCCCCCATCCTTGTGTATGCTTTCATTGACATTTTCATATGTCATTATTTTTTGTATGTATATTTGAATGTCATTCTTCCCTTCGATTGTGTAGCATTTAAACATGCCCCTTGTTTGCAATTTTTTTGGACCATTGCCTCTTGACTTACTTTTGAGTGTTCTTGTGTGTGTTATTGTTTTTCTACTGAGATTGTACTATTACTATCTATGTGTTTCCATGAACTTTATCATGCATCCTAGGCCTTCATGTGATCACATTGGTTCTATGCACTTCAATGATATATCTACCTATACATGTTCCTTCTATATGCTACATGGTTACATTCATAGATTATATACTTATCTTATCCTTTTGAGGTAAGGTAAATACCAATTCCTATCTTTCACTCACCTCAAATGGGGAGAATATTAGTGGGGGAATGTCATAGAGACATGTTCTCTAGACTTGGCACTATTTCCATATTATAGTGGGGACATGATTTAGAAGCATGTTCTCCACATTCATTCAGTATGGTACATATATAAGTTCCCAGATTATAGTGGGGGAATGCTTTAGAAGCATGTTCTCCACACTCGTTTAGTATGTGGTGCTTATATTAGTTTTTAGATTCAATTGGGGAATGTCATATGGGCATGTGTTTCGCTCATTCACAATTATCAAATTTAGTGGGGGCATGTTTTGAAAACACGTATTTAGTATTCAACATCACCAATTTATAGTGGAGGAATGTTTTGGAAACATGTCATCCATATTGGTACTTATATAAATTTTTATATTTATCCATATATAGTGTGGGAATGCTTTGGAATCATGTCCTCTACACTTACAAAGTTATCTAAATTGGCCAAAACACATAGTTATCTAATTTAGATTCACAATTATGATATAATTCTATACATTGGTACTGTTGGAACATAACTATCTACTGAGAGGGGGGATGAATCAGTAGATTGAATAAATTAGTCCTTTAATACTTTTAATGCAGATTAAAACATATACGTAGAGATCACACACACAAAAATGGACACAACACCATATGTATATGTGGAAAACCCAATATGAGAAAAAACATAGTGAGAATAGCTTCTAGAATCTACTATTCTAATCCAGCCTCACAATCAAAACATTACTGGTTACAAAATTTAAGGGCACCAACCCTAAGGAGACACTAATCCCTGATTTAAGAACACCTACTCTAAGGAAGCACCAACTCCCTAACTAAGCACCAACTTAGCTTATTTGATGGCATCCACCAATCAAATCTATATTCAAAATGTGGAGCTACAAATCCATATTAAAATATTTATTCATAAATGAATCCAATTATAATTCTTTGTTATAGGTCTGGTCTGTTACTGCTCATGCTTTGCACATCTCTCTCTTCTCTTCTCTTCCTCTTTGCCCCTCTATCTCT
The DNA here is from genome assembly GCA_037957365.1 of Torreya grandis. Classification (NCBI taxonomy): domain Eukaryota; kingdom Viridiplantae; phylum Streptophyta; class Pinopsida; order Cupressales; family Taxaceae; genus Torreya; species Torreya grandis. The sequence continues at coordinate 2,296,414 of JARHVA010001982.1, read as the reverse complement.
ATGTCTCTATATTACACTTCATCAATCTCTTCCTCTTTGCTTCTCTCTCTCTCTCTCTCTCTCTCTCTCTCTCTCTCTCTCTCTCTCTCTCTCTCTCTCTCTCTCTCTCTCTCTCTCTCTCTCTCTCTCTCTCTCTCTCTCTCTCTCTCTCTCTCTCAATTTAACTCAATTTGGTAGCAACAACAGCCTTTACTATATCCTAGATGACATATATATAAGTATCGTATCTAGGTCTTGTATCTTCTTTGTGTTCACACTTGGTCTATAACATGTCACGCTCCATCCTTGAACTTAGTTTAATCAACAGGTTCTCAATTCTTGAATCCATGCTCCACCACTATGATTCTCTATTTTAATACTATATTTAGCATATATTAGGCTTTCATTTTGATGCACATGCCATATTACATAAATTTTATCGATCATAGTAATCTATTTCATTATCTGTGTCATATTTTACATCTTACCTGCATGTTCCATCACTTGATCATTGGGATGAACACATCTTTAAATATTGGTCTTTGATCTTAATTTTTCATACATGAAAGGCTCACTCGCTCTATCATATCTTTATACACTTTCAAACTTTAACTTTTTGACTTTAAAATGCATATGTTAGATCTTTTGATTTGAGCTCCCATGTCCCTTTAGATCTTCAAAATTTCATGAAATTTACCTCTATCTAATGTTAAACCTAGAGCACTTGGTCTAATTTTGTTGCTTCCTGAGACTTTGGAATGAATACACGCTATTGATCTTATCAAATTAGATAGGTATTTAACTGCCTCTATATCATTAAACATCAAAAACTTGATCCCATTGAGTGCACTCGCTCTGTTAAATATTCATTGCAAGATCACATGTTCACCATTCGATCTTCTAACAATCTCAAACTTTATCTTTGATAAGCTCCCATGAATGTGACACATGACACCCTCACGTGCCTTTTGTACACTTGTTGTTAGTGCTTACACTTATGACACTTGGCACCCTCACGTGCCTTATGCACCTTTGTTGTCAGTTCTCTCTATTGAGACATTGTTCATTCTCAAGTACATTTAACATATTGACTTTTCTACGCTTCATTGAATCTTCAATGTATAATTAAGCACTAACTATTGATTGAGCTACGACAAATATTAAGTCTAAGACTTAATAAATATTAAGGTCTTTAATCACTGCTCAAGTTGGTAATTACTAGGTTGAAGGGGTCGATTGCAAAACCATGACAAGGACTTAAGATATAACTTAAGTAATCAGTTCTTGCCTATATCCAGTCAACCTCAAAATAGAACATGCCTATGAATGCCATAGCTTAAACCCTTAGGGTTTAACCAATAAACCTTGTAATGTTTGACAACTAAAATAAATTATTTATGAGCTCATTTCTCTTCATCTGAACTTGCGGACCATATATCTAAGATACACTCAAAAAACCCATAACAAATCTTCAATCAAATTCTCTTCAAACCTCTAGAAATGGTCTCTATAAAAGCATGACAACTTTGCACTGTGCAACTGTAAAACATGCTCTTTCTCCAATCTCATGCCAATAATCTCCCTTTTGACATCAATGACAATCATATTGCCAACATGTACTATTGTTATACATAGTTTTAAAATGATACATATATAAGGAGTATATTCTATACAACATGTACCTAATATTACAAAATCTAAATTAGTTTCAAATTCCATAACTCTTTTATGGATTGTTACCATGTCACGACTTTTTCGTATTGATACCCCACAAAATTTTACATACTTTTACTGATCCAATCTAATACAATAGTTGGTTCACCTTTGGGTATGGTTGAGGTTGTCAAATCACTTAATATTTCCAAGTTTTTAGGTTGGAATTGATCATCCATCCTCACCAGGTTATAAGTATCATTGGATTACACAATTGAGTTAATCTCAACTACCAAGTGGCAACTCAATTTTGCTCCAAAGTTGGAGACATGTGCCTTCAAATCTCTCTATCTATTTGTATCTCTTTGGATATATGCACTTTAAATATTTATCTATATTTATCCTAATCTCATTTTAAGATCCTTATAATGATACATCTTTCTCAAAACAACTTGACAATAGACAAGGTAGTTACATCGACATACAGGTGTACTCCTAAACCTTGATCTTTCAATTTCAATATGTTTCAAGTAATTTCAACCCAAATTATATGCACTGATTTGACATTGTAACATGATCTTGGTTGTAGGTTAGTCACTATAAAATCACTCAAGTTGGGCACACCAAAGACAAGATGTGCATACACCTTAAGTATGTTTTCTTTTACTTTAAACTAGTAATTTCATTACTATGTTAAAGGGGGGGAATGTAGATGATATTTTATGATTATATAGCACCTCAGTCTTATACACTTGAAAAACTTAGACCTTGGGTGTTCCTCTCAATTCTTTACCTTTCTTACTTCTATAAGTCTCCCATCTGCTCTATATGTATGCCCCTTTTTCTATATCTCTTATTCTAACCAGTCTTATGTCGATGACGTAGGTCTTCTATCTTTCTTAAAATGTTTAAAATGTACTTATCTTCTATCTTTGCAAGTTCTAAACCTATACCTACTCTCCTGCTCCTTGGACACTAATGTCTGGAACAGATAATAGTGTTGATGTTACTATCCTCTATCCCAATGTAAGTGTTTAGTGCCATAAAGTCATCCAATTTTTAAATGAAATGTATCTTAATGGTCGGCCTAAGTGATTTAATGCAAGATATTACTCAAAAGGAATTGATATAAATATAATGTTAACTAAATGTTGTTGGTTTTTTTGCCATGTCACTAACCAAATAATTACAATAGCCTTTATTGTCTTAAAAAAAACTATTAAATGGCACAAGGGTGATAATCAGATGTATAATATGCCAACTAAATGCTAAACTCATATATAAGCATACATTGAATTTATTAAGCTAAGATAGTATAAATATGGAAAGTAAAACAATGATAAATATAGAAATGACAAAGAAGTGAAGTACTTATCTTGTTCTGATGTTAATGTCATTCTAGATATGGAACAAGCTAAAAATAGGCAGGAAGGAGATTTTGGAACAATCGTTAGATTATGGATGTCAATAAAGACTATTGTAATTATTTCGTTAGTGACACGGAAAAAAAACCAATTAAAATAAGGATGTCAAAAATAAACATCGTCAAGAATTTATTAGTTAAATTTATGTGTATACATTAGGTAAGTTAGATTAAGGTATGCATTTATATTTATCCATCTATTTTAGTTTGGAACTTCTATTATCAATCACTTAATTTTTTTATTTTAAAAGTTTAGGCATTAGGGAAATTCAAATCTATAGTTTTACTATATTTATATAAACCTCCCTTTTGTTAATGTTTTATTAGTTGTGCATAGTGCCATTTACTTAATAATAAAAATTATTAAAACATATTTGGTTATCCCCTCCAATTTTGAATCGATCAACATCTTTTGGTTCAATTATTTCTTTCCATTTCCCTCTAGGGTCTAATTTCCACCTATAAAATATGATTTTCATATATTGGCATGTTTATCCTTGATTTATCATTAACATTGGATTATTTTTATAGACTCATACATATAGCCATAGGTACTTGTAAATGGTAATTAATGACACATAATAAATCACATGACTTGAACCCAAATACGCGACTCTCATTCACCATCCATTTATCTATACGTGGGATTGATCCTCTATTTAGCAACATTTCTACATAGAACTTTCCAAGTCAAATAATCAAACTAATTCATGCCACCCTCAAACTATCTCCAAATCAAGACAGTTGTCCCTAAATTATTGGGACATATCCACACTAAGTAAATAGGGGTACTACCATGGACCTATCCACCTAGAGTGGGCGCATCCCTCGCCAAATAATGGCTAGTTTTTTAAAAATGGGTCTTCCCATATGTTTCATGTTGACAAGTTTGACCTCAAAGGTCAAAATATCACCCCTATAATTTGAAACTTTGCTTTTCATGCTTGGATAGTCTTCAAGTGGTCTTTGTAAAGCCTTGATTAGCATTGTTTAAGGTAGTGTCCTTACCAAGCATTCCAATGCCTTTAAATTCAGTCTAGTGGGTCCTAGGGGTATGTCATGATGTGTCAAGAGGGTACATAGTCTGTCAGGTCAAGTCCATTCACTTGATCACTTGGTTTAAAGCTTTCTAATCTTATTTGATGAAATTAAGGTATTTTAGCATTTTTTAAGGTTTTCGAAGAAACCTAAGTTTTCATTATGGCCAAACTAAGCCTTCTCAAGATGTTATTCTTGCATGGAAAGTTTAATAAAGTGGTAAAGAGGTAATTTAAAACTTGATTAAGTCTTAACAAGGTGTACTCCATCTCCATGAGGTCATGTTCACATATGTTGATCTTTTGTGCACTTCATAAAGCTCCAAAGCTATTATTTGAATAAAATATGAAGAGAGGTATGTAAAAATGGATTTTAAAAGCTCATAATGAAGTGTATAATGTGCATATGAATTAGAGATGTCAGTTCAGGTCAGATATGGTCAGTTTGACATTTTCAACACCAAAAAAGGAAATTTTAAGAGTTTATACAGACTTGGGATATTCACTTGAAATTAAAAATGCCTTAAAAGTGTCTATTGATCTTATATAGGTCATATCCATTATTTTAAATCTCTCAAATGTCTTAAAAGTGCCAAACATGCTTCTTATCCTCCATCGTTCCATTGGCAAACTTGTAAACACAATTTTCATGTGGATGGTATGGACAGAGGAGAGAGAGTTGGGTCCTAAACTTTTTTGCAGAGGAGGGGGTCCTAATAATATTAATATTTATGGAATTATTTATTAGATCCATCCCCTCTCTTTTATGAACAATCATTAAGACTCCAAGGTACTCCAAAACTACTTAGAAACCCCATGGGCTCATTTTTCTTCGTTCAAATGGTAGTTTGAAACCATTTGAATGCATAAGGGCGATTGAGGGAGATTTTTAGGGTCTATGAAAGCAATACACATGTTTTTAAAAACCCCATTTGGCATGTGTGAGCCATTAAAGGATAATAAATCTTTGGTTTGATCTATTTGCAGGCTGGTGGCAATAAATTTTAGATGATTTAAAGGTTTCAGACTAATGAAAATAGGTTGAAAAATTTATCACATCACCAAAATGCCTCACTAATTATCTATAAGGTCACTAAATTATTTTCTCCATGCTATCAAGGTCAAGGATTTTTCACAAGCATTGTATTCTTCATAAGTTGCAAATATATAAATATAAGGGGAAGAATTATGAGCTTGTAAAGAAGTTCTAAGTATAAGACAAATGGACATACCAATGATTCAAGTCTCATAACATAATATTTAATGCCTTTTTATAACTCCTCACAGTCTAAATAATTCATCTACAATATTGTTAAGGTTCTCTGTCAGATATGCATTCACAAGTCTATTACAAGCAGAAGAGAGAAAAGGATAGTAAAATGGGATGTTGAGAGACTAGTGGAAGTAACTTGTAAGCATAATCATGATGAGTGATCTCTCTATGATCATCCAATAGGCCAAGGAATTGAAATACACTAGATTTAGACTAAGAGTGCAGATTATAGCAAAGTTACATATAGTAGCATAACCTATGTTGAAGTCATTATGAGGCAGGACCCATTTTTTCCTAAAGGTGTATGTTGATTATAGAAGTTATGACCTCATGATAAAGGTAATGAGGAATGGAGAGATATTATTAGGGGTCAAGAGAATGAAAATGTCATCAAAATGAAGGCCTAATACATAGGAATGTAGACCTATAAGTCTGCAGACCTATAGGTCTGCATTGTATAAGAACTTCAATGGAAATGCATCAAGTTTAGTTTTGATAACCTAAAGTGAGGTAACTATAGTATCTCAACACTTTTAATGGTATAAACTCAATGAATAAAATGTTTTTATTTAAATTCCAATGTCAAGACACCTTAATGCAAACCTACAAACCTATATGAGAGTTTAACATAGGAATTAGATATAATATCATGTGTTGTAACTTGGAGTATGGATGGATAAATACGTTTATGACGTTATGAAACCAAATAATATATTGAATACATTGGAAAATGTTCTAAGGAGAGTATTTACTAAGCCTATAGTCACTCATTCATAGCCACATAATCAAGCCTTTGTAACAACATGAGTTAACAAGCATATGATAGAGTTGATGTTATGTGAGAGAGACTAAGGTGTTAGTGTTGGATAGAGGTCCTATCAAGGAATATAGAGTGGGGAATAAGTTAAACCTTTATTGAGACACTATATGGGTTATGAGTAACTCAAAATACCCTGTTCTATGAACTCACCATACAAGGATCCCAAACTGCCACCTAAGCCTTATCTTGGAGAGATTTGAAGAAGGGTGTACTTGTAGTGATAATAAAGTAACTAAAAGGGATGAGTAAAGATGATGAGAATATGAGGGAATTTTTGGCACTAATCATAGTCACCTAAATGTTCAACTATAGTTGTTAAGGTCTATAAGCAAGCTCTTTTCAAGAGGCCTAATACATGCACATACACTTACAAAGTGTCAAGGCAAAGTGGAGTAAAGTCATTCATGTGATCGTATAGTAAGTGTTAAATATTTGGAGGATATATAAGAGAAATTATTTAAGGTATTTATATCCATTGGAAGTGCTAAGAAGGTCAGACTCATTGAAACAATGCTCAGCCCAAGATGACACAACCCATTGAAGACATAAAGGTCTACTCTAGAGCAAAGTGAAGAGAACAATATTTGTCACTAAAATTAGATGTATAATGATAAAAAGGGTATATATTACCTTTAAAAATACTTCCATTAATTTTTGATCTAGTGAAACAAGATAAAGGCTCAAAGAATATACCTATAGGGTCAACAAACTTAGGTTGCCTACAAAACCCTGGTGAAGAGTCAACGTTTCAAACCTTTTGGAACGTCAGTGATTATGAGAGATAATGGTGAATCATGTCATGGATCATTTAAAAATTGTTTTAGGCCTTATTTTCCATTATAATGTGCTTTGAGGTCTTAGGGACCCAAAAAGACCTTTCTCGGCCTACATACACAATCAACTCTATCTCAAAAGTTGACTTGCAGAGCTTAGAGCTCCTTAGAGAACATGAATGGTGGTAGATGGATATGGGAGGGATTAAATAAGGTTTAATACTTAAAATTCATGCCATTAGTTCATGGATTAAAGGCCTATATAGTATGAAGCATCATTAAAATAGCAATCAACTTAGAAAACCTTTTTCAACTTGCAAAGAGCTCAAGAGGGTCAAATTTTTGATTGGATCATATAAGAGGTTTTGCATGGAGCTAAATGGTGTTTGTGGTTTATGGATAGGTCTATATATTATCACCATGTTACATTAGAAGATATAAAGAGGTATTCACCTCTATGAACCATTGTTAAGAACAAAAGTGCTCTTGAACTCTCCTAAACCCTTCATAGTAACTCGATGGAGGAGTTTAGTACTAAAATGTCTTATAATGAACATTACCGGCCCTGAAATGGTTTTGGTGATATATAAAAACCTATTAGACACCCTATCAGACCTTGGGTTTTCATGTGTGAATAAAAAAGGCCATTAGAATGCATTTTGAGGTCTTAGGACCCAAAAAGACCTTTCTCGGCCTACATACACAGTCAACTCTTCCCGAGAAGCTGACTTGCAGAGATTAGAGCTCCTTGGAGAACATGAATGGTGGAAGATGGATATGGGAGGGATTAAATAAGTTTTCCTACTTCAAATTCATGCCATTATTTCATGGGTTAAAGGCCTATATAGTATGAATCATCATTAAAAGAGCAACCACCTTAGAAAACCTTTTTCTCTTGTAAAGAGCTCGAGAAGGTCAAATTTTTGCTTGGATCATATAAGAGGTTTTTCATGGAGATAAATGGTGTTTTGGGATTATGGATATGTCTCTCTACTATCACCCTATGACATTAGAAGAGAGAAATATGGATTCACCTCTATGAACCATTATTAAGAACAAAATTCTCTTAAACCATCCTAAACCCTTCATAGTAACCCGATGGAGGAGTATAGTCCTAAAAAGTCTTATAATGAACATTATTGGAATTTAAATGGTTTTGGTGATCTCTTCAGACCTCTTGGACACCCTCTCAGACCCTAGGTTGGCATGTGTGAAGAACAAGGTGTACAGAATAGGGAGAAAACAAGACTAGAGGTATCTTTTTGAGAAAATAAGATATGAAATGGCTTTCAAACAATGGGAAGTGGTGAATAAATATTGGATAAAGGTTATACAATCCTATACACACCTCCATAGGTATCTAAAAATGATACACAATCTTTGTAATTTGTCAATTTGGTCAAAAGTGGAAATGCACTAGTTTGCAAGCCAAAAAGCCTAGGTGTAAGCCTATGGAGTGCAATAAGAGACCTCATTATCAAAATATTAAGTTTTATAATAATTTTAAAAGCCTAAAAAAGTTATTTCCAATCCTTAGACACTAAAAAATTCTTCCCTAACACTCAAAATTCCTCTCAAGCCTATACAAGCACCTAGACTAGGGTTTTTGACCATTTCATGATTCACCCATCCGTACAAGGTCTCAAAACTTGAAATTTGACATGGATCTTGGTATTATCATGGGGAAAGTGAATAAAATGTTTCTTATAGGTTTCAAATGTGTGGGAGGCCTGTGGAGCAAAATCTTAGTTTCTAGGCAAGGAGGCCTAATTAGGTCTAATTTGAGAGAGAAAATGGGTTTAAAAGTGTACTTACACTTATATTTAGGTATTGAAACTTGGCATGGAATTGTAATGGGATACTGGGTCCTCAAATATGTTCTTATTTATCCATTAAAATTTATACATTATTTCGTACAAGGATGTTTACCTATTTTCAGGGTTATAAGGAATAGGGAGAAAAGCAAGCTAATAGAGCAAAATCATATCTTTTGGACTGTTTGATGGATCTAAGTGTCTTATTTCAGGTCGGATATGATGTTGAGAATCCATCCATGGAGGAAATTTTCTTTCTTCAAGGCAAACCCATGTTTTCTCCTTTATATGCCATGATACAAGAGGAAGAGTTCAAGTAGTCTAACAACCAAATCAATACATATATCTCTTCAATAAGCTTCTTCAAAGTAAAATCTATCCTATACACCACTTGGAGAATAGAAAAAGGTCATAATTTGGTTGCAAGAAACATTCAACCTCTTGAGAGAGTCATCAACTACTCTAGGAGACCTTTCCTCTCTCCTATGCCAAGCAAGTTGAAAAGGTCAAAGATGCTTCAAGGAGTCTTCTAAAAACCCAAGTAAGGTGGAGAGACCTCAGTAATGGATGAGGAGAAGTATTAAATGGAGAAATTGATGAATACTTAAAGACATGTTTTCATGGAATAAAACTAATTCATCAAGGAAGACAAGCAAGCTAATATATAGGGTATACAAGCAAGAATATAGGCACATGAATGGTTCAAACTCCAAGAATCAATGCTAAGACTTCTTCAAACCTTCCAAACAAGTCCAACTCTAACTCCTACACCATTATTGTGAAGGTAAGAAAGAGAAATTTTAGGGAATACTACGTAGGGATTGAAGGGTGTGAAGACAAGTGAGTCACCCCTAGTTTTGGGTTGCCTTGTCTCTCTCTCTCTCTCTCTCTCTCTCTCTCTCTCTCTCTCTCTCTCTCTCTCTCTCTCTCTCTCTCTCTCTCTCTCTCTCTCTCTCTCTCTCTCTCTCTCTCTCTCTCTCTCCTTTCTCATTTTCTATATAAGTAAGCCTATTTTTGGAATTTTTACTAATCCTTAACATGAGCTGTGGTAGAGACCTACTCATAAAAACACTTGTACTTGACTTTATGAACTGAATAAGACCAAATCCATGCCTCCTCAATGCTTGTGACTAGTGTATGCCTATAGATTGTACATGAATGTCAGTAATAGTGAATGCTTCCTCATATTTTTCCTCTCTTATGTACATATTTATAGGTGATAGTTTATCCTTTTAGGTTAAATAGTGTGTTTTAACATCCTTGTATGTATGGCAAGTGTAATCATTCACCAGTGTCCTTTAGAGACCTCATGATTAGCTACCTTAGACCATGCATCAAGCTAATGACCTCTATGTGAAATATTGATGTTTGAAAACTCTTTCATTTGAGAAGTCCAAAAAGGTTCATGTTTTAATTCATCCTTATTAGTGCATGTTAGGCAAGTGAAGGAAACATTTTGGTGTATCACCTCAGTTAGATATGTTTTCTTTCAATTTATCTTCTTTCCTTTTTCTTTCGAAGTTGATAGTGTAGTGTAGAGAGTCTATTTGATACATCAAGAGGATATAGCCCTTATAATCTATAGATTCAATCAACCTATTAGGCCACCCACAACCTAGTATTATCTCCATGTTACTCCAAATATTGAAGGCCTGAACAACCTTTACAAGAGTGCAAGTTTGAGTAGATAATAGTTTTTGACATGCCCAGTGGGACCAAGGTGGAAGGATTGTTGGTGTTGTTATTCTATAGATCAGCATTTGGAGGCATTCATAACATAAATGGAATCTTCGTGTTCTATCAGCTAGTTCTAGTATCCCAATCACATATTCAAGTAAGTTGTGTTTTAGTTTCACTATCTTGATGAAGTTTGATGGCTAGATATGAAGAGAATTCTCATGTTATACCTCCTTATCAATCCTATAGTGAACCATTACATCTTTGTCATGATCCTTATCATCATTATCATGAGTCTTATCAATCTTATGATCAGCCTTACCAATAATATGATAGTTCATATTAATTTTGTAGTGTTCCTTATCAGCCTTCATGTGACCCCAATTCTATATCTCAGCAGGCTTATCAAGACTTGCAATAGTCATACTCACTTGCTCCAGCTCCATTTTAAACTCAAAATTATTTTTCCCCTACCATATCCTTGTTGGCATTCAAGCCAAATATGTTAAAGTCTGAATGGGTTATGAGAACATGGAATAGAGAATTAGATGTTATTCTTTTTCACCTCATAGAGAAGATGAGAAAGTAAGTAAAGATGTTATTGGATAAGTGGGAAACAGTTGGAGAGAAAAATCAGTATGTTATAATGGATGAGTTGTATGAAATGAGAACCTTGATCAAATAGTGGGTAGAAAGATTAGTGAGGTGGGAGAATCAAGAGATCCAATCCAAACAACCTCAACCATCATCTCCCACCCTTGGTCGACCTTCTTGTGTTCCAAGTTTTCCTCAAGATACACCTAACCTTCCTCAAGAAATGAAGATAGCTTCATCTTGGAGGCCTTCTTGGGCTATGATTCCCGATTACACCATGCCAACTCTTATGGAAGAATCTGAACCAATGCAAGTCCCTACCATCCCTCCTCAAGAGCCTCCAAGAGATCCAATTCAATCTACAAGAGAACATACTAGTTTCAAAGTCCTACCTTGGAACCAAGTAGTTAAGTCTTGGGAGAAACAAGAGGAAGAGTGCCTAAATAAGAAAATTGAAGTCAAGAAAGAAGAATTTGTGCCTATTCAAGCTTCATATACCTTGCCCCAAGAAATTATAGTTGTCCTCTCATGGAAGTTAGTTAAATAAAACATCCAAAAGAAATGAGTGATTGTTGAAGAGGCTAAGTCTCAAGCTACATTTGAAATTGATAGAGTGAATCATAAGGGTGAGGAAGAAAATCAAGTATCTATATTCCAACTCAATTTACTCTCTCTCTTAACATTCCTAGAAGAGTCTTATATCCCCAAACCTTCAAGTTAAAATATTAATCCCTTTAATCCCAAGCAAACTCATAAGCATATTCATTGCCCTCCCACCATCTCCCTTCTTGAAGAGGAGCCTGTTCTATGGAGGATAGAGGAAGAAGTTGTAGCTGAAAATGAGTTTCAAGGAGAGTGTGATGAAAATATTTTAAGTGTGCATGAGGAATAAATACTTTAAATTTCATGACCTGTTGACGCAGTGGATTGCACCCTTGAGAGAACGCTGGGCTTCTCTCTTCCACACGACACAATGAAGACTCCTCTCTTGCCTATGGGTCTGGCAAAACTGAGAGGAGAATCTCTAGATAAGGGCTAGCTCCCTTTGATGCATCTCTAATTTATTCTAGTACATTTTGCCTTTATATATATATATATATATATATATATATATATATATATATATATATATATATAAGTGGGGGGGTTGAAAAGAAAGAAGGGTTACTGAAGATAGAACCTAAAATAAACGGTGATGCACCAAAAATGGTTGATCTACTTAGCTTGAACATACACTTTCCACCAAGAACAAGCTGATATACACTTCATTTGATATGAGAATTCTTCTACATCAATGAGCTAGGGGTCCTCTGGAGATATAGGGAGGAAGAACTACTAGAGGTGTTCTAAGACACACTATGGCAGCCTATTCATATGTGCCTATACTCTGTTGTGGACACTTCTAGCTAACCTGCAAAAGAAGAACTCACAATACACTAGACATGCTAGAATCATTTTGTGAAAGCATGAAGGAAAATGACAACACAAGACAAAGCCATAGACATGCAAAAGTGCAAGCTCAAATGGAGGCAAAAAAGCTTCTTTTTTATTCAAGGTAAATTTCGACAGATATCCACCTTACAAGCTGAGAGATTCCTTTTCTCAAATGAGAAGTTACAAATATATAGCCTTTTGGAAAAGATTTTGGCACTTTCTAGAAATAAATGACCCATGTTGCATTGAAGGCCTTGGGAAGAGGAAGTCGTTGTTGTTGATATCATCCTTCTAGAAATGGCCTGCTAGAACCATGATGTGTAGTCGCCAGTCTTGACTTTAGCACTTAAAATGTATTAAATGCTACTGCAAAAGCATGAGTCACTCGATTATTTTAATGACAAGGCCGCCCATTTTATCTGCAAACAAGACTGCTTCTTAAAGAGATTCATGCAGTTGTCTGCTCATTAATGCAAAATGAGGGAAAATAGGCCCCGTCATTCACTATTTGCATTCCTTGATGACCACTTGGCAGAGATTATTTCAACCGCTAGAATAACTCCTTGTGCTAACACCTTCTTTTTCCACTTGGACTACTTTGTTTGTTTCTACGTTTGGCTCTTTGGGCTCCCTTTTTGGTGGGTCGCTGAGTTCACTCTTGACTTTTGTCTTTTTCCAGCTTTGTCTTTTCCATCTCCTGGCTTCTTTTGGCAATCCGAGCCCCCCAGGGCTATCTTCCATCAATCCTTGGTTGGCTCCTTAGGCTCTTTTCTCAGCGATGTCTTCCTTGGCCTTAAGGCCTTTGATTTCCTTCGAGTTCACGCTCAAGCATTTAAAGATCAACGGCTATTTGCTGAGGCAAAAGTTGACATTTGTGCAACCATCATCAATTTCTTCAGATCATTTCCTTTCAACCCTATATGTGGGATTTTGTTTGGGACACCTTCCAATAGAATTGACCTTTCGAGCCTTTCATTTGGTCCACCTTGTTGTTGAAAAATCCTTTGAAGGATATGTAGAGGACACTTCCCCAAGAAACGTACCCTTCAGGGAAATTGTTTAGGGCACTTTCTCCATAAGAATTTGGCCTTTAGAACTTTCTGCATTTGAATAATTCCTTCGAGACTTGTGTGGAGCACTTGATCAAGGAAAAAATCCCTTTAGAAACTTGCAAGTGGACCGTTTCTCTGAGAGACATCCCTTTGGGTCTTGAAAATGTCCCTTTCACAGGCGTCGAGAGCCCCCTGCAAGGGTACCTACCCTTCGGGGTACTTCGGGCTGCCTTGGTCTTCAAGTCCTTTAGACAAAATGTCCAAAGGAAATGTCCCCTTTAATATTTTGTCCCTTTCTTTCGGGTGAATTCTTTCGGACAAAAGTCCAAAGGAATTCCTTCAAACTTTTTGTTCGAAAGAATTTGCCTAGTTCGTTTTGCCACGGGATTTTCACCCAAAAGAATTTTGTGTTTGTTTCCATGTTTGTTTCCTTGCTTTATGAATTTCTTCAGATAAAATAGCTAAAGGAATTCCTTCAAGCATTTTTCTCGAAGAAATTCAATCTTTGTGAATTTCTTTTGCCTTAGCATTTCTGAAGGAAAACTCACCCTTTCTTTGCTCTTTCAAATCTATTCCCTGCCCCCCGCAAGGGCACTTCTTGGTCCAGTATGGCCCTCCACAGCTTGCTGGAATGGTCCATTTTATGCCTGACTATCCTCCGCAGGGGTACCTACCCTTCGGGGCTTTGTAAACCCCTTAAATTCTTTGAACTGGTCCATCTCTTTGTCGAAAGGCTTGTGCAACCAAATTCATGACTGATGGTTCAGAACAATAGGGGAAGAAGGAGACCGATTTTGGCCTGCAGGACCAAAATGGTCAACAAATTGGTGATTTCTAGGGGAAGCATGCCTGCTATGCTTAAGAAACCAGTAGCCTCAAATTCCATTGGGCACAGAGTCATAACGCAGCTTGAAAAAGTTAGCAACAGCCTTGAGAGATCCAAGAATCAATCATGAAGCTTTTTACCCCCAACACAAAGGAAAACACACACAAGGCTAAAAAACACTACCTGTGCAAACATCACTTAGGGAAAATAGGGAAAGAAAAAATGAAAGCAAACTACTATGTACAGCTAACCAAGTATATTTGCCTCCCTCCTGGATCAAAGGGAAAACTTCTTAAGTCTCCTTCATGGCAAGAAAACTTATGGTGCCAGACAAGTGGATGAATGGAATGGAGATTTGGTGACTTGTTCTTCTTGCATGCCACCTTGATTGGCTTGTATCAAAATGAATTGGGGGCAAACATACGTCCAACATATATGTATTCTTCTTGTTCTTAGAAGCTTGCCTCCTATTGGTTCTTCATGCTAGTGTGTTTTATCAAGAAATCAATGGTTGTTGGCTCATCACCATAAGCCCCTTGATATGCATAGCCCTTTTGACATGTGTCATGGTTTAACCTGTTCCCTCTTACCTCATTAAATACCCTATCAAATTGATCCTCTGCTTCCTCATGGCTTTCTTGAAGGAGGGTGATTGTTGTGATGTCTGAAATGGAACCAAAAACTGATTGCTCATCCCACAGGACATCACCTTCTTGCTCAAGGCTCTCTTCTTCAAAGATTTCTTCAAGATGAACAGGCCTCTCCTTTTCTTGCTCAGAGACCAGAGTTTCTAGTTGTTCAAAGACATCCTCCTGATCCTCCTCCAACTCAGGTTCCATGGCATGGTCATCCTCCTCATCAAAGCAACAAGGAAGTTCATCAAACAAGGGAGGAGAGAGCTCACCATGCTTACTTTCCTCTTCATATTGCTGGAACATCTGCGTGTATGCATGACTTATGTCTTCTCCATTGTTGATGATGTCTTCAAAGGGAGCATCCATGATGATTTCATCTTCATTGTCGTTCATGATACCCTCTTGGACAGCTGCAAATTGGATCCTCTCTTCTTCACTCACCTCTTGCAAAACAAGTTACTCCTTGAGAAGGGATGAAGTGGAACGCTGATGGCTAAACTCATGTAGAAGAGGAGGTAGTCCTTGAGCTAGAATTGAATGATTCTCTTCCTTCCATTTGGCCAACACTTTATCTATATCAGATGTGGATTGATAGCTCTCTTAGAGGAGTGTAGATGGGATGTGTTCAAATGTAGGATCTTCTGCTTGATCTGAACCATCCATCACACTTTGGCTGAGGAACCTCATTCTGGACTCTAATTCTGTAATTTACTTGGCTATAATCTCTTGAAAGAGCCTTTCTTGGAGGTCACAAGCATCATCATGATGAGTAGGAGTAGTTTCTCCTTCTTCAAGGTTTTGATCAAAACCTTTCTCCTCATCCTTTCTGCCCCATGATTCCATTGTTTGCTTCCAACTCATGACCTTGGGATTGGAACTTTTCCCTTGTGAACAGGCATCAACTTTATCCTCTTCAAGGTCCTAAGCTGGTTCATGATATTCCCTCTTCCAACTTGGAATCTTGACATCATGTTGAGAGACCTGAGGAGGTTGAGGAAGATTAGGAAGAGACTGTTGATACACAGAAAGAATTTCCTAAGGAGAGACGTGTTGGTTCATGGTATTCCCATCAAAGGAAGATTCACAATCTAAGGAATTGAGAAGGTTCATCTCCATGAGAGGTTGCTTTAATTACCTTTGATGCTGAAAAGCTAGGTGCAAGGGATTAAGAGCAGGATTGGTTACTGCATCAGATGAGCTAGAGTGAGCAAGTGCCATCTTGTAGAAAGGATTTGGTGCACAAGAGGGGGCTTTATTTAGAATAGGAGGGGGCACACAAGGCTGACTGCCTTGAATGGATGGACTCTTCCATTTTTCTACCTCCTCCATGGATTGCAAGGCATGAGCTTGCCTGAACAAACACTCTTCTTTGTACATAAACTTTTGTTGATATCTATACTGCTCATCTAATCTATCTATCTCCATCACTTCTCAAACTCCAGCATTACTTCTCTTATTGTTGAAGGGCAACTAGGAGAGCCGCTTGAGGTGATTCCATGAACAATTTGAGCTTGATCAAAGTTATATGAAGGAAAACAAGGTCCATGGTTCTGAGCAATGGATTTATACATACCAAAATGTGATTTTTTGATGGCACATGACTGCTTAACCAGCTAATTCAACTCAGAGTCACCATTGGTGTTGATGAAAAAGCCTCTAAAGGCTGGTTGGTTGAAGAACACACCAAAATTCTTCAACTCTTTAGATAAAAACTAGTTTGTCCCACCAGGCGTGCCAAAAACTGTTGACGCAATGGATTGCACCCTTAAGAGAAGGCTGGGTTTCTCTCTTCCACATGACACAATGGAGACTCCTCTCTTGCCTATGGGTCTGGAAAAATTGAGAGGAGAATCTCTAGATAAGGGCTAGCTCCCTTTGATGCATCTCTGATTTACTCCAGTACATTTTGCTAATATATATATATATATATATATATATATATATATATATATATATATATATATATATATATATATATATATATATATATATATAAGGTGGGGGGTTGAAAAGAGAGAAGGGTTACTGAAAATAGAACCTAAACTAAATAGTGATGCACCAAAAATGATTTATCTACTTAGCTTGAACATACACTTTCCACCAAGAACAAGCTAATATACACTTCATTTGACATGAGAAATTATTCTGCATCAGTGAGCTAGGGGTCCTCTGGAGATATAGGGAGGAAGAACTACCAGAGGTGTTCTAAGACACACTATGGCAGCCTGTTCACATGTGCCTATACTCTATTGTGGACACTTCTAGCTAACCTGCAAAAGAAGAACTCACAATACACTAGACATGCTGGAATCATTTTGTGAAAACATGAAGGAAAATGACAACACAAGACAAAGCCATAGACATATGCAAAAGTGAAAGCTCAAATGGAGGCAAAAATGCTCCTTTTTGATTCAAGGTAAATTTTGGCAGAGCTCCGTCTTACAAGCTGAGAGATCCCATTTCTCAAATGAGAAGTTACAAATATATAGCTTTTTGGAAAAGATTTTGGCACTTTCTGGAAATAAATGACCCATGTTGCGTTGAAGGCCTTAGGAAGAGGAAGTTGTTGTTGCTGATATCATCCTTCTAGAAACGGCTTGCTAGAACCATGTTGTGTAGTCACTAGTCTTGACTTTAGCACTTAAAACATATTAAATGCTACTACAGAAGCATGAGTCGCCCGATTGTTTTAATGACAAGGCTGCCCATTTTGTTTGCAAACAAGACCGCTTCTTAAAGAGATTCACACGATTGTCTACTCATTAATGCAAAATGAGGAAAAACATGCTGCATCATTCACTGTTTGCATTCCTTGATGACCACTTGGCAGAGACTGTTTCAACTGCTGGAATAACTCCTTGTGTCGACACCTTCTTTTGCCACTTGGACTGTTTTGTCTATTTATGTGCTTGGCTCTTTAGGCTCCCTTTTTGGTGGGTCGTTGAGTTCACTCTTGACTTTTGTCTTTTTCTATCTTTGTCTTTTCCATCTCCTAGCTCCTTCTGGCAATCCGAGCCCCTAGGGCTATCTTCCATCAATCCTTGGCTGGCTCCTTAGGCTCTTTTTTAAGCGGTGTCTTCCTTGTCCTTAAGGCCTTTGAATTCCTTCGAGTTCGCACTCAAGCATTTAAATATCAACGGCTATTTGCTGAGGTAGAAGTTGACGTTTGTGCAACAGTCATCAATTTCTTCAGATCATTTCCTTCAGACCCTGTATGTGGGATTCGTTGTTGTTGATATCATCCTTCTAGAAATGGCCTGCAAGAACCATGTTGTGTAGTCGCCAGTCTTTACTTTAGTGCTTAAAACATATTAAATGCTACTACAGAAGCATGAGTCACCTGATTGTTTTATTGACAAGGCTGCCCATTTTGTCTACAATAAAGACTGCTTCTTAAAGAGATTCATGTGATTCTCTGCTCATTAATGCAAAATGAGGAAAAACAGGCTGCATCATTCACTATTTGTGTTCCTTGATGACCACTTAGCAGAGACTGTTTCAACCACTGGAATAACTCCTTGTGTCGACACCTTTTGCCACTTGGACTATTTTGTCTATTTCTGTGCTTGGCTCTTTAGGCTCCCTTTTTGGTGGGTCGTTGAGTTCACTCTTGACTTTTGTCTTTTTCCATCTTTGTCTTTTCCATCTCCTAGCTCCTTCTAGCAATCCGAGCCCCCCAGGGCTATCTTCCATCAATCTTTGGCTGGCTCCTTAGGCTCTTTTCTCAGCGGTGTCTTCCTTGGCCTTAAGGCCTTTGAATTCCTTCGAGTTCATGCTCAAGCATTAAAATATCAACGGCTATTTGCTGAGGTATAAGTTGACATTTGTGCAACCGTCATCAATTTCTTCGGATCATTTCCTTCAGATCTTGTATGTGGGATTTTGTTTGGTACACCTTCCAATAGAATTGACCTTTCGGGCCTTTCATTTGGTCCACCTTGTTGTTGAAAAATCCTTTGAAGGAGATGTAGAAGACACTTCCCCAAGAAATGTACCCTTCAGGGAAATTGTTTAGGGTACTTTCTCTATAAGAATTTGGCCTTGAGAACTTTCTGCATTTGAACAATTCCTTCGAGACTTGTGTGGATCACTTGGTCAAGGAAAAAAGCCCTTCAAAAACTTGCAAGTGGACCGTTTCTCTGAGAGACATCCCCTTCAAGTCTTGAAAAGGTCCCTTTCATGGGTGTCGAGAGCCCCCCACAAGGGCACCTACCCTTCGGGGTACTTCGGGAGGCCTTTGTCTTCAAATATTTCAGACAAAATGTCTGAAGGAATTCCTTCAGACATTTTGTCGAAAGGAAATGTCCCCTTCAATGTTTTGGCCCTTTCTTTCAGGCAAATTATTTCAGGCAAAAATCTAAAAGAATTCCTTCAAACTTTTTGTTTGAAATAATTTGCCTAGTTCGTTTTGCCGTGAGATTTTCTCCCGAAAGAATTTCGTGTTTGTTTCCATGTTTGTTTCCTTGCTTTGTGAATTTCTTCAAACAAAATATCCGAAGGAATTCCTTCGGGCATTTTTCTCGAAGAAATTCAATCTTTGTGAATTTCTTTTGCCTTAGCATTTCTGAAGGAAAACTCATCCTTTATTTGCTCTTTCAAATCTGTTCCCTGCCCCCCGCAAGGGCACTTCCTGGTCCAGAATGGCCCTCTGCAGCTTGCTAGAATGGTCCATTTTATGCCTGACTGTCCTTTGCAAGGGTACCTACCCTTCAGGGCTTTGCAAACCCCTTACATTCTTCGAACTGGTCCATCTCTTTACCGAAAGGCTTGTGCAACCAAATTCACGACTGATGGTTCAAAACAGTAGGGGAAGAAGGAGATTGATTTTGGCCTATAGGACCAAAATGGTCAACATGACCTATTGAAGAAATTGCAATAAAAGGTATAGGAGATTTTAACTTGTTTCAAGAGCTTCCATTTGGTGTGATTGAATACCATGACAAAGAGGTCATAGATGATCAAGAGGAGTTGTTCTTAGACCCTCTTGATGAGTTTGAAGAGCTTGTTGTAGTAGAAATTTAGTTAGATGCTCCTCATGGTACTTCAAATGTGCAAGAGAAGGGTGATCTTGAGGAAGAAGTATTACTTGATCTAGTGGTAGCTCCAATTGAGGTTATTGATCTAGTTGAAATTGTTTATATGGATGACGCTAATCAAGAGGAGTTTATTGAATAAGTTGTAGCTATTGATGAACTTGATGAGGCAGACTTGCAATTGCATCATGACCTTATAGAAAACCTTGAGGTTATTGGCAATCTTTTGGATCCTAATAAGGAAGGTAAGAAAGTAATTCACACTTTTTCTTCTCAAAATGATAATCAAGGGTATGATAAAGACATGTGGCAGCAATATACCAACATTTGTAAAGAGTTTGAAGTTCTTAAGGGGCCCATATCTACTATAAAACAAGTTGAGGAAATTGAAGGAGTGGTTCTCTCTCTAAGACATCAAGAAGGAGACCTTAGCAAATTTTTAGCTCCTAAGGAATTAATTGAAGAATGACATCACCATTTTGAACTTCCTCAAGACATTGAGTCTCTAGACATGTTTAGTGAGAACTATGATGCAGCTAAAGGCAAATTGATTGATCTTTTTGAAATACTAGAGAAAATTGTAAATGATGGCAATCAACATGAGGTAAGTGTTGAAGTGCAAGATGAATATGTTTTCATTGGTGACTAGTTTGCTATTGTGTACTGACTTGAAGAGATGCGAAGAGACTTGGAAAGAAAGAAACATGGCTTATAAAACATTATGTTCAAGAGGCAACTTGCAATGTACCATTGCTCATCACATAAATAGGATGATCTCACAAGCTTCCCTTTTGATCCAGGAGGATCAATCTTGGTAGGTTAGTTTGTACATAGTAGTTTTCTTATGTTTGTTGTGTTCCCTAAGTGCTTTGTAGCACAAGTGTGATGTGTGTGTTATTTTTTTTTGTCTTGTTGTGTGTGTTTGTCCTTATGTTGTTTGTATTGGAGGTCAAACAATAATCTTATCTTGTTCAACAATCTTGCAAACAAGGTCAAGGTCTAATCATCTGTATTTCAGAATGTAAGAGAGTTTCTATGAGCTCAAAAGCAATGCAAAATTGTTGGTTCATAAGCATAGCAAACATCCTTCCCAGATGAGTGACCAAAATATTAACAAGTTTGACCTCACCGGTCAAACTTTCACCCCTATAATTTTAAACTTTTCTTTTCATGCTTCTACAACCTTGTTAATAGCTTTGTCATGCTTTGATAGTCTTCGAGTGGTCTTTGTAAAGGTTTGATTAGCATTGTTTAAGGTAGTGTCCTTACCAAAAATTTCAATGTCTTCAAAGTCAATCTAGTGGTTCCTATGGGTATTTCATGATGTGTCAAGAGGATACATAGTCTATTAGGTTAACTCCTTTCACTTAATAACTTGGTTTAAAGCTTGTTAATCTTATTTGATGAAATTAAGGTATTTTAGCATATTTAAAGTTTTTGGAGAAACCTAGGTTTCCATTATGGGCAAACTAATCCTTCTCAAGATGTCATTATTCAATGAAACATTTAATCAAGTGGTAAAGAGGCAATTTAAAACTTGATCAAGTATTAACAAGGTGTACTCCATCTCCATGATGTCATTTTCACATATGTTGATTTTTTCTGCACTTCATAAGGCTCTAAAGCTATTATTTGAAGAAAATATGAAGAGAGGTGCATAAAAATGGATTTTAAAAGCTAAAAAATGAAGCCTACAACGTGCATATGAGTCAAAGATGTCAGTGTAAGTCCTAAGATGGTCAATATGATAGTTTCAATGCTAAAAAATGTAGTTTTAGGAGATTTTATGGACTTGGGGTATTCACTTGCAAGTGAAAACACCTTAAAAGTGTCTCTTGGTCTTATATAGGTCATATCCATGAGTTTCAAGATCTCACAGGTCTTAAAAGTGCCAAGCATGCTTCTTCTCCTCCATCGCTCCATTGGCAAGCTTGCAAAGGCAGTTTTCAAGTGGATGGTACAAATAGAGGAGAGTGATTTGGGTCCTAAAATTTTTGCTAGAGGAGGTGTCCTATAAAGATTAATATTTGTGGCATTGGCCATCATATCCATCCCCTCTCCTTTATGAACAATTTTTAAGACTCCAGGGTACTCCAAACTGCTTAGAAAACCCACATGCTCATTTTCCTTCATTGAAATGGCAGTTTGAAACTAGTTGAAAGCATAAGGAAAATTGAGGGAGATGTGTAGGGTCTATGAAAGCAATCCACATGTTATCACATCACCGCCATGCCTTACTAATTCTCTGCAAGGTCACTAAATGAGTTTTTCCATGCTAACAAGGTCTAGGATCTTTCACAAGCATTATATTCTTCATAAGTTGCAGATATATAAAATGTAAGGAAGGGGTAGAATTATGAGCTTGTAAAGAATTTTTGAGCATAAGATAAATTGACATACATGTGACTCAAGTCTCATAACATAATATTTAATAACTTTTTAGAACTCCTCACAGTCTAAAGAATTCATCTAAAATATTGTTAAGGTTCTTTGCCAGATATGCATCCACATGCCTATTACAAACAAAAGAGAGAAAGGGACAATAGAATGGGATGTTGAGAGACTAGTGGAAGTAACTTGTAAGCATAATCATGATGAGTGAGATCTCTATTATCATAAAACAGGCCATGAAAGTGAAAATACACTAGATTTAGACTAAGAGTGTAGATTATAGCAAAGTTGCAGATAGTAATATAACCTATGTTGAAGTCATTATGAGTCAGGACCCATATTTCCCTGAAGGTGTATGATGATTATAGAGGTTATGACCTCATGATAAAGGTAAGGAGGAATGGAGAGATGTTCTCAAGTGTGAAGAAAACAAAAATGTCGTCAAAATGAAGGCCTAATACACAGGAATGCATATCTAGTGTACTTTGATTTTAGGCATTAAAGAACAATTCTCAACCACTTTATCTAAAACAAGGTCTCTTTCATTTTCTCTACTATCAAAAAAGTAATCTCAAGGGTTTTTATATATTTCTTTACATTGAGACTTCTAAGGGTGGCCTTTTGAATTCAAGGGCATTTCAAGTTTGTCAAGGAAAATGAATGGGTCAAATTTCCTCTTTGTATCCATTTCAGGGTTGGCAAGGAAGTCATTAATGAATTGAATATATTTCTTTGACATTAGTAGATGAGCACTTACCATTTGAACATATATTTTAATTTCTTGATCTTTGTTTGGAAGTCCCTTTCACTCATATTCCTTCTCCACTTGCCAAACATGTCTACAATCAAATTGTGATTGATTTTGTTTTCATAATTTGAATGATGTCTGCTTCTTTTAAAGCTCTATATATGTCTTATGAAATTGAAATCTCAAATATGGTACTTTTAATTGTAACGAGACATCCATTAATGATGAAATATAAGATCACCTTTTTTGGACCATAAATATTGGTGATCAACAATTATTCATCTACTCTTTAGGGCCCTCAAAAAAAAACCCACTAAGCAACAATGATAAAGCATGTTATAATCAAGGTTGTATTTCTCATGTCATTTCCATGAAATCAACAATAATTGATGATTCAAGGATCTCATGGCTGATGATCATGTTGCAACAACAAACCCTCAAATATAATCTTGAAGTCCATATTGGACCATACCAACCAACGAATCAATGTCGAGCCATCATGTGGAGTTCTCTTATTTTCCAAGGTTGTTATACAAAGTCTTGTCATCATAATCCATGGGTTGTTTTTAATTTGGATTTGATATCAATGGATTTCATGGATTTTAAGTTAATTAGTTGGGGGCCCCATGTAAAACAAAAAATAGTTCAATATAAGGTTATCCTTTTATTTTAAGCCTATTTGTTGATTCAAAGTTCCTTGGGCATGACCTACTAGTGGAATGACAAACTCTCAATCAAATATAACCAATTATAATTAAGATCCTTGTCAATAAATTAATGATGGTCATTGATTTTAAATTCCATGCAAATCTCATCCTGCAATTGGAGAACAAGCAAATAGTATGGATCTCTGTTTGGTTTAAGCATATTCTCCAATATAACATTAAGTAAGTGGGTCCCTTGTGTGAACAACAAATCCATGAATATAAAGCATTTTCCCCCTTTTAAGTATGATTCAAACATTTGAACCCTACATGAGTAGGCCCAAGATATTAATTGGTGAACATCTTAATTAGTGAATCGATGAATGTAAGCATATCTTTTGGAAATCATATGTTGATTCACTAATTTAGAGATAAATGAGTGGTTCCCTTCAATGCAATTGTGAATTTTTGAATGAACAACATGTGGCCCATTTTCATATGCAATCACTATTTTGGTGTTAAGTGGATGGGAACCAATGATAAATGTGTGGGTCCATTTAATGAAATGGTGAATTTCTAAATAAACATGGGACCCATTTTGATAGCAATCGTTATTCCAATGTTAAGTAGATGTGGCCTTTAATGGATCAGTGAACACCTAAACAAATAAAAATCAACGACCTTTAATCATGTATTAGTTAATGTATGTTAGTCATTGAATCAACCTTTCATCCTTCAATTGGCGAATAGGTGATCATGATGCTCTTTTCCCTTTATGAAAATAGATTTGGATATTTTCCATTAGCTACATTTAGCAAAGTAAATGACAAAAGCCCAAATAAAGCTAAAACAAGCCCTTCTCGTGGATTTAAAAGATTAATTCTCTCATTTTGTCACCTAATCAGTGAATTAACAAACTTAGTTAAAATTGACTAAATTTATGTTTTCAACATCCTATATGTTTATAATAGATAAAGTGGGTGTTCTTCTTCATAAATATATGATAAAAAGGGGATGTCCTTGCATAAATATATCATAATAGTGTTTTAATTAGCCATGGGTATTCAAAATCATTCTTTACACAACCAATATTCTCATTAAATCAAAATGAAATTCTTATAGAGACCAAAGATATCGTTAATCATGGTTTAATCACAAAATAGACAACCAACTTATCAAAGGTCCCTTTTCTCAAGTACTTTAACTAGCAAATTATTATTATTATGATCAAATAAACAAGGGGAACAACCCTCACCCAGTACAATTGAAAGGAAACAAACTATCAAGATAGTTCAAAACACAAACAAAAAAGCTAATCAGCTAAGGAAACCTCCAACAAAGGACTAATATTAACCTCTGAAATTATTACATCACAAAGGACCAAAACATTACAAACGATATAATAATATCATAGGACCATGTATGTATCTATGCTCACAAAAAAAATTATACTAGAGGCACTCAAGCCAAAAAACCTCTTATGTAAATACGAGCATTAAATATTTTTTCAGTTTTTAACACGAGCCTAATGATTTAGACCAATTCATTTGGAAACCAAAGTATGTAGGAGTTACTTTGGAGAAATTAATCTCTTTGGAGACCCTGAAATCCCATCACAAACAAGTTTGAAACTTGATGGATGTGAAGCTAGCCTATGAGAAAATGTTGATAGATATGACACTACCCCATGAGAAAATGTTGATAGATATGAAACTATACCATGAGAAAATGTTGATGTGCACAAAGTTAGACCTTAAAAAATGTTGATGTATGTAAAGCTACTAGTAATAAAATGTTAACAAAATTAGGAGACCCTATAAATTTAAGGATATTAAAATACAAAACCCTAGTGACCCAATTGATAGTAGAACTCAACAATCCCACAGTAAGTTCTTTGTGCTTAAATCTTGGGCAAAGAAAACCATTCCTAACTTTCTTAGCACAATCAAACAAATGGTTAATTATGGTACTTAGGAAGATAACAAATAAAAATAATGCGAGATACCTCACATATTAATGGTAGTGATGATAGCCATGGTAATTGTAGGTTAGCTACTAGACTGATGATGTTGCAGGGATTTTGTTGGAGCTTACTCCTAGAGTTTATACATATGGACCTAGAATTTCATAATCCTATTAGTTTTTATTGCAACAATTTTAGCAATAATATTTATAAAAAAATTGCTTCAAAGTACTCTCTTTCTATTGAATATAACTTTATGTTTTTAATTAATACTAAAAATGCTACCTACATTTTTAAATCCTCTGGATCCCAAAGTGATGCTAACTAATTTGATGAAACTAATGTAGTTTGTAAATTTTAAGTAAAAATAGATTTAAATATATATACCGACTTATAATAAATAAAGAGAAACTTTTAATGCCTAGCTAAAACTACTACCTATATTTTTAGATCATGTACACCGAGAAGTGATAAACTACATTTTATGCTAACTCGGTTTATGAAACTAATATAATTTGTAATTTTTTAATTCAAAAATAAATTTAAATATATATACCAACTTATAAAAATATAGATAACCTTTTAATGCCTAGCCATCCGCATTAGATGATGATATACAATCATATATCAAAGTTTTATCTACCTTCTTCATTTAGTATGAATGATAATTGATGTCTAGAAATTCTTCTCAAATGTAACACAAAGCAACATTGTGGTCCTCTTTACTTTTTCAAGATTCTTATAATAACATTGTGCCCATGTTTCATATTCCAGCACATTTATATCAATCTAAAGGATTGCTACAGTGGAAGAGGATTCCAACCCATCTATACCTAATGCCTTCATTTAGCATTAAATTGTAGACTTTCTTCCCCAAAATAAACTTCGCACGAGATGATGAAGGTCTTGTATAATAATCCATCTATCACAATATACCCAAACATTCACATACAACAATAACATAGAAAAGGATACACGGTGTACATTAATATGGTATATTTTTATAGATCTTTATATGAAATGTAGAGTCCTCTCAAAGAGATGCAATTATACAAACATCTAGGTTAATCGTATTGAGCCTTCAATTAATACCAAGTATTGTAATATCAATATATACCCTTGGCTTCGAACACAGATGTGGATGAATACTATCTGTAGCACTCAAATTATTAAATTCACAATATTGTCTACATTTTTTTATATTCCTCTCTACCCTTTGTTAAATGCAAAACTATGTTTTGTCCAACTCATTTTTTACATGAAGCTATATGTAATCCATGATATTATTTCCAAAGCTTCTGCACATGAATAAATCCAACAACTTGATGGCTTTAATTGAAATTAGAAACTTCAAAAAGATGAAAAAATTATATATATTCATCTGTTGCATACTTTGGTCTGTTAAATCAACCAGGTTTTTTAACAGAGCATAGGATCCTGAATAGAACTTGACTTTATAAGAACAAAGGTTGTCAAAGTAATTACCTAGATCAAGTTAATTTCTAAAAAGAACTAGCCACCAATGTGTGTTCCAACCTCATCAATTCCACCACCCTTTGTACTATAATTCCCTGATGCGTGTTCCAACCTCATTAATTCTACCATCCTCTGTACTATACTTTCAAAAGATGGGTGTTGTAAAGGGTCGCTACACAAAAAATATATACATTATGAAAATCGTTGGTAATTTGCATGAACTATCAAATATACATAAATTTATTATATAATAACAAACTTTGAGAGCAACTAGTATTTACCAAGTACAAGTTACCTGTGCCAACAATCAAAAATGAGTGCAGTCAATTTTGGATTTAATCCTGTAGGGATCTCTAGTCGACGATCCATGAATCCTACAATCCCAACCACCTAAAATGAGACAAACCTTTAGATTAGCCATTATATTGTAAAATGAAACAAAAAAAAATCAATGAATAGAATACCTGATTAGATCCAAAATTTCTCTAAACCCATCATTGCAAGTCACTCTAATTTTCCATAATTTATCTTTACTTTCGTCGATATTTTTTAACTAGGTGATAAGGCTTAGTCATACCTAATTAGGCTTAATCAAGCAAATTTATTAATCCCAATTAAAATTAAGAAAAAATGCATTTTATTCCACTTGAAGTTACTCTAATTTTCTATAATTTATCTTTACTTTCATTGATTTTTTATAATTAGGTGATAAGGCTTAGTCATAACTAATTAGGCTTAATCAAGCAAATTTATTAATCCTAATTATAATTAAGAGAAATTAGATTTTATTTCATCATTTCGAGTGTAGAATCTATGAAGATATACATAGCCATATACCATTGACCCTCACTGTAATGAAGTTTGGCTTTGGAATATTTAACTTCTGCTCAAAACTAATGTAACATTATTTTATTTTGTTATAACTAGATATTAACTTTGGAACATCTTATCACCGCTCAAAACTACAGTAACATTGTTATTTTGTTATATTGAACTAATTTGACCAAATTCAATTAAATGTTTGTACGTATTAGGTTTTGTAGTTAATTATGATTCACGCAATGGTGGTGGTATGCACATATAGAGATGGAATGGACACGGAAATGATTGTAGCATGTGTTTTCAAAGCTGATTTGGGTATTGACAACAAATTGTATTGAGCACATTTATTGAATCAGAAAGTCCATGATGATAGGCAAAAACCAAGGTGGGAAAGCGCTCAAGTTGCAAATGTAATCTCTGACTTCATGTATGGTTGCATGATATAAGATGTTGGCAAATCAAGCAAATTGGTATTTAAGCTTGGCATACACAATACATTCATATGGAAGGTACTCCCTTATCTTTATGAAAGTTGGGATGTTTTGGGTTCTTTGCCACTAATTCCATTTGTTTTTGTAAGAGAGGAAAAACTATGAGGGACACACTACTTGAACCCAAATGATGCAAACTCTCCACCACAAGAAAACTGGTTGGCAAGTACAAGCAAGGACCGAAATCCACTCGGGCAAGCACTATGTTCTGAAGACGAGACAAGTGAGAAGTCACCACAAACAGCATGTGAACAAGGCCAATGACACCAAAAAGGGCATGGGAAAATCCTTGTTGTAGAGAATGGTATGGACGTCACTTGGAAAAAGAAGACTTCAAAGATGAGAAACAAGTCAAGGCAATCACTCATCACTTCCAAAGAAAAGCATGACATGCCACTCCTGAGATGAGCACTCAAACATTGGGCATCTTCAAGAGGATTTGTTGCACCCAAGTAATTACACTCAAAAATAAAATAAGATTTACTTATGTGGAGAGGTAAGGAAAAAAGAAAGTCTGTGAGAGAGAGTAGAAGGTATTTCCTCATCTTTTCAATATATATGAGATTTTAAAGACCAAAAGCCTTCCTATTGGGGAGGTATGATATGAAATGGATCAGCTGTTCAATAATTGAATTCAATTGTAATTTTTGTTCTATGGTTTGTAAATTGACCATAAAGAAACTCAAACACCCAGACTCACCCTTCCAAAGACAAAGGCCAAAGACTAACACAGAGAAAGAATGATGCAATGTAGGGAAACGGATGTGAAGGAAATTGATGGGGGCTTTGAGGATGGATCATACCCTTGGGGACCTTTCCAAGACTGAGAAACAAGCTTGAGAGAAAAATTTGACATGTGACAAATTTGTCTAAAACATAAATGTAACAAATGTGTTAGACTCATACCAAAGTGAAAAAATCATCTGAAAAATATTTCATGGGGCGAATTCATCATTATAGAAATGCCACCTGATGAATTCCTCAAATAAGACAAAGGTGAAAAATAACAGTCTAGATTAGAAGATGCAACAGTTCCCATTTTGACTATTTAAGCGAATCATCTGTTGGGTTCATCTGCAACTGCTTGTAACCTGAATTGTGCATAAGCATGCACACTGTGCACTTGCAAAGGAATCTATCTATCTTTAACTTCTTCATTTAGAGAATCAATTGACATCAAGGGATGTATGCATTCTCAGATGAGTTTAGGAGACGGTATGAAGTAGTTTAAATGAGTTGAAGAGAAAAGCAAGCAAAATGAGACTCATTGTAGAGTCGTTTATGTGACCCACAATGTTCTTGATAGCTCCAAAGGAGAGCAATGGATTGTAATATTTCTGATTTCAGTTGACATAAGGAGTGACAACCCACTTCCGAGCTGGAGTTTCCCTCCATTGGGTTTTTCCGAGGTATATCTTGTTCATTGAATTCTGTGATTTTTTTTGTGTTTCTTGTTCATTTATTCATTTCCTTCATGCTTATTTCATTTCCAGCACTTAAGATAACATTATAATTCCATGATGAGCTGTTTTCAAGCATAGTTTGTGATTTACAATCGCAAGTAGAAGTATATTCAGTCACACATGCAATTTAAAGCATCAGCACACTTCTTTTGCTTTACCATTGTAAGTTGTGGATGGATGGAATCACACAATGGTAGTAACATAAAGGGAGTTAATATCTGATACATCTTTGTATGCATGTATTTGAGCATGTACATGTTGACAATTTTGCCCCCACAGGGCAAATTGTCACCCCTACTATTCGGAACTTTGCTATGGTTCCAAGTTTGTCTTGTGAATCAGTTTTGGGGTTCTTAAATGTGCATTTGCAGCCACCCAAGTGGCCATCTACAGCAGTTTGAAAGGGTTTTCCTCCTCTTCTAAGCATCACGTCCAGCCAACAGCCAAGACATACAAGCTGTAAGTTTATTTATTGTCTTCCCAAGGATTTTTTCGGGCTATAAGAGGTGGGCTATTTCTTCGGACATTTTGTTTGAGAGAAAGAGCTCTGAAAGGACTCTGTAAAAGTCCGAAAAAATGACTAGGTGGCAGTCGTTTAAAGTTTATTTTCTTCGGACTTTTTTGTCCGAAAGAAAAAGGGAAAAGCACAGTTGAGAAGACCCGAAGGGCACCTTCCCTTCGGTAAGGTCCAATTCAAAAGTCCCGAAGGGTATGTACCCTTCGGGTTGGTTCACTTTATGGTTTTCAAGTCAAGACAATTCATCCGAAGGACAATTTCAAAAAACCCAGGTGCCCTTCAAAAAGCCCGAAGGGCAACTGCCCTTGTGGAAGGCACTCATGCGGCGAGAAGACCTTTCATTTTTCCTGAATGGTCATATTCAGAAACCCCGAAGGGTATGTGCCCTTGCGGGGGACACTTAAGCACGAAGAAGACCTTGGCAAAAGTTTCGAAGGACAAAATCCATTTTTTTGAAGGACACCTGCCCTTGCAGAGGGCACTTGGTCGGTGGCAGGACCCTTTCAAAAGTTCTGAAAGGCACTTTTGAGGACGAATAGCCCTTGCGGAGGGCACTTGATCGATGAAATGGACCTTTTCCATTCTTCCGAAGGGCACTTCTGAAAGAACCTTACCCTTGCGGAGGGCACCTTCATAAAGCGAAGGACAAAAACAAAGTTCCCAAAGGGCACTTGCCCTTCGGGGAAAGATAGCCAAAGGAGACGAATTCCTTCGGAAAAAAAGTCCGAAGGAATTTAGAAAAAGACCCGACGGAGGATATACCCGGGGAAAAGCCCGATAGAAATAAAGAAAGGGCACAAACAGAAAAGAATTTCCTTCGGACTTTTTGTCCAAAGGAATTCCTGGAGGGACAAAACCCTGATAGAAAAGACAAGGCCACAAGCAAAGAACCAAAAGCCCAAAGGCTAAAGCGTAAGCAAAGGCCAAAAAAGAGAAAAGAAAATGCCAAGCATAGGGAAATATAAACACAGAGGCCCGACCAAAATAACGTCTGAATCTCGAATTAAAATAGAACACGAGAAAAGCCAGAGAAAACATGAAGTGAACTGAGCATGATCAATAGCATGAACAGATACGTAAGCACAAACAAGACTGACCCAAAACTAAACAAGAAGTAAGACAAACACAGAAATAGAGGCATGAGCAAAGACTGAAGCAGAATTGAACATGGACATAAGCATGAACAATGAATAAAACAAATGCAAAATAAAGACAAAGGTAGGATGAACAAAGATCATGCACAGACTAATGTGAGTGACTCCAATGAAGTGAACACGTTTAAGAAAACAAGCATGCTTCAGTTTTGAAAATAGAGTTGTCTTGCATGATGAACGGACAAAGTGTTGAACGTTTCAAACAGCCAGAAATTCTATGCACACACTCTCGTTTGTCTCAAATCTTGAAACGTTCTGGTGATTCAAATGTAATGCTTAATTTGGTATTTGCATTGATTTCATGCAAAGGGGAGACTTTCAAACGTTCCAGCAGTTCGAGTGGATTTGACTACTCTTGTTTTGGAGTTGACTGGTTTTCAAGTCAAGACATTTATTCGTAGATTTCATGCGTCCAAAGCTTGTTTGCTTTTTTTCCAACGCAAGGAATTTTCATGCAAGACAAGATACACTTTTGTAAAGGTTGAGTTGGTTTTAGTTTACTCCCTCTCTATTTTTCAACACCAATCTCTTGGCTTTTTTGTAATTTTCTATATTCATGGCTTTTCAGCCTTGTCAAATGGATCCCTCTCTTGGTAAGACCAGACTCTGCCATTGGTGAGTTGTTTAACCTCTTTAATCAATTGAAGGATTGTACTTTCAGATTTCAAGTGTTGGCATAGTGTACATTTATTCAGCAATTTACATACGTGGTAGATTTCTCTCCCTTCCCAAATTTTGATTCGTACCTAGTTGCTAGCTTATCATGTTATGCAGGTCATGTTCAATGTTTTATATGTTTTTTGTTGAAGCTGTAAGTGGATGTTAGGTGGCTGCATAGTGTCTTGCATCAGACCTCTCTCCATCGTTTTCCCTCATGTTTTGTCATTGGATCGAACCTTCTCATGAAATACTTATGCATAGTGATCAATTGAAATCAAAGGTCTTCATTTTCCCTTGTTTGTTCAGTGTTCAAGGTTCCAAGTAGGGTGGATCAACATTCCGGTGTATCATCATCATTAGATAGGATTTCCCCTTCAAGTTTCTTTCTCCCTTTTCCATGGTAATCTGCAGCGTAGAGTAGAGATCCTCATTGATACATCTTACAGAAACCAGCATTCTCTGGAGGTTCTTCTCACCACTGAGGCATCCACCCTCGTGAGAAGATCCCATTGTTTCAACCGGAGAGAGGATTAGCCATTTCAACATGTCTTCGATTCAGGGTGCAACTCCAGGTTGACAACAGTACACATTGCACATTTAATGAAAGATGTGGATGGAAGCCCATAGCTTTGTAACATATCCTGTGAAGAAAAATTGGACATTGTAATATCGATGTCAATCACAGATCATTCTATTTGTTAGCAATTAAGAAAAAAAAACATAGAAATCAATCAAAACAACATTCAAAATTTAAAATATATTTTTTGGTTGTGAACAAGAGGCCTATGCATGGTTAAATAGGCTAAGACAAAAAGAGGAGGAACTTGTAAGATATTTTCCCAAAAGTATCTATATTATCAACACCACCAGTAGTGACTATGATTTAGAAAAAAATATAATAGGGAGGAGTTGGCATTTTAAGCACCAAATTCATATGAAAAGACTAGACCATGCATTAAGACTAGAACAAGTTTAAAACACCTAACTGTGGTGAGTAGAGCTAGTCACAAAGTCATTGCCTAAGAAAATTAAGGGCTATTACTCATTCAAACACATGTAACTAGCAAGATTGAAAAAAGGCATATCGTACACAAAATGTGAAACAAGAAGCTCAAAATATGAGTGGACCATAGTGTACTATGATATATAAGGAAAAGATTCAAGGTATGAGGACTATAAGTATAATATTAACAAAATAGAAAAGAAAATATGTATTTTCTATCCAAAAAGATTAGCCGATGAGTGAAGGTTTTAGAAAAAAATATTTTTGTTAACAATTATGCTTGTAAATCGTCCCAATCAAGAACCAAGTATGACAATAAAGGTAGACTGTTAATGTAGTTTATTTATTGCAAAATATGGGGAAGCTTTGCTATGAATTTTCTTCCTTAGTAGTGCGGACCCGGAGACCACAAGACCAATGTTAGACACACCAAAATGAATTTAATCAAAATTAGTGAAGTGTACTAAAATTCGTAAGATTTAATCTGGATGACCAAAAGCAAGTGATGCATGGCACCCAAAAGAATACTGTGCACTGAGAAAATACATGATATGTAGCATGATAAGTCAGTTAGAAGATGTCCAAGAAGGCTTAGAAAAATAATACAAGGTGGTGTTGACCAACATAGAGAAAGAGGTGATGTCGACCAATGAAGGAAAGGAAAAAAAAGAAAATCACTTACTAAGATCATTAATAGAGAATGGGAAAAAAAAAAGAGGATGTTGGATGAAGGAAAACAAATTTTAAGGTCAAATAACATTATAAAAGATGTTGAAGTCGGTCAACAATAATCTTATCAATCAGCAAACATTTAAGAGTTAGCTGAATGGAATGGTCCATCTTACCACTAACCAGTGACATGAGGAGGAATGGGTATAAAGTAGAAAGAGACAATGAGTATCATTAATGCAAATAAGAAGCAAAAGGAAACCGGGCCTTGGAAATTGAAGAGTTCATGTCTATAAGCAAGAGAGGATATCCCGATTCTAGAGCTAGATATGAGTAAACTCATGGACAATATTCACAGGTTGACCACAAGGGGACCGATATGCCAATTTCTTGGCATGCAAATAATGGTGGAGGATGTGATCATCTGTGCAAAGAAAAACTGGGAAACTCACAAAGAGCATGAAATAAAAATATACCTAGAGGATAATTCATAGTAGTATTTGCAAATGAAGAAAATAGCTACAGAAAAAATCTTCTGAGGACCATGATTCTTCCATAATGCAGGCCTAGTTATAAAACACTGGCATCTAAGCTTTAAGCTTATGGAGGCGATCCCAGCTAGGGCCCCTATCTAGATACATCTATATGCACTTCCTCAAAAACCGTGGTTGGAGTATGTCTTGAAACCACTAGGAGACTTCATGGGAGGTCTCATATGTATGTCAAAAGCTTCGATAATTAGAGGAGCTTCAAACTTTGCATAGCTATGTATAGAACTAGAACCAAATCAACCACTTCCAAAAAGCATAACAGTAAACGCAGGAGATCTTGTGTAGGACCAGATTATTGACTATGAATATATTCCCTATATAGATGCAGAGGATGCCATGATTACGAGCATTTGGCAAGAGAGATCCCATCGAAAGAAAACCTTGTCATCTAGACATAAGCCAACAACAGTTTAAAACCTAAGGAAGATAAATGCCAGAAGCCAAAAAAGAAAAATGTAAAAAAAAATATGGGTCAAAGTGGATGATACGAGTAACAAGGAGAAAGAAGACAAAACAAAAGCAACAAAGTAGAACAACCAGAAGTCCAACATAATACCAATTCTTTCATTAATATAGATACCCAAGAGGAAGAAAACGTTTGGAAACCCTTAAAGAGAATATTGAAAGCATTCTAGAGGAAAATAACTCATAAGGAAAAGATGGAAAATAGGTAGTCATATTAAGAAAAATCCAAAGACTCACAGGAAAGATTCATCCTCCTTCCAAGGAATTGGAGGAAAGTGTTCCAATTATAAGTAGGGAGATTGTTACTGAAGATCATAGTCCCCTAGAAGCCACAAAAGGAAAAGTGACAATAACGCAAAAAAAGATAAGGAAATAAAGAAACCATCGAATGCGGTCAAGAGCAAGAAGGGATACATAGAGAAGGCACTCGTGCAATTATGCAATTCTCAAGTGAAAAGAAGATATACAATGTGGGGAAGAACAGAAGGGGGAGAAAGAGAACCATCATCAAAATTAAGAATGAAACTATGGCATAAGTTTCCAACAGATCACAACCTATCTTAGAGGAGGTGCTTGAAAAGAGCAACAAGGAAACAAGTGGTTAATAATGTTAGTGACATCCTAGATTATAAGGGGTTTGCATTCCTTTACTAAACCAAGAATGTTAAAAGGTCTAACAGAAAGAGAAAAACCATATATTTTTATTTTTCAAGAGACGATATTTGCAGCAGATCTGGGAGGAACGGTTAAAAAATACTGGAACAATGCTAGGTTTCTAGGTGTTGATGTTGAGGGACAAGTAGAAGGACTTGGCATTTTCTAGGATCAAGAAGTTACATGCACTAGAATTTCTTCAACAAAATATTGGATCACATGCCAGGTAAAATGCAACTCTTCTCTGATATGTTTTATGTTGAATAATTTCTTAAGGTCACTACCAAAAGGAACACAAAATATTGGCTCTACAAGATTCAGGAGCCAATATCCTAAACTTTATTCATTTTAAGAAAATAGTAGGATTTCATGCTTTTAATATTGGAAAAAAAGGATCTCCCCTTAGAGAGATGGATTTTGAGCCCTTGCAAGAGTTCTTATTTGAGGGGAGTCTATGTGACATACCTCCCTCTTATGGCTTTTTGACTTGGAACAATCAGAGAATGAAGGAGATAATTTTTCAAAGGACTAAATCATTTTTTGGGATCTATGGATTGCTTAGATCAGGGTTTCATTTTAAAATCAGGGGTTTTTTAGGATGGAGGCTTGGCCAATCAAGCTACCCATACATGAAGATGCTCTGCCTAAAAAGAGTTTGTTTTGATTTGAAAAAATAAGGGTAGCCCACCCAGAGCTAGGGGATGGGACATGACATATAGGGTAGGGCAATGCTCTACCAATTAGACTAAACCTATACTGGATGATGCTCGACCCCCCATAGAGAGATAGGGGTGGTGTCATTGGTCGTATCACGTATATAATGGATGATGCTCAATCCCCCATAGGATGGAGCATGGTGGAAGGAAGGTGACAATCTTCAACGCTCGTGTATGCACAGATTGGGTAGAAAATTGCAGAAAGTAAAAGCCAAGCTAATGGAGTGGAAAAAAGTAAGTCTTTGAAAATATTTTTGAAAACAAAATTCATTCTGAAAACAAAGGACACTAAAGTCAAGATCAAATTCAACAACTAGGATTGAATGAGGAGAGGAAGGAAAAGGAAGACAAGGCTAAAGAGGAGTTGGATAATATCTACAAAAAAGAGGAGATTTTATGGAAATAGGGGTCGCAAGTAAGTGGATTCAAGAAGGGGACAAAAACACAATTTTTCCACCTCTACTCTGATGAAGAGACCAAAATGACAAAATCACGAGCATTGAAACCCATCGAGTGGATTTTGAGAGGCTTGAGGATGTTAAAAAGGATAATGTACACAAGGAGACCAAAAAAACAAAATCACGAGCATTGAAACCCACCAAGGAGTGGTTTTTGATAGGCTTGAGGATGTTAAAAAGGAGAATGCACATTAGTTTGAAGATATTTTGTCATAAGACATCAAAGATAGGAAGGAGGCTCAATAGATTATGCTCAACAACATTCCACACTTAATCTCTCCAACCCAAAATGATGCTCTACTAAAACCTATTTTATTAGAGGAAGTTGAGAAAGTGCTCTTTGAAATGAAGAGTGACAATGCTTCAAATCCTGGTGGCTTTCCTTTTTTATTATCCCAAAATTTATGGGACCTATTAAAGTCCAATATCACCACGGGGGTGGAGGAATCAAGGTTAACTAAAAGGGTACTGAAGGCTCTAAACAAAATGTTCTTGGTTCTCATTCCTAAAATGAAAGATGCAAGATTGCTTGAATACTTTCATCCCATATCCTTACATAATACAACCTACAATGTTATTTCCAAAGTCTTGGCTAATCGGTTGAAGAGTCCATTTCCTTCAATCATTTCTAAGAAGCAAGGAGTTTTTGTGGAAGGCAAGAAAATTCTAGATGGAATTATAGTACTTCATCAGATTATTCACTTTGTTGATGTAGATAAGAGGAAAGGCTTGCTCTACAAACTTGATATATCTAAAGTTTATGATAGATTAAATTGGGTCTTTCTAGATAAAATTTTTGGGCAATTTGGTTTCTCAGAGGAGTGGAGACCTCAAGAAAATAATAGTTACACAACCGCTAATTTCTCTACTCTAGTGAATGGTTCTCTTAAGGGTTTTCTCCACTCCTCTAGGGGTCTTAGGCAAGGCAACCCTCTTTACCCATATCTCTACATCATTTTGGTAGAGGCTTTAGATAGGACCCTGACTAAGGAGCTAGGGAGGAAGAAAATTAAAGGGCTAAAAGAATGTGAGCCAGAGGATGTGTCTCTCATATGCAGTTTGTAGATAACACCATGCTTTTCATCTATCCATCGTTGTCAAATTGCAAATGTCAAGGAGATTCTTAGGCTTTATGAAGTGGCCTCCAGCTAACAAATTAATAGAAGAGAATACTGAGCTTTCTCTATTAATGTCCCAAGATATCTACAATTGTATTTTTCATGCATTTTGGGCTATGAAAGGGCCTCCCTCCTTGATACCTACAAGGAAATTTCTTTGTTCAGAGGAAGAGAAAAAGCCTTAATCTGTAAATGAAATGTCCCAAAATAGGATGATTTGCTGAATATTAGAACTATTTGAAAACCCTACCCAAAAAGAAAAATTATGATTATTGTAGCAGCAAACCCTAGCTGTCCAAACACCTTCAAATATAAGCTCAAAAATATGTCAAACCCTAAGCAATCTTCAGCTAATCCAAACAAGAAGTTATGGCTCCTCAAAAGTGAATTTATTTCTCAAAACATTAGGTGCCTTTGACTGAAATAATAAACTGAAAATTACAGCTGATTTATCATGCAACAAATCTCATAAAACCCTCAATAATTTGCACAAATATTACTGAAATGAAAGGCAGAATTTTTAGAGAATTTTCTGAATGTATTGGCGGTTAAAAAGCCCAAAAATCCAATCGCCCAAGCTGGAATATTATAAGAAATTTACAGAATTAAATTCAAGACAAATTGACCATCACACGAGGTCCAAACCTCTCCCAAACCCAGTCGCCACTATGCAAAAAAATAGGATAAATTCCAAAATTATCCTTGGGGCACAAAAACCCCTAAAAACACGAGAATTCACCCACAAACCAAGTCACCACTCCCCAAAAGCAAGTCGGTCGACCTGAAAATGACAAAATGGTGTCTAAAACACCCTTGTAGGAATAGATGACTCCAATGGCAACCTCTGAATAAAGCTACCTCAATGAAGAAAAAGGGTTTCCGTCCCCTAACTCCGTTGCTTGAAGGGTTTCGTCTTCAAAGCAAATGGCTTAGCGTTTTTGTGCTAATAGACCAAGATTCAATATCAAAACATAACATAACCTCTCCAAATGATTCCTCGTTTACTTTTATAGCCCTCCAAGTGTGGCACCCAAAAGAAGGGTGGGTAATTTAAATAAATTAAAAGACCTTTTCTTATGATCTTTTCTTAAGATCACTTAAGCCTTCATGACCCTTAAAGGTCCCCTCTTTAAGTGAAATAAGAAACATAAAGTAACTTCCAAAAAGGTACTCTTTTACAAATATTCAATCAAAACATTCAATACTTTTTTTCCTTTATGCTTGTCCCTTAGCCCTCGGGAATAAGTTAAGGCTAAGGGTCTTCCATGATGTCCCTATCAAAAGAGGGGCATGACAATAAAGGCTTGATTGAAAGAATCAAAAGAAAGCTAAGGGGATGGAAAGGGAAAATGCTCTCTGTGGGAGGAAGGCTAACTTTGGTTCAATCAGTTCTCCACTCTTTGCCAGTGTACTCATTTTAAATCTTAAAATCCTCCTACAAGATTATAAAGGAAGTAGACAAAAGCATTAAAAAAAAATATGGCAAGGGACAACGGACTAGAAAAATTCCTCTAATAGCTTAGGTAAAAGTGTGTATGCTGAAAGAATTGGGAGGAGCGGGCATTAGGAATAGCTAGTGGACTAGTTAACCTGGAGGATGTACAAAGAATCAAATAGCATTTGGGGTAAAATTATGCAAATGAAATATTTGGATTCAGAAGAACAAGATAGAATTTTCACCATCTTAAACCCTCCACAAGGATTAACAATCTTGAAAAATATATGTAATTCTCAAAGCATGGTACTAAGTCATCTATTTTGGTGAATGGGGGATAGTAAGAGAACCCTTTTCTGGGAAGAGGCATGGCTAAAGGATAGTCACCTCTCTAGATAGGAAGGATTGGGAGATCTTCAATTTGAATCCAAAAGCATTTGGGGAGACAAAGTGGAAAACTACAGGGAGATTTCATGAGAGGAGGGGAATAAGTGAAGGAAATGGAAGAATTTAAGAATGTAGCAGGTGCCACAATCAAGAAATCGTTGAGCTCGAGAAAGCTATGGAAAACTAAATAATCCCAAACTCAAATGGTAAGGATCAACTTCTCTAGAATATGAAGGGGGGGATTTTTTAGTGAAAAAGGGTTCTCTTTTTGGCCAAAAAACAAAAATTTCCTCTAGATAGCAATGCAAGGAATTTCTTTGATAGGGAATCAATTAAAGAAAAGAGGTTTTCAGGGCCCTTCAAAATGTATCTTGTGCAAAGAAGATGAGGATGTTAATTATATACTCCTCAACTATCAATATGCCCGAAAAATATGGCAAGTAATGTTAAGAAAGTTTCAAATGAAATGCATTTTTTAGACACAATTTTGAAGCATGGTAGAAAGTTAGGATATAAGGAAAAATTCAAATGTAGTGGATATTTTATGGAATATGGTACTAGCTATGGCCAACTAGACTGCTATGCCCTTAACCTATAGTGTGTCTAAGGATATGTGTGGCTGACTTATGGATTATATAACCTTTCATACTATCTTGTCACATTTATCTATGTTCTTACTAAGGTCGGCCTATGAAATAACCATGGCTAAGTAGAGTATACATAGGAGGTAGTGGCTAGTCTTTGATCATCATATTGTGAATTTTGCTCTTATTGCATTGCTTTGGAAGTTCCCCCCTTGAAGTGGCTCAATCATATTTATCAAGTATTATGCTCTTTTATTAATTATTGTTGTGGATCTGCTTATTTTGCTCTTGATTCTGCTAAATATTATTTCATTGATGTGAATCATCTAAGTAATTTCATTATAGGTGGTATCAAAGCTTCGATTTGGGTAAGTTTCTACGACATAGTTTTTTAGATCTAGTGCAACTATTGTCATAAGAACCGAAAGATAAAAAAATAACTTGCGATCCAGGGAGAATTTATTTTTTTCGTCACCGCAATATTGTTTGAGGTTTATATATATATATATATATATATAAGGTCTAATATTTTTTTTTTCACCCTTGTGCAAATTAGCAATTGTTAGAATCGTCTTGCCTAGATGATTGCAATGGTATAATCCTCCTATACACTTTTTTTTGACCTGAAGCCCTAACCCTAGGGTTCGTTCACGACTTTCCAAACACTTACAGTCATGGAAAAGGGAAAGACACTCCAAAATGCCTCACAAGGGCAACATGGAGTTCGAAACTTCAGACCCTGGGGTTTTTGTGATGGTTCAACAACTTCAATCAAATAGGCAAAGCATGGTGAAGAAAAACAATCTCAATATGGTACTAGTAGACATCATTGGGGTCAAAGGGGGCATGAATGATGTGAAGTCTCAGTTGGAAGCTATCAATGGGCAAATGACCATTCTTATAGCTCAAATTCCACAGACAAATAATCCTCCACCACTCCATTCAGGTTCTCCCAACCAGAACAATCAAAAATCAAATACTGGTTCAAAGATCATGATGCCAAAAGTGGAAATGTGCAAGTTTGATGGTAAGGAACCATTCACTTGGATCAATCAAATAGATAAGTTTATTTGAACTACATCAAACCCCATGTGCACAAAAGGTGGTCATGGCATCTCTGTATCTGGAACTTGAGTAGTTCATTTAGTATAGGTGGTTGTGTGCTCAAAAGAAAAAGAAAGGCCTTGCTGTTACTTGCTTGGCATTTACTGAGGAGCTATAGATGCATTATTGCAATGTCTCAGAAAAGTACTTCAATCAATTAGCAAACTCACGACAAATAGGGATTATCAAAGATTATATTGTTGTCAAAGATTATATTTAGCAATTTCAAAATCTATCATTATGAGTGGATGCCATCAATGAGGACAACATGACTAACTAGTTCTTGGGTGGGCTCAAAGATAACATCCAACTTGAGATTCACATGTTTAATCAAACTTCAGTAGCTAAATCCATACCATTAGTGCGCAAGGCAAAGGAAAAAGATCTAGTAAAACGAACATCTTTCACGAATGTCCACGAACACAATTCCATAGCACAATCATTTCCTCAACCTACAAGATTGAACCCTCAACAAATTGAAGAGAAGCATGCAAAAGGGTTATGTTTCAGTTGTGACAACAAGTGGAGCAAAGGACATAAATGTGTTGAAAAGAAGTTGTTCTACATTGAAGGCGCTAATGAAGATAAAGAAGGTGATGAGGCCTTAGGTGAGGGTAAGGATAAACTAGAGGACTTTGAAGATTCCCACCCTACTCTCTCATGTCATGTAATTTTGGGTATTAGTACTCAAACTCTTAAGGTGATTGGTTTCTTCAAGAAACAAAAGGTGACAGTGTTGATTGATGCAAGGAGTACACAACTTCATCAACAATAAGTTGGCTACTCGTTTGAATTGTTTTATTTACATAACTCCAAAATCTCAAGTCATGATTGCAAATGGTGGCACAGTTAATTGTTCTGAAAAATGCCATAGTATTAAGCTTGTTATGGGAGACTATAGGCTAGATTATTGTATGTTTGTTATTTTCATGGGTGGGGCTAACATTATTTTGGCCCTTGGGAGTGCAATGACACACAACTTTGGGCATAATGGAGATGAATTTTCAGGAAATGTCCATGCACTTTTATTCTGAAGGTAGGACATTTGAACTACACGGATTATGGGAAAAATCTC
Organism: Torreya grandis; assembly: GCA_037957365.1. Taxonomy (NCBI): domain Eukaryota; kingdom Viridiplantae; phylum Streptophyta; class Pinopsida; order Cupressales; family Taxaceae; genus Torreya; species Torreya grandis. The sequence goes on along the minus strand of JARHVA010001982.1, from coordinate 2,253,843 downwards.
CACAATTGATTAGTTCACATTAGATGAAGATTCTTAAAAAAAAGAATGAAGGTTTTGAAACACAATTGTTTTCCATAGAAGTTCAACCAAATAATGTGTCTACACATCTTGATTTATAGATGATTATTGATGGCTACCCAACTGTTTTTTGTGCCATTCAAAAAGGACTACAACCAAGAAGAGAACATGATCATGCCATAAGACTGCTTCCAGGTAGTCAACCACTAAGCATCAAACCATATAGGTATCCATATGCCTAAAGGAGTGAAACTGAAAAGATGGTACAGGTGATGTTGAAGGCAAGTATTATTAGACATAACCAAAGTGAATACTCGTTCCCCAGTGGTCATGGTGCGTAAGAAGGATGACATATGAAGGATATGTCCAGACTACAGAGAACTCAACAAGTACACCATCAAAGATAAGTTCCCTATTCCAGTAATTCATGATTTATTAGATGCATATATGGTGTTGTTTATTTTACCTAACTAGATCATTTTGGTATCATTAAATTCAGATCAAAGATGAGGATATTGTTAAAACAACTTTCAGAACTCATGAAGGCCATTATGAGTTTATGGTCATGTCTTTTAGTCTCACAAATGCACCATCTACATTTTAGAGTTTGATGAACACTATTTTTAGTTATTTTTTGAAGAAGTTTTTGTTGGTGTTTTGATGGCATCTAATATACAACAAAACTTGAGAAGCACAAATGCACCATCTACATTTCAGAGTTTGATGAACACTATTTTTAGGCATTTTTTGAAGAAGTTTTTGTTAGTGTTTTTTTATGACATCCTAATATACAACAAAACTTGAGAAGCACATTTGAAGCATGTGTGAAGCATATATTGTTAGTTTTGGAACAACATCAACATTATGTCAAACCTTCCAAATGCACTTTTGGAGTCCAAGAGGTAGAGTGCTTGGGTCATATTGTTTCACATGAAGGATTCAAAGTCTGCCCTAAGAATATCAAAACTATGGTGGAGTGGCAAGTGCCAAAGACCCTCAAGAACCTCTGCAGATTTTTAGGGCTATGTTGGCTATAAAAAATGTTCAATATCAAATCATATGTGCTACAAGCAACAATATAATGAGACAAAGTCCCTCCTCTATTAGCAAGTGGCTACCTTTATTAAACAAAGAGAAAAACTAAAAATTATAATATCTACAAATTTAAATATTATTTTTGGGGGCTTTGCATGTGTATAGAAAAAAAAATTAATGATTCAAAAGTAGAAAAAAAATGGAGTGGAAATATACAAATTAAGAAAATAGAAGGGAGAATGTGAATAAATGAGCAAACGCAGATTTCATATATGTTTCACATTCATAAACTGAAAATGGGAATGACTATTAACCAAAAAATATTTAGCATAAAATAAATTTTCAGAGATTAATAGTATGAATCAACGAACATAAGAACAATCATTCACAACGAAATGAGAGGTGCACAGTCCTGTAACAATCTTTTAAAAATAATTAAGTATAAAAGAAAGTTCAAAGATTAATAGTATGAATCAACAAACATAAGAACATTTATTCACAATGAAATGAGAGGCGTGCACTCCTGTAACAATCTTGTTTTATTAATTCTTAAGAAAAACACAAAGTTATTTCTTTTCTTTCTTCTCTCCAAAATCTTGTATCTTGTCAAAGGTTACTGTTGTCAACCTGGAGCTGCGCCCTGATTCGAGACGTGCACGAAACGGCCAGTCCTCTATCTGGCTGAAACAATGGGATCTTCTCACGAGGGTGAGTGCCTCAATAGTGAGAAGAACCTCCAGAGAAGGTTGGTTCCTGTATGATGTATCAATGAAGATTCCTACTCTACGCTGCTAACTACCGTGGAAAAGGGAGAAAGAAAACTTAAAGGGGAAATCCTACCTAAAAGGGGGCGATACACCAAAATTATGATCCTACTCAGCTTGGAACCTTGAACACTGAACGAACAAGAGAGAAGGAAGACCTTAGACTTCAATTAATCACTTATGCATAAGTATTTCATGCAGAGGTTCGATCCAATGACTAAAACCTAAGGGAAATTGGTGGAGAGAGGTTTGATAAAAGACACTTTGCAGCTGCCTAACATCCACTTACAGTCTCAACAAAAGACAATAAAGAACACTTTAACATGACCTGCACAAGGACGATATAGCAACTAGGTACGAAACAGAATTTGGGAAGGGAGAAAATTCTACCACTTATGCAAATTGCTGAAGAAATATACACTATGCCAATGCTTGAAATATGAAAGTACAGTCCTTATTGATCGAAAAGGTTACACAACTCACCAATGGCAGAGTCTGGTCTAACCAAGAGAGATTGGATTATTTTTTATCAAGGCTGAAAGCCATTATATAGAAAATTACAAGAGGCCAAAGATAGGCGTAGAAACTTGAAGGGAAAGATTTACTTTTGTTAACTCCAAGCTTTACTTGGCCTTAAAATAAAATATATTTTTCCTTTTGCCCTTGCATGAAGCTTATTCGCTTGATGAAGCGAACTTATCTTTGTTATGAACCGCCCACCTCCTTTTGCATGGAAATCTTCTAGTGGATGCGGCATTTGATCAATTAGTCAACTCTAAATCTAGAATAGTCAACTCCTCGTTCGAACTCGGAACTTCTACTGAAGCTGAGTTAGACTTTCGGATGCATGGGCTGCATGGAGACGAACAGGTTTTCAATAATCAGTCAACTGAAACTTTGACCGTTTATTCGAAAATAGCTCTTATGTTCGAAAATAACTCCAACGTTTGCATGTATTTCGTTCTAATTTTGATCGTGTCTATTTTTGGCAGGATTTCGTATTCAATTCTTCGTCGAATTATCTATTTTCTATTCTTTTTTGCACAATCGACTTCCATTTATTTCGGATTTCCTGCTATCTCCTTAGTCTCAACGGTTACTTCCTACAGGAAAAAATTGACGGCTTGCAGGACGTCACCGGAAACTATCATATTTCCTTCAGCTATATTTCTTCGAGCTTATTTATGTCATTTCCCTTTACTCTTATTTGCTCGGGCTTTTTCTTGAGGCCTTTTTGTTCTGTCGGCTTTCGAATTTCTTCGGAATTTTTGTCCGGAGGAATTGCTTCGGACAAAAAGTCCGAAAGAATTCATTCCCTTTGTTTTGCCTTGTCTTTTGTCTTGGTCTTGTTTTTCTTCGGATTTATGTCCACGCAAGCTTTTTCGAATTTCTTTGGACTTTTTGTCCAAAGGAATTCCTTCGGACAAAACGTCCAAAAGAATTCATTTTCTCCTGACTTTTCCTTTTCTTGTCTTTTCTGGTCGGCTTTGTCTTCGGACTTTTGTCTCCTGCCCCTTCTGAATTTCTTCGGACTTTTTGTCCGAAGGAATTCCTTCAGACAAAAAGTCCGAAGGATATGTCTTTGCCTTTGCTCTTATGTCTTTGTATTTCTTCCGACTTCTCTCTTTGTGTAAGCCATTTCCGAATTCCTTCGGACTTTTTGTCCGAAGGAATTCCTTCGGACAAAAAGTCCGAAGGAGTCCTTACCTTGCCTTTCCCTCCGAAATGTGCCCGTCAGGATTTTCGAATGTGTCCTTCGGCAGCCAGTCCAAGTGTCCTCCGCCGGTGCCCTTCGGAAAAATTGGAGGGCACCGAGGCTTTTTGCAACGGTCACTGATTTTTGTCTTTTGCCTTCCCGAAGGGTGGTGCCCTTCGGCTTTTTTGTAAGTGTCCCTTCCGAAGGGTACCCTGCCCTTCGGAACTCTTGAAACTATCCCCTTCCGAATTTATCCTTGGCTTCTTTGTGCAGATTTTCCTGTCTTGTGGTCCTCCGAATTTCTTCAAACTATTTGTCCGAAGGAATTCCTTCGGACAAAAGTCCGAAGGATATCCCTTCTTCCTTTGTCTTTCTTCCCCCTTTAACTTTTTCTGTCTTCCCAAATTTCCTGATTAGACTTTGAAAAATTTCTCTGATTGAGTCCGTAGAATTCTTCTGATTGAGTCCTTAGAAAAATTTCTGAGCGAGTCCGTAGAATAATCTGACTGAGTCCGTAGAAATTATGTTTGAGTCCGTAGAAAATCTGAGTGAGTCCGTAGAAAATCTGAGTGAGTCCATAGAAAATTTCCTTAGTGAGTCCGTAGAAAATCTGAGTGAGTCCGTAGAAAATCTGCAAAGGAAAACAATGCATTCTTCCTTTCTTGGCTAGAGACGAGAACTTTCCAAATAACAAGAGACAATCTAACTTGTGGCAGATTTGTTAACATTCTGGCGACTCAGCTGGGAAGCATGCCTGCTATGCTCGAAAACTCAAACCATGTATAGACGTTATTCGAATTCCCAAATGGTGAACCTGATCTCTGATTGAAAATCCGCTCTGATCATTGCCGTGATAACCTCCTTCTTCAAAATAAGAAGGAAAACACACGAAAGCCGAAAACTAACTAAAAAGCAAATGTGCAAACAAACACTTATTGAACAAAACTGAAGCAAACTACTGTGCTTGAACAACACTTGGAGGAAAGTAGAAACAACTAAAATAACCTAGTTAACCATGATAAGGCACGATCCGCCTGGATCAAATGGAAAATTCTTGAACTTGCTCCTTTCGAGAGATGGTACAATTTGCAAGGCATGATGTTTATTAGTCATAACCTTTGATGAGGCATTTGCCTTGTCGACCAACAGTATTAGCATCTTCTCAAATGGGCCATCAACAACAAACCAGTCACCAACAAAGACAAACTCACCAAGTATTTGCTGATCGTTTTCAGATTGCTTGTCATCTATCACCTTGTCAAGTGATACCCCATTTATGCATGGTTCTTGAGTGACCACGTCCTTCTTGTTGACTGTTGCGAGTTCATCCAGCTCTTCAAGGAGCTTTGAATATGCAACCCAATCTGTACTCGGATCTTGAATAGGTGATTCTTTATCAAGCTTCTCATAAACATGCTCTTTAATAGCCAACATATCTGTACAAAGCTCTTCAATCTCTGGTAGAGGCTCAAGGTATAGCTGCCAATCATCTTTTTGTTCTTCACTTTGATCTATTTGAACTGAATCAGCTATAATGCTATTTGGATCCTTCTCAATAGGAGATACATGTAACTCATGTATGATTTCAATCTGTATCAGCTCCTCTTGAAGTTCCTCTATATCAAGATCAGTCTTCCCACTCTCAACTATAACTGGATGCTCAATTACAACCTCAAGAGAAGTATTAATAGGAAATTCCTCCTCAGGCACTTTTGAAGCATCCTCTATACATTCTGCAAGAACTTGTCCTCTAGCTGTAACCTCCTTCTCAATCCTCCAAAGGACAGGGTCTTCTTCAAGGGTGATGGCGGGAGGGTGATAAAATTCATCTGTTTGAGAGGGAATATGAAGCATGGGAGGTCGATCATGATCAGATTTTGGAATCTTGAGGGCAATGGAATTATCTAGGGAGTTTTGGAGGGGAGGGAAAGAGAAATTCTTAAAAAACTCTGTATTTTGTTCCTTCCACTTGGCCATTACCTCATCAAAGTTTAGAACCTGCTTGTCCTCCTGGACAACCTGAGCTTGAGAGATGATTGGTGAGGTAATGATGGGACTATAGGAAGGTCTAGTCTCATAAATAGCCACTTGAATAGGCTTTTGATTAGGCTCTTGACTCCAACTAGGAAGCTCCCTTGGCGCATACTGGGGATGTTTAAGAACTTCATGAGAATAAGAAGCACCATAGCCTTTTGTAGACAATTGGTTTAACTCGATTTTCTGTCTTTCCCAAGCCTTTATCTTTTCCAATACAAGAATACATAGTCCATTTATCTCTTCTGGATCATTGGACACATTTCGAAATAGACCATTCACTTCCTCATATTGAGAGTTAGAACAAACCTTTCTTGCATATGCTAGTATTATGAGCTCTATTTCATTCATTTTTTCTTGAAGGCAATACTGCTCATATGTAACATCATAGCCATATGGGGAAAATGAAATCTGATCCTGAGACTGATATGGCTTACCAGGAAGGTAAGAGTCATGCTCTTGATAATAAGGATCATGAGAAACTTGATAAGGCTCAACATAGCTTTGATAAGGCTGATTAGGCTCATAAATATCATGACCAGGCTGGTATGATCCATCATTGGACTGATAAGAAAACATTGCATAGGAATTCTCTCTATACATAGCCATCAAAAATTCATTCGCAATAATAAAAATAGACTTACATGGAAGCTGTCCTGAACTGTTAGAAGCAACTGCTTGAGGTTGGAGTCACCGCATACTTCTTGAAGAACACTGTTGTAACTGCGATTTCATTAAAACCAGGAAAAATGGTCCCACCGGGCGTGCCAAAACTGTTGTCAACCTGGAGCTGTGCCCTGATTCGAGGACGTGCGCGAAACAACCAGTCCTCTATCCGGCTGAAACAATGGGATCTTCTCACGAGGGTGGGTGCCTCAATAGTGAGAAAAACCTCCAGAGAAGGCTGGTTCTTGTATGATGTATCAATGAAGATTCCTACTCTACGCTGCTGACTACCGTGGAAAAGGGAGAAAGAAAACTTAAAGGGGAAATCCTACCTAAAAGGGGGTGATACACCAGAATTATGATCCTACTCATCTTGGAACCTTGAACACTGAATGAACAAGAGAGAAGGAAGACCTTAGACTTCAATTAATCACTTATGCATAAGTATTTCATGCAGAGGTTCGATCCAATGACTAAAACCTGAGGGAAAATGGTGGAGAGAGGTCTGATAAAAGACACTTTGCAGCCGCCTAACATCCACTTATAGTCTCAGCAAAAGACAATAAAGAACACTTTAACATGACCTGCACAAGGACGATATAGCAACTAGGTACGAAACAATATTTGGGAAGGGAGAAAATTCTACCACTTATGCAAATTGCTGAAGAAATATACACTATGCCAACGCTTGAAATATGAAAGTACAATCCTTCTTATTGATCGAAGAGGTTACACAACTCACCAATAGCAGAGTCTGGTCTAACCAAGAGAGATTGGATTATTTTTAATCAAGGCTGAAAGCCATTATATAGAAAATTACAAGAGGCCAAAGATAGGTGTAGAAACTTGAAGGGAAATATTTACTTTTGTTAACTCCAAGCTTTACTTGGCCTTAAAATAAAATATATTTTTCCTTTTGCCCTTGCATGAAGCTTATTCGTTTGATGAAGCGAACTTATCTTTGTTATGAACCGCCCACCTCCTTTTGCATGAAAATCTTCTAGTGGATGCGGCATTTGATCAATTAGTCGACTCTAAATCTGGAATAGTCAACTCCTCGTTCGAACTCGGAACTCCTGCTGAAGCTGAGTTAGACTTTTGGATGCATGCACTGCATGGAGACGAACAGGTTTTCAATAATCAGTCAACTAAAACTTTGACCGTTTATTCGAAAATAGCTCCAACGTTTGCATGTATTTCGTTCTAATTTTGATCGTGTCTATTTTCGGCAGGATTCCGTATTCAATTCTTCGTCGGATTATCTATTTTCTATTCTTTTTTGCACAGTCGGCTTCCATTTATTTCGGATTTCCTGCTATCTCCTTAGTCTCAACGGTTACTTCCTACAGGAAAAAATTGACGGCTTGTAGGACGTCACCGAAAACTGTCATATTTCCTTCGGCTATATTTCTTTGGGCTTATTTCTGTCATTTCCCTTTACTCTTATTTGCTCGGGCTTTTTCCCGCAGCGTTTTTGTTCTGTCGGCTTCCGAATTTCTTCAGAGTTTTTGTCCGAAGGAATTCCTTCGGAGAAAAAGTCTGAAAGAATTCATTCCCTTTGTTTTGCCTTGTCTTTTGTCTTGGTCTTGTTTTTCTTCAGATTTATGTCTGCGCAAGCTTTTCCGAATTTCTTCGGACTTTTTGTCCGAAGGAATTCCTTCGGACAAAAAGTTCAAAAGAATTCATTTTCTCCTGACTTTTCCTTTTCTTGTCTTTTCTGGTCGGCTTTGTCTTCGGACTTTTGTCTCCTGCCCCTTCTGAATTTCTTCGGACTTTTTGTCCGAAGGAATTCCTTCGGATAAAAAGTCCGAAGGATATGTCTTTGCCTTTGCTCTTATGTCTTTGTATTTCTTCCGACTTCTCTCTTTGTGTAAGCCATTTTCGAATTCCTTCGGACTTTTTGTTTGAAGGAATTCCTTCAAACAAAAAGTCCGAAGGAGTCCTTACCTTGCCTTTCCCTCCGAAATGTGCCCGTCGGGATTTTCGAATGTGCCCTTCGGCAGCCAATCCAAGTGTCCTCCACTGGTGCCCTTCGAAAAAATTGGAGGGCACCCGGGCTTTTTGCAACGGTCACTGATTTTTGTCTTTTGCCTTCCCGAAGGGTGGTGCCCTTCGGCCTTTTTGTAAGTGTCCCTTCCGAAGGGTACCCTGCCCTTCGAAACTCTTGAAATTGTCCCCTTCCGAATTTATCCTTGGCTTCTTTGTGCGGATTTTCCTGTCTTGTGGTCCTCCGAATTTCTTCGGACTATTTGTCCGAAGGAATTCCTTCGGACAAAAGTCCGAAGGATATCCCTTCTTCCTTTGTCTTTCTTCCCCCTTTAACTTTTTCTGTCTTCCCAAATTTCCTGATTGGACTCGTAGAAAAATTTCTCTGATTGAGTCTGTAGAATTCTTCTGATTGAGTCCTTAGAAAAAATTCTGAGCGAGTCCGTAGAATAATCTGACTGAGTCCGTAGAAATTCTGTTTGAGTCCGTAGAAAATCTGAGTGAGTCCGTATAAAATTTGAGTGAGTCCGTAGAAAATTTCCTTAGTGAGTCCGTAGAAAATCTGAGTGAGTCCGTAGAAAATCTGCAAAGGAAAACAATGCATTCTTCCTTTCTTGGCTAGAGACGAGAACTTTCCAAATAGCAAGAGACAATCTGACTTGAGGCAGATTTGTTAACATTCTGGCGACTCAGTTGGGAAGCATGCCTGCTATGCTCGAAAAATCAGACCATGTATAGACGTTATTCGAATTCCCAAATGGTGAATCTGATCTCTGATTGAAAATCTGCTCTGATCATTGCCGTGATAACCTCCTTCAAAATAAGAAGGAAAACACACGAAAGCCGAAAACTAACTAAAAAGCAAACGTGCAAACAAGCACTTATTGAACAAAACTGAAGCAAACTACTGTGCTTGAACAACACTTGGAGGAAAGTAGAAACAACTAAAATAACCTAGTTAACCATGATAAGGCATGATCCGCCTGGATCAAATGGAAAATTCTTGAACTTGCTCCTTTCGAGAGATGGTACAATTTGCAAGGCAGGCTGTTTATTAGTCATAACCTTTGATGAGGCATTTGCCTTGTCGACCAACTGTATTAGCATCTTCTCAAATGGGCCATCAACAACAAACCAGTCACCAACAAAGACAAACTCACCAAGTATTTGCTGATCGTTTTCAGATTGTTTGTCATCTATCACCATGTCAAGTGATACCCCATTTATGCATGGTTCTTGAGTGACCACGTCCTTGTTGACTGCTGCGAGTTCATCCAGCTCTTCAAGGAACTTTGAATATGCAACCCAATCTATACTCGGATATTGAATAGGCGATTCTTGATCAAGCTTCTGATAAACATGCTCTTCAATAGCCAACATATCTGTACAAAGCTCTTCAATCTCTGGTAGAGGCTTAAGGTATAGCTGCCAATCATCTTTTTGTTCCTCACTTTGATCTATTTGAACTGAATCAGCTATAATGCTATTTGGATCCTTCTCAATAGGAGATACCTGTAACTCATGTATGACTTCAATCTGTATCAGCTCCTCTTGAAGCTCCTCTATATCAAGATCAGTCTTCCCACTCTCAGCTATAACTGGATGCTCAATTACAACCTCAAGAGAAGTATTAATAGGAAATTCCTCCTCAGGCACTTTTGAAGCATCCTCTATACATTCTGCAAGAACTTGTCCTCCAGCTGTAACCTCCTTCTCAATCCTCCAAAGGACAGGGTCTTCTTCAAGGGTGATGGCGGGAGGGTGATAAAATTCATCTGTTTGACAGGGAATATGAAGAATGGGAGGTCGATCATGATCAGATTTTGGAATCTTGAGGGCAATGGAATTATCTATGGAGTTTTGGAGGGGAGGGAAAGAGAAATTCTTTAAAAACTCTGTATTTTGTTCCTTCCACTTGGCCATTACCTCATCAAAGTTTAGAACCTGCTTGTCCTCCTGGACAACCTGAGCTTGAGAGATGATTGGTGAGTTAATGATGGGACTATAGGAAGGTCTAGTCTCATAAATAGCCACTTGAATAGGCTTTTGATTAGGCTCTTGACTCCAACTAGGAAGCTCCCTTGGCGCATACTGGGGATGTTTAAGAACTTCATGAGAATAAGAAGCACCATAGCCTTTTGTAGATAATTGGTTTAACTCGATTTTCTGTCTTTCCCAAGCCTCTATCTTTTCCAATACAAGAATACATAGTCCATTTATCTCTTCTAGATCATTGGACACATTTCGAAATAGACCATTCACTTCCTCATATTCAGAGTTAGAACAAACCTTTCTTGCATATGCTAGTATTATGAGCTCTATTTCATTCACTTTTTCTTGAAGGCAATACTGCTCATATGTAACATCATAGCCATATGGGGAAAATGAAATCTGATCTTGAGACTGATATGGCTTACCAGGAAGGTAAAAGTCATGCTCTTGATAATAAGGATCATGAGAAACTTGATAAGGCTCAACATAGCTTTGATAAGGCTGATTAGGCTCATAAATATCATGACCAGGCTGGTATGATCCATCATTGGACTGATAAGAAAACATAGCATAGGAATTCTCTCCATACATAGCCATCAAAAATTCATTCGCAATAATAAAAATAGACTTACATGGAAGCTGTCCTGAACTGTTAGAAGCAACTGCTTGAGGTTGGAGTCACCGAATACTTCCTGAAGAACACTGCTGTAACTATGATTTCATTAAAACTAGGAAAAATGGTCCCATCGGGCGTGCCAAAAACTGTTGTCAACTTGGAGCTGCACCCTGATTCGAGGACGTGCGCGAAACGGCCAGTCCTCTATCCGGCTGAAACAATGGGATCTTCTCACGAGGGTGGGTGCCTCAATAGTGAGAAGAACCTCCAGAGAAGGCTGGTTCCTGTATGATGTATCAATGAAGATTCCTACTCTACGCTGCTGACTACCGTGGAAAAGGGAGAAAGAAAACTTAAAGGGGAAATCCTACCTAAAAGGGGGTGATACACTAGAATTATGATCCTACTCAGCTTGGAACCTGGAACACTGAACGAACAAGAGAGAAGGAAGACCTTAGACTTCAATTAATCACTTATGCATAAGTATTTCATGCAGAGGTTCGATCCAATGACTAAAACCTAAGGGAAAATGGTGGAGAGAGGTCTGATCAAAGACACTTTGCAGCCACCTAACATCCACTTATAGTCTCAACAAAAGACAATAAAGAACACTTTAACATGACCTGCACAAGGACGATATAGCAACTAGGTACGAAACAAAATTTGGGAAGGGAGAAAATTCTACCACTTATGCAAATTGCTGAAGAAATATACACTATGCCAACGCTTGAAATATGAAAGTACAGTCCTTATTGATCGAAGAGGTTACACAACTCACCAATGGCAGAGTCTAGTCTAACCAAGAGAAATTGGATTATTTTTAATCAAGGTTGAAAGCCATTATATAAAAAATTACAAGAGGCCAAAGATAGGCATAGAAACTTGAAGGGAAAGATTTACTTTTGTTAACTCCAAGCTTTACTTGGCCTTAAAATAAAATATATTTTTTCTTTTGCCCTTGCATGAAGCTTATTCGCTTGATGAAGCGAACTTATTTTTGTTATGAACTGCCCACCTCCTTTTGCATGGAAATCTTCTAGTGGATGCGGCATTTGATCAATTATCGACTCTAAATTTGGAACAGTCAACTCCTCGTTTGAACTCGGAACTCCTGCTGAAGCTGAGTTAGACTTTCGGATGCATGGGCTGCATCGAGACGAACAGGTCTTCAATAATCAATCAATTGAAACTTTGACCGTTTATTCGAAAATAGCTCTTATGTTCGAAAATAGCTCCAACGTTTGCATGTATTTCATTCTAATTTTGATCGTGTCTATTTCCGGCAGGATTCCGTATTCAATTCTTCGTCGGATTATCTATTTTCTATTCTTTTTTGCATAGTCGGCTTCCATTTATTTCAGATTTCCTGCTATCTCCTTAGTCTCAACGGTTACTTCCTGCAGGAAAACATTGATGGCCTGCAAGACGTCACCGGAAACTATCATATTTCCTTCGGCTATATTTCTTCGGGCTTATTTCTGTTAGTTCCCTTTACTCTTATTTGCTCGGGCTTTTTCCCGCGGCCTTTTTGTTTTGTCGGCTTCCGAATTTATTCGGACTTTTTGTCCAAAGGAATTCCTTCGGACAAAAAGTCCAAAAGAATTCATTCCCTTTGTTTTGCCTTGTCTTTTGTCTTGGTCTTGTTTTTCTTTGGATTTATGTCCACGCAAGCTTTTCCAAATTTCTTCGGACTTTTTGTCCGAAGGAATTCCTTCAGACAAGAAGTCCGAAAGAATTCATTTTCTCCAGAAAAGACAAGAAAGTCTCCTGCCCCTTCCGAATTTCTTCGGACTTTTTGTCCCAAGGAATTCCTTCGGACAAAAAGTCCGAAGGATATGTCTTTGCCTTTGCTCTTATGTCTTTGTATTTCTTCCGACTTCTCTCTTTGTGTAAGCCATTTCCGAATTCCTTCGGACAAAAAGTCCGAAGGAGTCCTTACCTTGCCTTTCCCTCCGAAATGTGCCCGTCGGGATTTTCGAATGTGCCCTTCGGCATCCAGTCCAAGTGTCCTCCGCCAGTGCCCTTCGTAAAAATTGGAGGGCACCCGGGCTTTTTGCAACGGTCACTAATTTTTGTCTTCTGCCTTCTCGAAGGGTGGTGCCCTTCGACCTTTTTGTAAGTGTCCCTTCCAAAGGGTACCCTGCCCTTCGGAACTCTTTAAACTGTCCCCTTCCGAATTTATCCTTGAATTCTTTGTGCGGATTTTCCTGTCTTGTGGTCCTCCGAATTTCTTCGGACTATTTGTCCAAAGGAATTCCTTCGGACAAAAGTCCGAAGGATATCCCTTCTTCCTTTGTCTTTCTTCCCCCTTTAACTTTTTCTGTTTTCCCAAATTTCCTGATTGGACTCGTAGAAAAAATTCTCTGATTGAGTCCGTAGAATTCTTCTGATTGAGTCCTTTGAAAAATTTATGAGCGAATCCGTAGAATAATCTGACTTAGTCCGTAGAAATTATGTTTGAGTCCGTATAAAATCTGAGTGAGTCCGTAGAAAATCTGAGTGAGTCCGTAGAAAATTTCCTTAGTGAGTCCGTAGAAAATCTGAGTGAGTCCGTAGAAAATCTGCAAAGGAAAACAATGCATTCTTCCTTTCTTGGCTAGAGACGAGAACTTTCCAAATAGCAAGAGACAATCTGACTTGTGGCAAATTTGTTAACAGTTACAAAGTTAACAGTCCCATTGAAAGGCTTGCATGCCTTCTATTTATAACTAAGAGGGTAGAATCCTTCACCCTTTAACCTAGTAAAGCACTTTTTTAAAAATAAAATTAGTTGCAATTTTTAAGGTAAACTTTGACATTTTCAAAGTGCACATATTACAAATCTTTGACTACAAAAATGCCTATGTCAAAATGCAGTTTGAAAACTACAATAGAGGACACACCAAAATGCACTTTTGGAAACTGCAAATCAAAGGTTCTCTTATGTCACTTGTTCAGTGCTACTTTCATCGTATATCACTAGAACCTCTTTTTTCTTCACCTGTTGGAGCCTCTTTCGATACTCGTCAAATTTCTTCATTGTTTCTTTGATCTTGTCTTCATCTAGGCCATCTAAATGCATGTATCCAATTTCTCCTTCAACCTAAAGATCTATCATTCGATGAGGAATGCTCTAGAAGTTCCTCAAATCTTTGTCGAGTTTATCAAAAGTGTTCTGATATTGGATGAACTTTTGAATTGACTCATAATTAAAATCAAAGGTTGGATTGGATTCTCGTTCTATCAACTACTTAAATTCCTCATTGATTGTTTCTGCAGAAATCACTTTTTCGTTATCATCAAGCAATGAGTAAGGGAGATTTTCAATTACCTCTTTAGTAGCACATGCGGCATCAATTGCCAACAATTGTGATTCCTTATACTTCCAAGGGATTCTCCCAGCATCCAAATTCTGAACTTCGCTGCACCCAGGAACTCAATTTGATCTCCTGACATTCTTCAATTTTAACTCGTCCTGCAACTAGGGTATCTGCATCATCTCTGGAAAAAGCTTCTAATTTTGGCAAAAATTGTCTCAGTTTATTAAGTTCCTTTTTGTATATGATTTTATTTTTGTGAGCGTAACCTAGCTCATTGTCAATTTCTACATAAACTGAAATGACCACATTTATTGATCTAGTCCCCTGAAGGAGCAACTTGTCTAACCACTCCTTGGTAGCTCTGCCCATAAGTTGAGAGCGTAACTTAGCTCATTGTCAATTGCTACATAAATTAAAATGACCAAATTTATTGATTTGGTCCCCTAAAAGAGCAACTTGTTTGACCACTCCTTGGTAGCTCTGTCCATAAGTCCTATCTCCTCAACTATCCTCATGGTCCTTGAATCTGGCGTATAATCTTGGGGTTGTGTCAGAATCGGGTTGACCAATTTTTTAACTACTAATGTCAGTTGTTCAACCTTCTCCTTCAGTTGATCTTTAGTCGCTTTGTTCTGATCAAAATTTTCAATTAATGTGCCATTTGCCGTTTGCATATTTTCTTTTATTCCTTCATGTGTCGCCTTGCCAAGATGTAATCTTGAAACCTAGCAGTCACCAACTCCAACCTCTTCTTCGGATTTGTTAGGAGGAACAACAACTTCAGCATACCTCTCCCCTTGCTCATCTCTGATTATATGAGAAACCGTCTTGGGTTTCTTTGAGGCACGGGGAGTTGGTGCAATTAGAGTGCTGAAATCCACCTCCTATGGTTGAACTACCTTTTTTCTTTTCTTAACCACTTCATTCAGCCATTCAAGCACCTTTGTATTAGGAGCCTCTTGCAAAAGCCCTGATTCAATTTGAGTTTGAGTCTCGACAGAGATATGAGGAATTGTTAGAGCTTGCTTTGATACTGGTTCAGCTTTTACTTCACTTTGCTTGAGAGGTTCAAGCTCTTCCTTAGTTGACTTTTGGAGCTTGGGCTCAAACTTTGGAACAATGGATGGAGGCGTGGTTGCATCTTTTGACAAAAGTTGAGGTAAGTCGGATATCTCAACAGAAGGCTGAGGTGGTGCCATGGCAGAAGAAGGTTATAAGAATCACCAAGGAAGGATCAGATGTCATGAATTGCAACATGGTATTCTTGATCAACCCTTAAGAATGGACTACATTATCAGATGGATCACCTAGAACCATAGAGACCCCATGAGTACCTTTGACTCAAGCTGACTTCTTGAGCTTTAATTTTAATGGCCTTCTTACTAGATCACTTTGGGGATCTTCTACCTCTTCAATTATTAGAATTTCTATTGCAACACTAGTAGAAGCACCTTCGAGCATTGTTCCCTCTTTGGTGTATTTAGCTTGTTTAGGTGCTATATCTGCTGCTCTCAATGGCAGTGGAAATCCAACATTTTTGACATTAACTCCTTGGACTTTTGGCCATGAGATGGTTCTATTCGGCACAACTTGCGTCTTATCCTCCAAGGACATTGAGTTTGGCTTGCTCCAATCCACTCAAGGAAAAGACCTTGCTTTTATATTCTGCTCAAAATAAATTGGATCTACAATTTCATTGTCATCCTCAAAATCCTTAGGAATAAAGGCTATATTGTAGTCAATCACTTGTTCAAGAGTGAAACAACAGTAATCCAGAAGTCTTGACTTCCTTCTTCTCGTCACAATCCATCCAATAGTCTTCATAGTACGGGACGTGCCAATATGTAGAACTCAGAATACTCTCTATCATTCCTCAAGCATCAAACGAAAACTTGTTGTGGAAAGGCCGAAGAGTGACACGGGCCATTTCTGCTTCAATGGCTTTTGCCTTATGTAGTGTGGCACAAGTGTACCTCCAAACAGTGATAGGAAAATGTGCTCCAGACTTATGCTTGGTAGTTAGAAACTTATGTGTTTCAATGAGTTGTTGCACCAACTCCATTAGGCCCCACCTATCTTCAAAAAACTTTGGTAGCTAAAATGGGGAAGTCTCACACCCATAGACTTGAATATAAGAGAAAGGTGGAGAATTGAATGGACCATCCTTCCCATCTTGAAATCTTTGTGGTGGCAGCAACAAAAATCTGAGAGTGTATGGTTCTACCTCAAACAAATGGATGACATAATGTAAAAAGGCATCATTGACTCTGCAGAGGTGTTTGCCGTTGGGCTCCAATGTGAGTTGAGGATAAAATTCATAGATCAGCGAGGAAGACATCTGGCCAATTGTGCTTAATCCAATGTATATTCTTCTGCGCACTACTACATATACCAAATATGAAGTCATATAGAATTTGCCAGTTTGGTGGACTTCACAAAACCGCTTATAGATGGAATCACTGATCAATTTGGCCTAATTGATGAATTGCTTGTTTTCGATTTGATGATATTTGTACATCCACTTGGTAATCTTTGGCTGTGGCGTTCCCAACCATCCTATTCAAGAGAGTGATAATGTCGTTACTCTCCATTTTGAATTCTGAGTGAGCCATAGTCTTGGGAACTCTGGTGGAAGAAGCCTTGGGCTTTATCAGCCAATGCTTATTTAATGATTTGGAACAAGAAACTATATTTGACTCCTAAAACTGCCTAGCAAAATCCTGCACTAGATGTAATGCACCCCAATGGATAAGTTTTGAAATTGGATAAAATGCTGCATACAACTCACTAGATGCAATGCACCCTAATGGACAAGCCCGAATGCAAGTCTCGAGTGATTTTGATGGAAGAGATATCCCTCCATTGGGGCATCTAAGAGGAAGGTTACCCCACAAGGGAAATTTACCAAATAAAAGAAAAAAACAGAGATAATCGGGTTTTAATCAAATGTCTTGTTAGTGTATTTGCATCAGATTTGTCAGCATTACTTAATGGTGTGGCGCATTGGCAGAAAGATGACCAATCATGTATTCAAAATAAATGGGTCTTGTGGTCTATGCTGGTTAATTACGCTATGGAAAAAAACCAAACATACCTGCAAAGCATTGAAATTATCCCAAGGAATCTGACTAGTTACTAACTCCCAGAGTATGACCCCAAAGCTATATACATCAGACCTGTATGACCACAAATTAGAGTTGGTTTAATGATTATGAACTTTATTTAAACACAAAAAATACCAATGATGATGCTATAAATAACAGAATCACAGGACCAGGAACTTTAAACAATGGATGCAGATCAGAAAGATTTCATAAAATAGTCAAAGATATAGGTTGATTACTTCTCATTCGATGACTCATTACGGAGAACTTCAGGAGCCATCCAGTTTGGCTGCCAAAAAAAATAATTGCTGTCAACTCTCCTTGCATCGAAGACCAAAACATGTAGTGATGCAATTACTTTTTGAATTATTTATACGTCACTGAATAAAACTTGAATACACACAACTTTAAATATTCAAATACACACAAGTATGACGATATATATTTTCTACACATATACTCCTAAATAATCATATAATGAAATCACAATCCTAAACTAAGAAACGTAAGACAAAAAAAATTTATAGAAAAACAACTTCCATTGATGTGAATCAGATATATACACAACTATAATATACTTTTATTAGTATGTTGCACCAAGAATCAGGATTGGGTATTTGGAAACTTTGGGAACATGAGTTTTAGAAGCGAGAATGCTTATGACAGGAAATGATGGAAACTTTGGGTTGACTTCTTAAGAGAATGGAAAGAAATGTGGAATCGATGAGAACCAATATTGCAAACAGAGAAATCTTCTATAAACTCTTGAAACAAATATCAAAAGTTTTAAAAAAACTCCAAGAAACGGTATTAAAAACTTCCAAAAGTTTAAATCTGGTGTCAAAAAAAATCGGAAACTACTCAACAACAACTAGAATTTGCCAAAAAATATTTTGAGATTTCCTGAAAAGTTTCCAAAAGTTTTCAGGATGAGGCAACGTTCAGGAATTTTAAAAATGGGTTTTCAGCTTAACGAAAATAGCTTCATGGATTGTTGGCATCAATTCTAATTAATTATATAACAAAGGTATATTTATAAAATAACCAAACAAGACATGAAAATACATTATAAAATCATAATGATGATGACTAAGTAAAGTAATGGTTTGAGAAAATCTAGGTTGAGTAATGAGGCATGTGGATTTTTTGTTGGGTTTAGTGATCCAAATAGTTTTGTTAGTAGTTACTTATAAGGGGTGTGCTTTTCCTTGTGATGAGACACCCCCTTAGTTTATACTTTATTAAATGTTTTAAGTCAAAAGTCATTTAATGGTAGTTGGGTTAGAAAGATTTAGGTGGTTAGTAGTTTAGATAGTTGTGACCATAGGAGAAATTAGGTCCCGTACAGAAGAAAAGCTTATTATTTACGCTTGAGAGATTTAGAAGATTACATCCAAGTACTAAAATGATGTAATGGTTTATATGTTAATAAAATTAAATGGCACTCTACCATTTCTGGATCTTGTAGATTGCGTGTGTGAGAGTGAACCGTGGTATTAGAGCCTTCATAAAGCAAGCATTGTGAGATGGAAGAGGATATTGAGAGGATGGAGTGATGATTGCAAGTGGCCTAAGAGAAAACGTGAAGAAGAAAATTTTATAAAATTTTGTTTGTCTGCTGAAGATTGCCATACGTGATGTGATTTTTAATTATTTCAATTCTTTGTTTTGTTTCCTGAAGGAAAAACATTTTTGCTTGAAGAAAGAAGCATTAATATGCATGTAAGAAGGGTGTAGATTTTTAGCCTAAAAGGGTGTTAAAACTAGGTGTGAATATTTATTTGCAGCAGTGGCGTGAGAAATCTGTGTATGCTGGAAATGTGGGCCCTTTGCATAGCTGAACAAGGGCATTTTCCTTTTTTTTGCTGTTTTTTTAGGTAATTCTGCTGTATATCCGTACAATATGAATGCATATATAATTGGAAGCAGTGTTTTTTAACTGTAGAATATGGCGTGGAAGGAGTGAGATAAATTCTATTTGGAAGAATGGTGTTAAAGGATTGGTGAATCAAAGTTTTTACAAGCTCTATTTAAAAAGGCATGAGAAAAGGCATTTATGCTTTTCTAACGTATTAGTTGATGGTGATAACTTTATTGTTGGGTATGCCTTTCTATTAAAACTCTTGGTCAGTTTCCCCCCGTTAATGGGTTGGTTGTGAGTTCGAAGTCCTCTAGACGTGAGGGCAAAACAAAGTGGGAGCTCCCCCCCACTCCTGGACTGTTCAAATTGAACTTTGACGTGGATGCCAGGGGAAACCTGGGGGCCTCTGGAGCAAGATGTGTTATTCGGGACTATTATGTTTCTCTAATCCAAGCTGCATTGAAGAAGCTTGTGGATGGTACCTGTTGACAATTCTTCCACAGGGCAGATTGTCTCTTGCTGCTCGGAAAATTCGCATCTCCATCCAAGGGAAGAAAGAAATCATTAAGAAGAATACGTTGTTTTTATTTGGTAGGGGGCCTTTGCTGCAACAGGAAGATTCCGAAGGGATGGTTCATCAAAAGGCTTTTACTTCGGAAAAGAACCTTCAGAAAAGTGCTAAGAAGAAAAGTCCGCAAGGCAAAAAAACCAAAGTAATTCCTTCGGACTTTTTGTCCGAAGGAATACTTCGGAGAAATTATAAGAGAACACCCGCAGGCCAAACAGGGAGAATCCAAAAGTCCACTCAAATAAGCAAAGAAAAGCCAAGGTACCCTTCGGAAGGGTCATTTGCAACAATCCCGAAGGGCGCCTACCCTTCGGGAAGGTACAGAGAACGAATTCGGGACCTTTGCGAAAAGTCCGGGTGCCCTACAATTTTTCCGAAAATGGCACAACAAAGAGCCACTAGCCCTTGCGGAGGGAACTTGGTCGGCGAGAGGACCATGGTGAGTTTTCCGAAGGGCACATTTCGAAGAGCAAAGGCACAAGGATATCCTTCGGACTTTTGTTCGAAGGAATTCCTTTAGACAAAAAGTCCGAAGGAATTCGGAATACATAGGAAGAGGCCCGTAGGAAAAGCCGATGGCAAAAAATCCGAAGGCTTCGGAAAAGTTGAAAGGCAAAGGCAGGGAATGACTTCCTTCGGACAAAAAGTCCGAAGAAATTCGGAGGAAAGAAAGCTGCAGGAAATACATGCAGAGAAGAGTTTTCGAAGGAAATAAGAAGACTAAGAGTGACGTTCCGCTAGTCGTCAAATTCTGACCGCGGGAAGTAACCGTTGAAACAGGGGTAAAGCCAAAATTCCGAAAGCAAAGCCCAATGGAGAAAATATAGACCGAATATAGATTAATACATCCGAATATAGAATCTCCCCAGAAATAGACAGGAACAGGCAGACCAGAATAGGGTCAAATACATGCAAGCAGGGGCTATCTTCGAACGCCGTCCAAAGCTTCAGTTGACTGGTTATTAAAGTCCTGCTCGTCTCCAGATCATCTCACGCATTCGAGGGTCCAACTCAGCGTCAACCGAAGTTCCAAATTCAAACGTCGAGTTGACTGTTCCAGATTTAGAGTTGACTAATTGTTAAATGCCGCATCCACTAGGAGCTTTCCATGCGAGGGAGAATGATCTCTTCGACCAACTCAGCTTGCCAAGCAGTCAACTCAGCTGATCTCTTCGTCCAACTCAGTCTTTCAAACGTTCCAATTCGGCATCAAGCAGCGCACGTAGAGTTCTAAAATTAACATTGGCATGGATTTCCATGCAAAAATAGGTGGGCGGTTCATAACAAAGACAAGTTCACTTCCTCAAGTGCAAGAAGCTTCATGCAAAGACAAAAGAAAACATATTTTATTGAAAGGCCAAGTCAGCCTTGAGTTAACCTAAGTGAATCCTTCTCTTCAAATTTTCAACGCCAATCTTTGGCCTCTTGTAATTCTCTATATAATGGCTTTCAGCTTTGATTAAAAGAGAATCCAATCTCTCTCTTGGTTAGACCAGATTCTGACATTTGGTGAGTTGTGTAACCTCTTCGATCAATACGACTGTACTTTCAAATTTCAAGTGTTGGCATAGTGTATATTGCATTCAGCAATTTGCATAAGTGGTAGATTTCTCTCCCTTCCCAAATTCTGGTTCATACCTAGTTGCTAGATTATCCTTATGCAGGTCATGTTGAAGTGTTTTTTATGTCTTTTGTTGAAGCTGTAAGTGGATGTTAGGTGGCTGCAAAGTGTCTTGTATCGGACCTCTCTCCATCGTTTTCCCTCGGGTTTTGGTCATTGGATTGAACCTCTTCATGAAATATTTATGCATAAGTGATTGATTGAAATCTAAGGTCTTCCTTTTCCCTTGTTCGTTCAGTGTTCAAGGTTCCAAGTTGAATGGATCAAACTTCTGGTGTATCACCCGCTTTTAGGTAGGATTTCCTCTTTAAGTTTCCTTCTCCCTTTTCCACAGTAGTCCGCAACATAGAGTAGAGATCCTCATTGATACATCGTACAGGAACCAGCCTTCTCTGGAGGTTCTTCTCACCGTTGAGGCACCCACCCTTGTGAGGAGACCCATGGTTTCAACCGGATAGAGGACTGGCCATTCCGTGCACGTCTTCGAATCAGGACACAGCTCTAGGTTGACAATAGTACCAATAACGAGGATGAGGCACAAGCACTCTGATGGGGGTCGTCAATGCCCTTCGTTTAATAATGTCAACTCAGGGTTGGTGTCCGACGGCAATATGCAATAGGAGAAAGAGATCTCTGGCAAACGGCCCCTTCTACCACACTCCACATTGCAGAAATTGAAAAACATTCTTGCAAAAATTGAATCACACATGATGGAATTAAATCACACTTGCA
This sequence comes from Torreya grandis, assembly GCA_037957365.1. Classification (NCBI taxonomy): domain Eukaryota; kingdom Viridiplantae; phylum Streptophyta; class Pinopsida; order Cupressales; family Taxaceae; genus Torreya; species Torreya grandis. The sequence continues at coordinate 2,231,851 of JARHVA010001982.1, read as the reverse complement.
GGAAAGTAAATTGCTAAATTGAAAAGAAATGATAAACAAATAAAATACCTGCAGGTTCACAACAAACTGTAAAAAAGAATAGTTACAAACAAAAAAATAAAATAACAATTTACAACAAAATGATAATTACAAAACAAAGTAATAAACAAAAATACATTGATCCATCCTCCTTGGAATGAGTGGCCAGCTCATTCCTTGGAAGAAGATTTATTCAGAACACAAGCTTCAAAATAGACTACTCAGAATGATAAAGAGAAAAGAATATTGATTGATTACATTCAGATGTGGGAGGTTGCATGTATAATCTCATGCTTCAACCAACACCTAATTCAGGAGTAACAACGTAGATATTTTAGCATATCTCAATCTCCACAAAATATGAAAAGAGATATTTATTATAAGAATACAACATAATCTCAATCTCCACAAAATATGGAGAGAGCTATTTATTAGAATGAAAGTATACAAATCTATATTTAAATACAATCTATGAATGAAAAGTTTATGTATATAAATCTATATATAGAAAGACTCTAAATGGAAAACATTCTTATGATAGTTGGAAATGATCTTGGTCATCCAACAATAATTAAAATGCTTTAAAATGCTTTTCAAACGAGTTTGTGGCGGTTTTATGGTAGTCTTTAGCAGTTTTATGGAAGTCCGTAGCTTCCCTGTGGAAATCTGTAGCTCACATGTGGAAGTCTGTAGCTCGTCTATAGAAGTTCGTAGCTCGTCTGTATAAGTTTGTAGCTTACCTGTGGAAATTTGTAGTTTGCCTATGGAAGTCTGTAGCTGTAGACTGAGTGAGTCCGTAGCTACTGGGCGTGTCCATAACTGAGTCTGTAGCTACTGGGAGTGTCCATAGCTGAGTCCGTAGCTACTGACCGACTCTGTACCTTGGCCAAAATGCTAGATCTTCTTTAGGAACTACTGTAGAAGACTCTGAAACTACTCTAACACTGTTCTTGAAATGGTTACTCTTCATACTCCATCTTTTCTAGCTTAATATGGATTGCATCCTCATTTAGGGGATTGCATTGAAATTCAGTGGTTGGATTTGCAGCAAACACTTTCTGAGATAGTGAATATACCTAGAGCATCACCTAGGGATTTGAGAGGAAAATTGCAGGTTTTGGGGCATTCATTAAGGGATTTTGAGCATCAAGAGGGATGCATTTAGGCCCTAAACCAACAATGATTTACTTTTGCATTGGGGCGACCCATTTGGGGTGGTCGTGGGTTATGTTGTGAGGCTCTTGAGGGTCAAAAACAGAAATCTGAATTATCCTACAATTATGGTATTTTTTATGCTATTTTACATATGCGTATTTGAGGGAAACAACTACCAAAACTATGGTTTCCATTTGCAATTATTATTTTGAATTTATTATAATATTTTCAGCTTTGGAGAGAGGGACCAAATCAAGGGTTTTGTGGACACTTTGAGTTCTATAAATATTTTGGGATTTTTCTATATTTTATAAATACTGGTGGCAATAATATTCAAAATTTGAAGGTTGGATGTATGAGGGACATACCTTGTGTTTAGCTAGAGTATTATTTTCCCAACATGTGATTTTTATCGACGGTTGCAAGGGAAGAAATCAGAATCTCATATTTGATTGATTAGGGTTTGGAATTCATCAAGTCAACAAAATGATAATATTTAATGCTAGAGTTTGTTGAATAATTCATTGTTTAGCTTTTAGCCTTAAAAAAGGATATTTCAATGGTATCAGAGCCAATTTCTTGGCTAGCTGTGGGTTGTGAGTGACTTCAATGGATTGGCGACCTAGGTTTTTGCCAAAAGAGGAATATAAAGATTCATTTTAAAAGGTGGGAATGAAGAAGAGGACAATGGATGAAATCTTGGATGATTTGTTGCAAGCTACGTAGAATGATTAAAAGGAATTAAGGGCAATAGGTTCCAAGGTCATAAGGTCAAGTCTTAAGCATCAAGAGCCCCTCTTAGAAGGAAAATTAGAACTTTTAGGGCAGCAAGATGAAATTTTCCATCAAGTTGATGAACAACAAAAAGAGTTGCAAGTAGAAGACAAAGGGGTGGTTGAACCAAGAGAGATAATTCCAAGTGGTACCAAGGAAGAGGAATCAAGTGGGGCAGCCATTGGTAAATAAAAACAAATCATGCACGAAGAAGGAAAAGAGGGAGAGACAAACCCTCATGAGGATTCCAATGAAGGAATCAGAAAACATGAGACTTCAAATTTGAAGAAGGAAGGTGCACAACTCATGGAGACATCCTCCATGCCAAGGAAAAATAGACAAAATACTCTAAGCCAAGGGGAAAAAAAATCTGCCCTTATAGCAAGGATCCAAGGGAAGTGTGATGAGTGGCTAAGGAGGGCAAGGGAGGCAAAATTGATAGCCTTTCAAGCTAGACAACACCTAAGGGAGTTTAAAAGGGAAAATGAGTTCTTAAAACATCACTATGATAGTTTTAAAAATGAAGGAGAAAGTGATAGACAAGGTCAAATTTTCCAGTGCTAATGCTCATTTTCAGTCTGCTGTAATTTTCAGATTAACATATAAAGATAAGCAATTTGATGACCTTCACATCAAGGGTTTGTTGCATCAACACCCTAATTTGTCTTTACAATATTTTGAACATCGTGAAGATCATGCTAACAATGAAGACAAGATAAAGGACACTAAATTCCTCATAGGATTGAATCAGTTGATGTCCTTGAGTGATCAACCCATGATACTACCATTTATGGGCAACCCCTTCTAAATGCAAAGTAGCAAACTGACTAACCTCATTTTCCATCATAGGCCTAAGTGAAAAGTAGGTGTCTACCTATCCAAGCCCTATCCGATCTCTTGGGAGAACCATCAAAATTGGAAAGTAAAATCTTTCCCAAGGCATGATGAAGTCCTCCTTGGCTGCCCTTGTGTCTTTGGCCAGCCCTATTTCCACCAAGTTGACCATGCTTCCATGATGTAAACACTGAAAAATCCATTTGATCCCTGAAAGGAGCGGGATAAGTCATGTACTCGTCATAGTCCTTCAATAAACTCTCTCAATGTGGAATGCTTTTCCCTTTCTGGAATGGCAACTTCTTCTTACAGAAAAGTAGGTTGGTTAGGCCTACCTGTGGCTCTTTCATTCTCTTTAGGGGGTTGATCTGTGAGGTTGTGACTTCCATAAACACTACCATCATCATTGGATGGTTTGTCACCCCTCATTTCCTTCATAGTACGGACAAATTCCGTCATCATAGCTATCATTTGTTCTTGACCCTGTGTGTACCTGTTAAACCTTTGTTCCTCTCTATTTTCAACCACATCCCTTGGCTGATCCAAGTGAGACATTGTTTATGTTTGCTATTTTTTTTCAACTTTTTTCTTGCTTCTAAGATAATACCTTAGTTCTTTGTCACCCTCTTGCATGAATCACTTCAGAAACCCACAGTTAGCCAAGATATGGCTCTGATACTACTATAATGTCCCTTTTTAGGGAAATTTTTTGAATTTTGAAATTAATTGCAAACCCTATACGAAAATCAGTTTGGCAATTTTTCAAACAGCAAACCCTACCTGAATTTGATCCTTCAAAAATAGCACAAAATTAGGATAAATCCAATGCACCACTTGGGTCTTTCAATAAGCAAGTTCTACCCTCAAAAATCATGAATTTTCCTTCAAACCTTAGGCATCCCAATTACAAATATTTATCTATATTTAAGGTTGATTTATCATGCATCAAACACTTCACGAAATCTTCATAAAATTACACAAAATTGACTAAATAATGATACATAATTTATTATGAATTTATGAATATAATTGAGGTCCAAAAGTCCTCCAAAACCCTCACAAAAATCATAAATAAAAGTAGAAAATTACAAAATAATATTTAGGCTTGGAATAGCCTATCAAAACTTCATAAACAACTCCCGAACAATTCACCCTAACTAGAATTTAATATTTCTAGCCCTAGATCCAAACGTATCCCTAGAAAATAGGGGTCTTCAACCTGAAAATCCAACTTTGAGCCTCCAAACCCTAGTTGCCACCCTTCCAAGATATTCACCCCACTTGAAAACCCTTCTTTTTTTGCCTTTTCTTAATTTTGATGAACAATGACAGCGCCTAGATGAAGTTGCCACATGGAAGAATGAGTGTTTTCGTCATCAATCTCTTTGCTTGAAGGTTTTCGTCTTCAAGTCAAAAGCTCAAGCTTTTTCGTGTTTAAAACTTGTAAATTCAAATAATGACCTAAGATGCCCTTCAACAAGAACCTTCAAATGCGTTAATACTTCTCCCCAAGCGAAGCGCCCAATTTGGGGGCGGGGGCGAATACCATTGTTTATCTTTTTTCAAATTATAAAGTAATACCTTTTTATAATTCACTTAATTGGATCGATACTCATGACCCTTAAAAAGGCCCTAACTTAAGTGAAATTAAAACAATAAAGTGTTTTTAAAAGTATTCTTTACAAAACCAAACGTTTCCCTATTTTTTCTCTTAGCCCATGAAAAACTAGGCAAGGCTAAAGGTTTTCAATAGTGTCACGTCCAAAAGGGGGACATGACAAAGAACCTAAGGATGGGGAATTTTAAATTCCCAATTTGGATGTGGGATCCAGGAAGGAGCAATGATAAAATGAATGGGACCCTCCATGAGTGGTTGGTTGCTTGTGCAACAAAAGGAGGCTGGAGGCTGCAAATTCTGAGTTTAAGCAACCACTACAACATGTAAGTACTCCGATTTCACAATTGAAGGGTATGATAAAATCTGGAAATGATTGTTTGGGACAACCCCATCACTGGGCAAAAACTCGGTCTGTTGTTTGCATTAAAAGTTCTGAAATTTCTAAGAAGACAGCACTATGCACATACCAGTAAATTTAAAATCTTGATGAAAAGCCAACTCCATTTGTGCACAGGGAGTTCTAAACTTTTCCAGCTCTTTGCATGTATAGGACATTCTAAGTTTTAGGTAACAACTCAGCCCACTCCAAAGGGAGAAAATTCTAAAATTTTTGTTGCCTTTCAGCTCCCTCCATGTTTAGGAAATTCTGGATTTCTTGAGTGGAGTCAACTCACTACAAGTGTAAGGAATTCAGAGAATTCTGAATTAGGGCAGCCACCTCAACTTGTGAAAATTTATTCCACACTTGGTTTGGTAAGGAGCTCAAAGGTTGGAAACTTGTGTGCATCAAAAGAGGTCGAAGGAATGACAAATTGCAAGTATGGGCAGCCACCAAGGCATTGTAAAAATCATCCAATTCCACACTTCAAAAGCATGACAAATTCTGAAGATGATGAGTTAAGATCACTCCTTTAATGGGCAAAAACTCAGTTGGCAAATGTCTTATGTAAATTTGAATTTTTCAAAAGGAATAGGTCCATAAAACACTCGGAAAATTCTGAGTTTTTCATACCTACTCTGTTGGTTGTATTTGCACGAAAATTATTGAAAGGTGTGCCAACTCAACCGGGTACATATACCATTAAGTCTGAAAATGATAGGACAATAGGTGTGGGAGACAATGAACGGACAAATAGGCAAACTCAGCGGATCATATGCACAAGAAATTCTGAAAATTTTGCACATTACAGCACCTAGTAAATTCTGAAAATGCAAGGGAGTTTCGGCCCTTTTCTTGTGACAAAAAGTTGGTAAGTGCAAATGAACAGCTCTCCCAAAATATGAAATTTCAACACCTTTTAGGCCTAATTTGTGTTCCAAAGATTATTGAATATGTGTTTGGGTAGCAAGGTAGTCAATTCGGCATTCGAATGAATTGGTGTGAGCTTGCAACAAGGGGGTAGCTTCAGAAATACAAATTGATGAACAATAGGAGGATTGCTCAAGGTCTCCAACTCATAGAGGGTGGAAGACAAACAGGGGGTAGGTCTTTGAGGAAAGAACACCCTCAATCTCTATGCACTTATGTTAGAAGTGGAAAGTTTGTAAAAGGGTGAAAAAGGAGAGGCAAGAGACACTCACGGGGGTACTATGGCAAGGGTGCTTACTTTTTCATGGTATGCACACACAAGAGGCTTTAAGGCACACCAAGAGTCCTAAGGAGTATTGGGATGCTTGCCAAGGAAGCACTCACTCCAAGGTGCACATGCGAAGCAATATGATCATGATGGGCAACTATAAGATGAATTCCAATGATGTTGTTTGTGAAGGTTCCAACCTCTCCAGGGAGAATTGTGGGCTCTTAATTTGTTCTTTAAAGGTGAGATGCATGAGGGAACTGTTGTAGCGTAGAATAGCACCCTTGTGGGAGAGTTTCTCAAGCTCTCTCACTCCTAGCTACAAACGTTGGAACAACCTTAGGCTGTGGGTATCCTGTAGTGAGGTTGAACCTCTACGCTTTTTAATGAGGCTAGCTCCTTGAATGCTTCACTTTGGCTTGTTTCTCACACTATAATCTACTGCTAAAGAAAAGGGAGAGAAAAATAACATGAAAGGGAAATTTAAGCTAAGGATGGTGATGCACCAAATAGAGAGTGATCCACATAAGCATGAAATAAACACTAATTCAGCATAAGATAATTCTTGCTCACACAACCTCAAAACTAGTTAATTTGCATAAGTGTTTCATAAACTAGGCTCACTAAACCATACATGAAGCAAAGAGAAATTTTAAAATCCACACCAAACGTCCATTAATGGTAGAAAGAGCTCAAGTTCAGACCTGCAACTAACTTGAAAACATCTAAAAATAGGCAAGAAAGAAGGACAATGGACATGGAAGAATACTTCTTCACAAGGCCATCATGCACAAGCTTGCTAAACACAGGCAAGAGATAGGTAAAAATTGATCTTTATTGCTTCAAAAGGTCTTTCTTATAAATTTTGATAGGGTTTCTCCTTGTCAAATGAGGATATCTTTTTTATGGGGGAGCCAACGGAGATATATGAAAAATGGGAAGAAGAAAAAAAGAAGAGGCAAGCAAACAAAATTCAATAAATAAGATCCAACCACCCTCCGTTAATTCTCACCCACATTTGGGTTAATTAGAACTAATCCTTCTTCAACAAATTAACCACCATTAGCTCCAATAGTATTCAAGCCCTCTCATTGGTTGAGAAACACACTAGAAGACAAGAACTTGTTGATGATGATGATGTCATGATCCACTAAAAAGGAAAAGTCCAAGAAAGTCTTTAATGCTCGAGCTACTTTTTCTAATCACCTGATCTTCATCTTTCACTTCCACGCCATCCTTCACTTGTCTTACACGTATAAGGACAAAATCCCTATAACTTTGAATCTGGACTGAGTCATGCTGCCTCTGAATTGAGCGGTTGTTTGTCAGAGATGATGGCCATGTCAAAGGACGAGATCCTCTCCATTAACTGTATACACCAGCTCTTGCTTTGAAACCTGGGCCAAATCTTTCTATAGATGGAAAATCAATCTAAGGACATTGGTTTTCCTGTATCCATTTATGTCGATACAAGTCTATAGATTGCGTAGCTTCTTTTAATATTTTTAAATGCCAATGGCTACTTGCAAGGGTTCAAATTTTAACGTTTGTGGACCCGTCATCAATTCCTTCGGACAACTTGTTTCGGCCATTTTCTTCATACAATTTGTTTAGACCCTTTCCGCGGACAATTTGTCCGAAGGAATTCATGTCTTCAGACTTTATGAAAATGCCCCTTTCCGAAAGGGAGGTACCCTTCGGCTTTCTTGAAAGTGACCCCCTTTTTTTATCGTTCGGAATTTTGAAAAAGCCCTTCGGAAGAATTGAAAAGCACCCTTTGGCTTATCTGTTTGGACCTTTCGGAAAAAAGACCCCTTCAGAAATTTGAAAAGACCCCTCCAACTTTGTGAAAATGATCTTTCGGAAAAAAGTTTTGGCCCTTTGCGAAGGAAAAGTACCTTTCGGAAAAGTTGAAAAGGTCCATTGCGAAGGAAAAGTACCTTTTGGAATCCTTTGAATGGACCGTTGGAATTTGAAAATGCCTTCGGCCTCTTCAAAATAGTCCTTCGGAAAAATTGAAAAGGGTCCCCTTTTCCCTGAGAAAAGATATCTTTCGGAACTTTGAAAAGAACCATTTTCCCTTTGGAAGTGCCCTTCGGAAAAATGCGAGAGCTTTAGTATGTGGGCCAAAAATGGCCAACAGGAAATCCCAAGGGATGAGTTGGGAGTAAGCAACTACAAGTTTCTTGACAAATACAAGGCTGTAATCTTCAATTACAGTCCTATAAACATTAAGTACGGAATTTATTTTGGAACGTTCTTCTTCGAGATAAGAGAACACGAGTGTATGGGTGGAGGAATGGATTGCAGCTGTGTTGGGGGAGTTTCGATCCCTCATAAGGAGGAAAATTCTGAGTTTAAGGACAGATTTGGAGTGTAGGAATGGCATGAGCAGCCCTACTAGACCCTCCAAGGCAACCTTACACATATTTCCAGCCATTCAACATCTGAAAATTTTTATCAAGTATGCAAGTTTGGGAAAAGAAGAGAGCCATCCCCACATGGAACATGAAGGAAATGGGTCCTCCATTTTGACTAACATGTTTGTGTTTTGTGTAGGTGTTGATAGGGGGACTTTCAAGCCCTGTTTTTGTAGCAAACATCTTGTTAAAGCTAATTGTTCCAACCACTTCAACGCTACCATTTCTGAGAATTTCTTTTTTCTATTCATCTTTTTGGTAGATCCGAGGTGTAGGACCTCAATGAGAAGGGAAGAGAAGGCTAAGAGTTGCTGTTATACCATTTTCAGATTGCATAGGCAGCCACAATTCTTCAAGTACGACAGTAAAGGGCTTCATCAAGGGGTCTTTCTTCCATGGGAAGAATCAAGGATCGAGGTTTGCATAAGGCCTATGGTTGGGACAGCCCCATGGATGTTTCTATTGCTTGAGGACAAACAATTTTGGGTGGGGAGGATTGTCATTTCCCCCTTTTGGACATGAAGCTTTTGAAGACCCTTAGCCTATTTGCCCTTTGATTGCCAAGGCTAAAGGAAGTTGAAGAAAGAAGAAACATGTTGTTCTAATTGTAAAAGTCAAAAAGTTGCTTTATTGTCTAACTTTCACTTAATTTGTGGTCTTTTGAGGGTCATGGGCACCCAAGACCTTAAGTGGGTTATAAAGTAAGTAGTCTTTTCTTTTAAAAGTTGAGTTTCCCTCCAAAAGTGCAACGCCCCTCTTGGAGGGAAGGATATAAAAAGGGAATAGAGCATTCCTTGAAATGCATGTTTTTGGTTTGATAATTGAAATTGCAAGCTTGAACATGAAACGCTTAACTTGGCCATTGAGGACGAAAACCTTCAATGGCAGTTGGAGCAAGGACGAAAATCCTTGTACTCAACTAGAGCATCCTCATTCAAGGGATTGCATTGAACTTCAGTGGTTGGATTTGTAGCAAACACTATTTCTAAGACGATGAATATACCTAGGGTAGCGCCTAGGGTTTTGAGAGAAAAAATTTAGGTTTTGGGGCATTCATCAAGGGATTTTGAGCATCAAGAGGGCTGCATTTAGGCCCTAAACTAGCAGCGATTTACTTCTGTAGTGGGGCGACCCATTTGGGGTGGTTGTGGGTTATGTTGTGACGCCCTTGAGGGTCAAAAATAGAAATCTGAATTATCCTACAATTCTGGTATTTTTATGCTATTTTACATATGTGTATTTGAGGGTTTTTATAGTTTTCATTTGCAATTACATATTCTGAATTTATTATAATATGTTCAGCTTTGGTGATTAGGGGAGGGACCAAATTAAGGGTTTTGTGGACACTTTTAGTTCTATAAATATTCTAGGATTTTTCTATATTTTATAAATAATCGTGGCAATAATATTCAAAATTTTAAGGTTGGATGTATGAGGGACATACCTTGTTTTTAGCTAGAGTATTACTTTCCCAGCATGCTGTAATTTTTATTGACAATTGCAAGGGAAGAAATCAGACTCTCATATTTGATTGGTTAGGGTTTGGAATTCATCAATTCAACAAATTGATAGTATTTAATGCTAGGGTTTGTTGAATAATTCATTGATTAGCTTTCAGCCCTAAAAAGGGATATTTTAGACGGGTGACTGACTCGCGTTTGAAACGGATTTTTGTCATTTGATCTGGAAGTGTTATGCAGGCGGTCAAGGAAGTGATAGGTATGGTTTTTTTGGAAACAAATTGCTGTGTGAAATTTAACTCTCTGGTTGCATCTGCTTTCATAGGGAACATGCTCTTCATCTCCAAGGATAAATAGGTGACTATGAATGTGGCGTGTCGGATAATACATCCAAGGTTTCAAGTAGGTTTGGATGAAGCTATGGAGGGATTTGTGTGGGGAGGTTAGAGTCAACTTCCCTTTTCTGATCAAAATGACTTAAGGTTAATCCCTCTACGAGCCTTTCAAGCTTTGGAGGAATGCTTTAGTGTGCTGGTGGAACATCTCAATTTTCTGCAAGGCTGCCTAGATAACCCAGGCATGGAGGGACATTTTCTACCTGTGCAGGACTTGGATGCTATGCGAGCCCCAATTGCTTCAGTGGTGGCGGCTTTAAGTTGGAGGAATTCCACTAACATGGAGGCTACAGTTAATTCTCTTATCAGGTTGATTGTGGTTCCTCTCCAACTGCCACCGAATCCTCCATCGAGGTTGGGTGTGGGTCCCCCAACATAGCAAAGAGCGACCTCTTCCCATATACAGGCTCGGTTGGCCTCCGTGAAAGTGGCGTCGGGCTTGGGTGGTACACTTCTAAAGAAATAAGTGGGCAGGTCGAGGCTTTGAAGGTGGAAGGTTACTGCGTCTCGAGTCGCTGGGCCCAGTGATGTTTCAAGCGTGGGTGGTTCTAGGCTAGAGATACGACATGGAGGGCGGAAATACAAAATGCCGAACGATGAACAATTGACATAGGTGGCTGGTGGAGGGGATCCCAACAATGATGTCTCTTCTATGGATGGTTCGTTCGGCTCCTAGGCAGGGGGTGAACTTTTTGTGTTATGTTTCTTTTCTTTTGTTGTTTCATGGATCCCCGTTGGGGTGGTGATGTTTTGGCTCTTCATGTGCCTCACGAGGCTAATATTTTGTAACCCTTTCGGGTCTTCTTGTTGATTTCATTCTCTCGGGTTTTTCCCTTTCTTGTATCTCTCGTTTTTCGACTAATATAACAGGCGAGGGAATCCCCAACCCTCAAATCATCTATCAAAAAAAAAACTCTTGGTTAGTTTCAAAAAGTTCCTAATATCAAGTTTTACAATCTATATCTTGAAGTCTAGCATACTTGAACTGGCATTAGCCTTCCATGAAGACCCTTTGAAACAAAAGGCCTTAAATTTGAAACCCACATTTAATTTTTCTTTTTCAATGAAACAAGGAGTGGTTAGATTTTATGTTATCGCTATTGGACATAGTCATTGATGTATGAAGGATTGTCATTGATGTCAAAGGTAGCAAGTGCTATTATGCATTAATGACAAAGGTGTTGAGTTGAACAGACTTGTTGCAGAGCCCCAAGGAGTTGTGTGTGTACTTTGAATGACTATGAAAATACAAGAATAGTCATATGAATGTCTTTGCTCACATGGTTATCTTGACAGATATGGCTAAGTACATAGGTTGATGTTAACAACATTTGCATATGTCTCTTTGTGGTCTAAGTTTTAAGTCATAAGGATGAGTAGAGCAAATGTTACAAATGCATAAGGTTGTTCCTCAGCTAAAAGCCTACTAAGTTTCCATACTTATTTGATTTTCCACCTTTGCATTTGTCCGGGGAATTATTTCGGAGAAAGTGGTTCGGCGAATTCTTTCGGGAAAATGGTTTAGACTTTGTTGGAAAAAATGTCTGCAACAAACTTTCCGAAGGAAATGAGTGCAATTTGGAATTCTTTTGGAGAAAGTGGTTCAGCGAATTCTTTCGTAAAAATGGCTAAGTCTTTGACGAAAAATTGTCCCGAACAAAAGTTCCGAAGGGTACTTTACAAAAGTTTCGAAGGTATCTTTTCAAAATGCTGAAGGGTAAGTGAACCGTTCAAATTTTTCGAAGGGATCTTTTCAAAAATGCCTAAGGGTAAAGTTCCGAAGGGATCTTTTCAAAATGCCGAAGGGTAAGTGAACTATTCAAAGTTTTCGAAGGGATCTTTTCAAAAATGCTGAAGGGTAAGTGAACCGTTCAAAGTTTCCGAAGGGTACTTTACAAAAGTTCCAAAGGGATCTTTTCAAAATGTTGAAGGGTAAGTGAACCGTTCAAAGTTTCCGAAGGGTACTTTACAAAAGTTCTGAAGGGCATGTGACCCAAACAAAAATCCCAAAGGGTACTTTGCCAAAGTTCCAAAGGGCATGTGATCCAAACAAAAATTCCGAAAGGTACTTTGCTAAAGCTCCGAAAGGCATGTGATCCAAACAAAAGTTCCAAATAGGTCACTTATAGAAGTCCCGAATGACACTTTCAGAAAAAGGGCATTGATGAATTCTTTCGGAGAATTTGTCTAAGGCAAGTGGACACTTACAAAGTTTCCGAATGATACTTTTGGATGGAGAGGACACTTACAAAATTCCCGAAGGATACTTTCGGATGGAAAGGACACTTACAAAGTTCCCGAAGGATACTTTCGGATGGAATGGACTCTTACAAAGTTTCCGAAGGATATTTCGGAAGAAATATAGGTCACTTGCAACATTGCCAAAGGATAAGTGTGAAGTCTCGTAGGGCATTTTCAAAAGTGCCGAAGGATCAAGGCAAGTTAAAAGGTTGAGCAAGTCTAAAGAGATCAAAGGAGCAAAAGTAATACATGAATGCCAAAAAAAATGAGATGACGTCAACATACCGGAGTTTAACGACCAAGCCAATATAAAGATCGTGCATCTTCAGAGATCGAACGACACGCGGAAAGCTTGATAAGGAAGATCCAATGAAACAAAGTGGAGTCAGTGATGCAATGTAACCTATAGTTAACGACATAATAGAATGATTTAAGATTGAGCATATCAAAGATATTCGAAAAGAGTGAAAGCGACCCAATTATATAGGAGATAGCGAGATGCAAAAAGGAGCTCGATGGTTAGCAAAAGAACTTAGAAATGGCAAGAAGAAAGAAATCAAAGGCCTGCATTTAATATGTTCTAACAGTCAAGTGGAGGAACAGACATGTGATGAACTCAACATATCTCAATTGATCAATCTACAATTAAGAAGGCTGCGCATTTATGACTTGAATCCAGCAGTTGCCAAATATAGTAAAGAGACCAGAACATTACGGCATGAAGCATGAATCGAGATGCGAGAGGTGTAAATGCCAAGCCACATTAAATAAGATCCAAAACCGAAACCAGTAAGGTGTAGTTAGAGTGTAAACGGATTTTGAAGACATGAAACCTTAGACTCATTGTCTATATATATATATATATATATATATATATATATATATATATATATATATATATATATATACACGACATCTAGAACATTGTTAAGCGTCTGTCGTTGCAATTGTAAACGGAGCTACTAGAGCGACTCAAAGTCTGTCGATTGGAGACGCATGTAGACACAGAGAAAAAGTTAGAGGAACCAAGAGATATATCCAGAAACAAAGAGAGTGAGGCAAAAAGGAAGAAAGAGCACACAGAGAATGTGTAGAGACTGAGTAGTTACAAACAAGACTTGTAACAAAGAAATAGAGTTTGATTCTTTTTGTATTTTGAAGTTGTAGTTTCATAATTCTGATCAGGTGGGTGCCATCAGACAGACTGAATTGGTGCTCAGTTAGGGAGTGGGTGCTTCCTTAGAGTGGGTGCTCTTGAATGTAACCAGTGAGGTTTGTCAGTGAGGCGTTTAACTGTGAGGTTGGATTAAAACAATAGATTCTAGCAACTATTCCCATCGTGCTTTTTCCCTTTGGGTTTTCCACGTATAAATCTGGTGTAATATGTTTTTGTGTGTGTGTGTAATCTCTGCACCTGTTCTTTAATATGCATATGCATCTATATCTTCTCTAAAAAGTTTAAAGAACTAGTTTTAGCTGACCTACTGATTCACCCCCCCTCTCAGTAGATAGTTGTGTTCAACAATGGATTTATAATTCAACTCGATATATAGAAGAGTTGGCAAAACCATAATATGAAGTCATCATAAGTAAAGAGATCTTAAGTTCAAATCTCAATCCCCTCTAACTTTGCATGTAGTAGAAATTCCAAAGAATTAGCATGTGCATGGCAAGATATATACAAGTTTTAGACCTTATTTATCAAATGGTTTCCTAACGTAGGTCAAAATTCAATTTTTAAGACATCGAGTGTGTAGGAAGTCATGATATCCAATCTCAACGCATGCAAAGTTATTTTTCAAAATCCTGACATTTTCAATGCACATAGCTTATGATTATGCAATTTTCAGTCATTTTGTTTTCTTGCATGAAGATAGACGTGTAACCACTCGTTTTGAATATTTTTGCATAATCCGAGTCCATCGGAAGAGCTATTTCTATGGTTTGGAGTCTCCCTTCCAAATTGTTTTAAAAAATGCATTGAAAAATCATTTTGAATGAACATATAAGACATTTTTAATGTATAATGGGTGCATCTTGATAGTACTCGACACCCTGGTTTTATGTTGAACTTGAAATGGATAATTTCTATTTGAACACCATGGATGTAACACTAAACTTTCTTAATTTTGTTACCATCAGATATTGAAACATAGCATCCTGTGGTCTACAAAGCCATTAGGATCAACCCTGACTAAGAGAGCTAGAAGACCCACCTATCTTGAGTTCGTGACTAGATTTGAGATCAAGTTTTGATGTAGTGGCACTTTTCCCTGAATGATAGGAATTTGGTGTTTTTTTAATTTATGTCAAATTTTGTTTTTAACTTATTGATATCATTGATGACGAGCAAATCAGTTATTGGGTGATATCTACACTGCATAGACTTCTCACCTCTCCACTAATAGGGGGAAGGTGTATTGTTTTTTTAATTGGTCTTCCGGTAATTGTACATGCTAATAGAAATTGTTAGCACAATAGTGTTTGGAAAGTGGTGGTGTTGCAAGCAAAAGATTGCTTACAAAGTGGTTAGACTTGTTGGGCATCAAATAAGATGTGCCACACTTTAGAGACAAAATTATCATCGAGATAGAGATCAATGTGGTTGGGCATTCCCACAACTGCAATACAAGTACAAGGATCTAAGGGATGGTGAATGAGGCACATCCATCATCTTTGTGTTGGGTAGTGTTAATAGACACAAGGCATGAAAGGTCAAGTTGTGGTTGTAGTAGACATGTCAACATAGGTTGATCAATGCCAAAGGTACAAGGGGTTAGTTAGTAGGTTGCGGTGGTTTTGTTGGATAGCTCCTAAGTGTTATTAGTCAAATTCATCTTTTGTCCCCTTTGGATCAAAGGAGGTTTGGTTTATTGATCCAAAACATTTTTTTAGTAGTTAGTTTATGCAGGGCATGTTTTTTCTTGTGAGACATCCTCTTATTTGATACATTATTAAATCTTTTAAGTTAGTGTCATTTAATGTCAATCGGGTTAATAAGATTAGGTGCTTAGTAGTTTACGTAGTTGGGCCAGTCGGGGAAGTTACATCCCATACATGAGGAAATCTTATTATTTGAGCTTGAGATATTTAGAAGAATACATCCATGTACTTGAATGATGAAATAGTTTTTATGTTAATAAAATTACATGGCACTCTGCCATTTATGGATCTTGTAGATTCAATTTGTGTGTGAGCGGACGTTTTTTTGAAATGAGAAGGAACATACCGTGCAAACCATATTTTGCGATAAATAGTTGTAATGAATAGATAAAGGATTGTGTTGTGATGTACGAAAGTTGAGAGTTATGAAGTAGGGGTGCTTATTTAATTTTTTATTATATGGGTAACAAGTTGGGTTACTTCCAACTGTTGCACCCATCCTCATCGAACTCTCAAACTCCTATATATCATATAGTGCATTGGATCCTAAGATCATCCAACATATGGGAGTGATGACAGGAGTAATGTACATCTTTATGTGATTAATAGAGAAGACTATATGTCTTATATTTTGTATTTTGTGTGTTATCTATACTATAACATTTATGTGTTATTCATATAGGCTGAATTGTGTCATATGTATCTCCACCTACATTTTTGGCACTATTTCCTAGTGTGCAATATTGTAAAAGACCTTATGTCCATGTAAGTATGTGCCTTCCTTGGTTTGCGTTGGAGTCTTTGAAAAAAAAAAACATATAAAAATGGAGAAAACCTAAAACTAATGGGAAGAGAGTTTGACTCAAGCAAATCTAATAGGAAGAAGAAGGAAGAGTTATCAAAATACCTATGTGTAGTTTGGGTTGCAGCCACAACCAATTTAGTTCGATGGGAGACAACAATACACATACTCCCCTGTATATGTGGTTGACAACCTGATGTGGAACAATATGTCAAACGTATGTTTGTTAGCATTTTGACCATCAATGCTCATCACTACCAAGAATTGAAAAGGATTTGCACTAAGCAACAAAGAAAGACCAAGAGAGGGTGCATTCTTAAACGCTATGAAGATAGTAAGAAGAGAAGAAGAAAAAGAGAGGAAGAGCAAACGATGTTGTCAAGGTAATTTATGAATTACAAATTTGAGCATATAAGATTTTGTTGCCATGTATTATGAATAGAATTCCTCGTAGACTGATAGTTCCTTGAAGGTCTACTAGGATAGCAAAAAGAGAACAATGGTATCAAGAACGTGTAGTATAGGAAATGAGTATGCACAACTAAGCAAAGAAGAAATATACAAAAAATACATAAATAAATAAAAAAAACTTGCACTTTATCCATATAATTTAGCATATATAATGAGACCCTAGAATAGACAACAATACAACCAAGGAAAATTCAAAATACATTCAAGAGCTTCCTCAATATGCTCCCAATTTGTTGTGTACCTAGGTACAACATGTGTTATAGGATGTTTGTCCCTAGATTTCTCTTTAGTCTTAACCTTATTATTAAGTTGTTATATTTTGGGGTCCTAGAGATAATGAAGGGTTAAGTCATGAATTAAGTAGTGTTTTTTGTGGTTTTACTATAATTGGTGGAAAAACTCTAAACAATGTATATTTTACCATTTCAACTTCTAATGCAAATAGAGAGTCACAATTGAGTGAGAACTCGTGTTACAGATGGATTTGCATGTGCAGTCCACTCTTGGGTGAGTAGGTGCACCCATTTTTCCATTTATCGGTGTATTTGCTTTATATTTTTAGTTTCATTTTTTCTATTATTATTTGGAATGTAGCAAGTAGTATCATAGCTTCGATAAATTTTTGTAGCTGCTACCAAAACTCTAAGGGGAGTTTATCCAAGAAACAACTCGAAGTTAGTCACCAAGGATGAAATGAAGGTGTTATTTGTTGAGTTCACCAATGATATTCAAAGAGAGATTTGTTCCTTGCGAAAGTAGCAAGAGCAACCAAAGATGAAGAGGAGGATATCAATCCTTGGGGGATCATGATCATCTTCCACCAAATAATGAAGAGGAAGAGGCATAAAGTTCGCATCGCCCCTCTTTTAACCTGTAAATGAAGATCCCATCCCCACTGCTAAGCACTAACTTAGCAAGAGACACCAATCTCTTCTTTCTGAGGCACCGACCTCTACTAAAACAATCTTCCACCTTACTATTGTTGCGTCATCAACGAATGATGGAAAATTCAATTTCCTCTTCTTCTCCACAAAAATCTACTTATGCTTGAATGATAGAAAGAATTAATTCCATTCTTAAAATCTGCATGTGTTTGTATGATATATTTTTTTATTCTCCACACACTTTCTTACTTCTCTTCTTGATTAATCTTCACATATCTCACACTTCAAATTCCATATCTTTCTCAACCTTCTATCCACCTTATATAGCCTTCAAAGACTCTTCACAAAGGAGGCATTCCATCCAAAAGGCACTTCTTCACCAAAAGATGTGACCGAATCGACATTTCCGTCGACAATTCTATTGGCAATTCCATTGGCATCAATTACAATTCCTTTGACATTTCCGTTGGCAATTCCATTGACATCAATTACAACTCCTTTGACATCAATAACAAAATTTTAACAATCGCCCCCTTGTCATTGATGGCAAATTTGTAGAGAAACTCCCCCTTACTATAGTTCTCCTCCTTTGCTCCCCCTTTCATTAATTCTCCCCCTTTGACATCAATATCAAAGGGATTTTCATTATACTTCCATCCACAAATAAATCATGGGAAACATCCATGTCATCTTCTTCAACATCATCATAACTGAATGATTGTCTTTCTTCTCTTCCCTATCCTTTTGCATAAGGACTTCTTCTTTTCTCATTTGCTCTCCTTGAATTTGATCAAATTTGGACTTGTTGACATCATCTACATCCATCTGGATTATCTCTAGTTGCTCAAGTGGTAACTCCTCTTTTCCACTTCCCTTTCAATCTGCATATCATGCTCCATATGGCCATTAACATTCCCAGCTTGGTCACTTGCTGGATCCGAGCTACCTTCTGCAATCTACACTTGACGCTGGCCCATGCCTATTGTAAGTTGTTTTGCACCCTGACTGATTTCATTTTGCTATGTTCTTGCTTCTCTGACTTGTTTTTAAAAACAATACCATCATTTGCATCATCACTTTCACAAAGAATACTCATTAGTTGATCTTTCTCTTTGACTTATGAATGCGTATCACCAAAGAATCTATGGAGCTGAAAGATAATACGGTGATTAGCTCCCCCTAATGTTGAGGCAGTGGATTGCACCCTTGACAGGAGGCTGAGCTCCTGCCTTCCACACGTCACAATAGAAACTCACCTCTTGCCTGTGGGCCTGGCAAAACCGGGGGGAGAGTCTCTAGATAAGGGCTAGCTCCCTTTGATGCATCTGAGTTATTCCAGTAAGTCGCTAATACGTATATATATATATATATATATATATATATATATATATATATATATTTTTTTTTTGGGGGGGGGTTGAAAAGAGAGAAGGATGCTGAAAACAACGGAACCTAACCTAATAGGGTGATGCACCAAACAAGTTTAATCTACTCACACTCACACTCTGAACCATAAGGGCGCATACATACACTCTAACTGGTAAGAGGGCCAAACTGCAGGGGGCTTGACAGGGAGGCTTTAATGGAAGCACACAGAAAAAGGGGTAACCATAGGCGCTGTAGGAAGAGCACACTGTTTAGTAATCTCCTTCTGCCTCTGCGCTCCAAGAACAACTCTTCTTATCACCTGCAGAAATGGCGCTTTGTATATACCAGGTACGTTGGTGTCAACCCTGTGAAAGCATTAGGAAGCAATGACTGGACACAAGACTAACACTCAAACGCACTCAGAGATATATGCAACTAGAATAGAGGTGAAAAATGCGTATTTTATTGATTCCAGGTGAAAAATGGCAGGGCTTCGCCTTACAATGTGAGAGATGATTTTCTCAAAATGAGAAGTGACAATATATATAGAGAAGAGAGAACAAAAGGTGTCCCCCTTTTGGAAAAGACTTTTGGCGCCCTTTTACAAGTGGCCCATGTGCGTTCCGAGCCTTGGGAAGAGGAAGCCGCTTGATAGATAATGCTGTGTCGGCTCCTGCTTTGACTTCAGGCATTTAAAACATAGGCCGCGCCGTTTGTCCACAAACAAGACCGCTCCTTGAAGGCATTCACGCGGTTTGTCTGTTCATAAATGCAAAATGGAGAAAAATGGGTCGCGCCGTTCACTGTTTGCACCTCTTGATGACCACTTGGCAAGCACTGTTCCAACCACTGGAGTAACTCCTTGAGTCGACGCCTTCCTTTGCCACTTGGACTATTTTGTCCGTTTCTGCACTTGGCTCTTTTATCTCTTCTTGGCTTTGTCCTTTCTGTCTCCTTTGGCCCCCGAGGGCTATCTTTTGCTACTTCTTTGGCTCTTCCATCAGCAAGTCGTTGGGTTCATTCTTGACTTTTGTCTTTTCCCAGCGTTGTCTTTTCCTGGCTTTGTCTTTTGTTGGCTTTTGTCTCTCTCTCTCTCAGTTCTTTGGGCTCCCTTCTGGTTGGCGCTCAAGTATTGAAAGATCAAATCGCTATTTCCTTGCTGTAAAATTGACGTTCGCGGGCCCGTCACTGTTTGAAAGCGAACGGCTAGTTTATTTCCCTGAATTTGACGGCTTCGGGGACGTCACCGTCCTTGGCAATTCCTTTGGCTCTTTTCTCTTGATCATTCCCAAAGGGGAAGTGTCCCTTCGGCTTTGGAGAAGTGTCCCTTCATTTTGGCCGAGAGTCCCCCACAAGGGTACCTACCCTTCGGGCTCCTTTTGATAGTCACATCCTTCGGACATTTTGTTCGAAGGAATTCCTTCGGACATTTGTCTGAAGGATTTCTTCCTTTGCTTTTTGCTTATTTCCTCGGGTCTTCTCTCTTCGGTCGGGATTTTGTCTTGGCCAATTTTCCCACGGACAAAATGTCTGCAAGAATTGTCTCACTCGCTTCCTTTCCTTCGGAGTTTTTTCTCGGGTTTTTCCCGCAGCGTTTTCTCGAATTTCTTCGGACTTTTTGTCCGAAGGAATTCCTTCGGACAAAAGTCCGAAAAGAAATCATTCTTGCCTTTGCCTTGTCTTTTTGCGGGATTTTCTTCCGCAGAATTTCTTCGAACAAAATGTCCAAAGGAATTCCTTCGGACATTTTGTTCGAAGAAATTCTCTTGTTCACTTCTCCGAAGGAAATTCCAACTTGCCTTGTTCACTTTTCAAGTGTTTCCTGCCCTCCGCAAGGGCATTGGAATGGTCCCTTTGAACCAAACGTTGAACCGAGCTATTTGAAATGAGCCGTTGAAGCAAGTTGTTGAACCAAGCCTTTGAAACGAGCACTTGAACCAGTTGAACTGAACCAACTCATTGAACCAATTGAACTGAGTGGTTCAATGGTCCGAAGAAGCTTTGTAGAAGCCCCTTTCATTCTTTAAACTGGTTCATCTTCCACTGAAAGATTTGTGCAATCCGAATTGAACTGGCTCAGAACAACAGGGAGAGAAGGGGACCGATTTTGGCTTGTTGGACAAAAAATGGTCAACAAATTGGCGATTCTCAGGGGAAGCATGCCTGCTATGCTTAGAAACCAGTTGCCTTAAAGTCCATTGGGCACGGAGTCGAGATGCAACTTTGAAAGAGTTAGCAACCGCCTTGAGATATCCAAGAATCAATCACACAAGTTTTACCCCCAAAAAAGGAAACGAAAACACACACAAGATTAAGAAAGCTACTAACATGTGCAAAAGCAATTAGGGAAAGCAGGAAAAAAGCAAGGAAAATATATACATAATGGGAGGAGGGCTCAGTGATAATGCTTAAGATGTATCCCATTTACTGGGATATACAGTTCTTCACCATCCACCCTGGAGAGTTGGAATGCATTGTGCTGCTTACACTGAGTGATGACGTATGGACCACTCCATAGGGCGTCGAACTTTGCGTGCTTTCCAGGCTTAGCTCGGTTTGCATCCCATTTCAAAACGATATCTCCTTCAGAGAAACCTTTTGATGAATATTTCTTGTCAAAGTGTTTCTTCGTCTGCTGTTGGCGGCTGGTCATAGAAGCCATAGCCTGGTCCCTTGTCTCTTGGAGCTCCATCAGCTCGCATAGTCTAACCTACATGCTGTTGCCTTCTTCTAACTGCAGCTGGTGAGCGAGGTCCAACGCTGGCAATTTAAGTGAAAGGGGAAGCCTAGCTTCCCTTCCATATACGAGCGTGTATGGCAAGTTGCCAATTGCCCTTTTTGGAGTGACCCTATCTGCCCACAGGGCTGTTTTCAACTTGGCATGCCAAGTCCTCTGATTCTCCTCCATTGTTCTCTTGATGATCCTGATCAGGTTCTTATTGGTGGACTCAGCCAGCCCATTCCCCTGTGGGTAGTAATTGGACAAAGTGCTAAGATAGATACCATATCTCAGCGCCCATTCACTTGTTTTAGTTCCCAGAAAAGCTAAAACATTATTTGAGATTATGGTAGCTGGAACTCCGAACCT
Organism: Torreya grandis; assembly: GCA_037957365.1. NCBI lineage: Eukaryota > Viridiplantae > Streptophyta > Pinopsida > Cupressales > Taxaceae > Torreya > Torreya grandis. The sequence goes on along the minus strand of JARHVA010001982.1, from coordinate 2,209,863 downwards.
TGCCACCAGGTCTTCATAAAAATTCAGGACTGCACTTTTGTTGGCTTCCTTCAAAGCGACAGCCTCTACCCATCTTGTGAAGTAATCTGTGGCGATCAAGACCCACTTGTGTCCAGCACTGGAGGGAGCGTTAATCATCCCTATAAAGTCAAGGCCCCATTGCATGAATTGCTGCTCCACCTGAATACGCTGTAAAGGCATGACAGCCAGCCGTTGCTTCCCATCAAAGAGCGCACACTTTTGGCACTTTCGTACCCAGGCATGGGTGTCCCTGAATAGAGTAGGCCAAAAGTAACCAACTCTCATTATTCTTGCAGTTGTAGGCCTAGAAGCAAAGTGACCACTAGCTGGCCCATCATGGAACTCGAACAACACCCTGTCGGCCTGACTTGTGTTTATGCACCTTAAAAGGACTCCTGAGAGATCCCTTCTGAACAACACTCCATCAATCAGGACATAAGGGAGAAACTGGAGTCTGAAATATCTCCTTTTGGTCCTATCAAGGCCCTACGGGCACTCACCAGTGAGAAAAAAATGCCTCAAGTCTGATGTCCAATCCTTCATGATAGCTGGTTCTTCTGTTGTATCTGCATCATGAATTAGCAGACTGTCCTCCTTTTGCTATTTAAAGTCTGCAGCAAGGTGCTCACACAGGCCTCTCCCTCTTACCAGTTTGGTGATCTTGATATCCACGTCGTATTCCATCACCTTAGTAATCCACCCCGCTCTCTTTTCATTCAGGTCACGGTTCGTCAAGAAATCCTTGATGCCGGGATGTGGAACCATGAGGTGAATTCTGCTGTTGGACAGCATATGCCTGAATTTCTTCAGGCTCCGTATCACTGCAAGGACTTGCTTCTCCACATATGTGTATCTGACCTCAAAACTCTCTAGACCTTGGCTAAAAAATGCAAGTGGTTGCTCAAGGTTATCACCATTCGCTTGGGTAAGCATGGCGGAGATTACCTCTTCATTTTCGAAGGTGTAGAGATTGAAATCGTTGGCAAAGTCAAGGCTGATCAAAGTAGGAGCCTGGGCTATAGCCTGCTTGATCTCTTCGAAGCTGTCCTTTCTTTGTGCTGTCAACGTGAACTTCTCATCCTTCTTCAGCATAGAGGTCAATGGCTTGACTACCTCTGCAAAATTCGAAATAAATCTTTGGATAAAATTTATTCTGTCGAAGAAGCTCTGCAGGCCCTTCTTGTGTTTAGGCAAGGACAGCTCCAAGATAGAGCGTACTCTCTCTGGATCAATGGTCAAGCCTTCCTTGGAAACAATATGGCCAAAGAGTTTCCCCTCATGGACAGCGAACACGCATTTCCTCGGGTTGAGAGAGATACCGAACTCTCTACACCTCTCAAAGATTTGTCTGAGGTGTTTCATGTGTTGGCTCGCCTCCTTGGAGAAAACTGTCACATCATCAAGATACACCAGCACAGTGTTATTTATCAGGCCCCGAAAGGCCATGTCCATGGCTTGTTGGAAGGTGGCACTAGCATTAGATAACCCCGATGGCATTTTCCTGTAAGCAAACGTCCCCCATTTGGTAGTGAAAGTTGTCTTGTACTGGTCACAGTCTTGCACCAAAATTTGATTATACCCCAAATACCCATCCAGGAGGGAGAAACGCTCGCTGCCTGTCACCATTTAAAGGATTTGCTCCATGTTTGGGAGAGGATAATGGTCTTTCAAAGAGACTCTATTAAGGTCTCTGAAATCAACGCATAGTCTGATCTCTCCATTCTTTTTCTGGACAAGAACAAGATTGGCCAGCCAAGAAGAGTGTTTGATTGAAAATATTATCCTGGACTCAATCAACTTGGTGAGTTCCTTCTGCATGAGAGGCTCAATCATTGGGTTGACAGGCCTTGGCTTTTGCTTGATTGGCCTGGCGCCTTCTTCCAGCTCAATGGTATGTTGGGCCAGACTTGGGTCGAAACCCTTCAAATCACTATATTCCCAAGCGAAGACATCGGCAAACTCTTGGCACAACAAGATGAAGGCCTACCTTTCACGGTCCATGCACACTTTCCCAAGTGCAAGCAACTTATCTCTAAATATTTCAACCTTCTCATAATTCTCCTCCTTTGTTGTGATGCTTGCCTTGTCGCTTTTCAACTAGTCATCTTCATTGAAGATGCTCTCTAGAGTGACCAAGCCTTTGGGGAGTTTATTGTTCTTCAGCTGAACAATTTGGCTGCCATATTGTTGCTGTAGCTTTGCCTTGTTTTTAGCAGCGAACTTAGCTTCTTCTTGCAAGAAGAGTGCTATTTGCTGGTTGCTGTCAAAGACCTGCCAATTAGTGACGTTGTCAGGCACAGAGGGCCGGATTACTACCTTCAAGTGGCATGAACAGTGATCTCGGCCCATTTCCCTAGGGACATCAAACTGGGCACCAACTGCTGCCAGCCTATCTGCTTGCTTGTTCTGCTCTCTAGGAATGGAGGTAATATTGAAAGCAAAGAAATTCTCCACTAAGTCCCATACCCTATGTTTGTAGGACTTCAGTAAAGAATTCTTTGTCAAATTTTGGCCTCTTACCTGATTGACAATCAACTCATTGTCACCAAAAACCTGCAGCTCTTTGATTCCTCTTTTCCTCGCCCACTCCAAACCATGGATGAGGGATTCATACTCCGCAACGTTGCTCGTGCAAGAAAATTGAAACCGGAAAGCCGAAAAGTATCTCTCCTTTGAAGGAGAAACTAACACCACTCCACCACGAACTCCCAACTTACTTCTTGAGCCATCAAACAACAACTGCCATAGACCTGAGCTTTCTTGGCTTGCTTTCATTAGATTTGGTACAAAAGTACCCTCTTCGTGTATGCAATAAATTCCAAGGCCTGCCTCCTCTATGAACTTGTAAGGATCATGCTCGAAGTTGTCACTTCCCCATTCGTCTAAGAGCAAGTCTGCAACTCCTTCAAGGGCAGAGGATGGAGATTGATCCAGTTGGAACTCTTCTTGGTCAATAATGGCGTAGCTGACATTTGCCGCCTTGAGCGAGTATGGTTCCAGATGATCTCTGTGGAGTGTCTCGGATTCAATCTTAACTTTAGTCCCATACTTGGTTCTAAAAACCAGATAAGACCAGTTTGCTGCTAGGTAGCCGCCTATCTTGAATGTGAATTCCCTGGATAAGCAGATAGCAAAGTAAGGAAGGACATCCGCCACTACCACATCATGAAGAACTGAGAAGGTCGGGCAAGCGTGTAGCGTCAAGCTCAAACCTTTCACCACCCCAACTGTCTTTGCTAGTGTTCCATCCAGCTGCAGGACTCCCTTAGTCATTTCTTCGTATTTCAACCTCAACTTGTTGACTATGTATTTGGGCATTACCAAGGTGCTTGCTCCACTGTCAATGATGAAATTGTGCACCAAGAAATCTCCTATGACCAAGGACAAATAAAAAGGGGTAACATTTTCTTCTTTCCTGACTTGGCCTGAGGTGGAAGGTTGTCCATTCATCATCAAAACATTATCAGCTCTTATTGGGACAGCTTGTTCATTCAGCTCGTGCAATTCTTTTTGCAGCATGTCCTTTTGCCCTGGTATTAACGATGAATCCCACAAAGAGATGTTCATGTGCAGCTTCTTCATCTGGTCTACCACATTGACTCGAGGGTTGCCTTCCTTCAAATTTTCTTTGAGATTATTTACAGCCTGAGGTGCAGGCGGAGGAGCTGAAGGTACAACCGGCGGTTTGAAGTTTGGGACCTTTTGGTTTACATGTGATGAAGAAGGCATTGCAGATGTTTGGGCAGCATCCTGAGCTTCTTCCATTGCTCTCCTTTTGGCCCTTGTGTTGGTTGCGACATAGTCGCCCTGATTGTCCGCAATACCCACGTAATTGACTGCATAGAACTCACCTTTCAAGTGATTCATGAGAGTAGAATCGGGCTGAGTCTGACTGCTGCTCATGTCGGGTTGCATTGAAGCTTCAAAACTTGGGAATTGAGCGGCTGCCTGATTGTCTTATACATTTGTGTAGTGACCCGGCATTTCATTTGTATAAACAGCCTGCTCTTGACCATATCCCATGGTTGAGCAACTGGGCTGTTCTTGCACCAGATTGTTTTGAGCAGGCACCATAGCCTTGGATGATGAAGGGGCCCCTGGATTGTAGCCTTGAAAAGGTCTGGCCTGCGCAAACTGACCTTGCCCTTGATTGTAATTTTGTAACAGGGGTCTATTTGCTTGACCATACTGCTGATATCCTTGATTTAGTCGATTGTTTTGAGCTTGCTGCCTTTTAATAGCCACTAGTTCATTTGTTACGCTTTGTAACAGGCTTTTGACTTTGTAGAGGTCATTGGATGGAGTAGCAGCTGGCTTTTCTATGCTGGGCAAAAGAGCTAAAGTGGGAGCAACAGTCTGGATTGGGGGTAGCATTTCAGGGAAAAGCGACATATGAGGTCTAGGAGCTATTTTCCCAGCGTGTAGTAGGCAATTCTCAGCCGCTATAGCTATGTCATAAGCAATAGGCAGCGCATGTCCTCCCATGGACTGTATCATAACAGCGATATCACTGTTCAACGCTCTTAAGTAATAAAGAAAAGCATAGCTAGGAGTCGGCCTTACACGAATGGGGAACCTATCCCATGTCTTTTGAAACCAAGTGTTGAAATTTTGCATGTATTCATGTGGAGCTTTTTTCATTGTAGTCAGTTGCTCGGCAAGTGAGAGGTGGTCGCTCTTTTTCCCAAATCGGTTCGTCAAGAGGGTGCCCAATTCATTCCAGGAATCGACTGAATTCATGGGTAAAATCCCATACCAGTCCAAAACTTTGCCCTTGAAAGACAATGCCAGCAATCCGATTGCAATATTCTCCTCAGTGACATTGTGAATATTGCAGAGGTTAGCAATATTCTTGATGTGTTCAATAGCTGTAATGGGCCCCTCTCCATTAAAGGGAGGCACACTTTTGAGGACTGTTCCTGGAATTGGGTCATAACGCTGGAGATTCAAGGGACTCTGACCACGAAAAGTCACAAAGGGTAATGCCATATCTATGATAGGATGTAACCACGACCTTCTTGCGTAGGTGTACTTTATAGCAGGTTTGGAAAAGTGGTTTGTTGAATAAGGATGGGTCCTCTCAAACTTCAGTCGCTTTGCTGAGTTCAAAGGCAATTCAATGAATTTGAAAGGGACACCCTTAGCAGCAGACCGTGTGGTGATTTTGGGCATAGGAGGTCAGACTAGTCTTTGATCAAAAAATGAAATTCTTACCAGTAGAGTCGCCAGATGCTGAAAATGGTTGATTTTGCTATAACAGGACCAGCATCAATCCTGAAACTTTACTAAGTGTAAAAACTGAGTCCCACCGGGCGTGCCAAAAACTGTTGAGGCAGTGGATTGCACCCTTGACAGGAGGCTAAGCTCCTGCCTTCCACACGTCACAATGGAAACTCCCCTCTTGCCTGTGGGCCTAGCAAAACTGGGGGGGAGAGTCTCTAGATAAGGGCTAGCTCCCTTTGATGCATGTGAGTTATTCCAATAAGTCGCTAATACGTATATACATATTGGGGGGGTTGAAAAGAGAGAAGGATGCTGAAAACAACAGAACCTAACCTAATAGGGTGATGCACCAAACAAGTTTAATCTACTCACACTCACACTCTGAACCATAAGGGCGCATACATACACTCTAACTGGTAAGAGGGCCAAACTACAGGGGGCTTGACAGGGAGGCTTTAATGGAAGCACACAGAAAAAGGGGTTACCATAGGCGTTGTAGGAAGAGCACACTGTCTAGTAATCTCCTTCTGCCTCTGCGCTCCAAGAACAGCGCTTCTTATCACCTGCAGAAATGGCGCTTTGTATTTACCAGGTATGTTGGTGTCAACCCTGTGAAAGCATTAGGAAGCAATGACTGGACACAAGACTAACACTCAGATGCACTCAGAGATATATGCAATCAGAATAGAGATAAAAAATGCGTATTTTATTGATTCTAGGTGAAAAATGGCAGGGCTTCGCCTTACAATGTGAGAGATGATTTTCTCAAAATGAGAAGTGACAATATATATAGAGAAGAGAGAACAAAAGATGTCCCCCTTTTAGAAAAGACTTTTGGCGCCCTTTTACAAGTGGCCCATGTGCGTTCCGAGCCTTGGGAAGAGGAAGCCGCTTGATAGATAATGCTGTGTCGGCTCCTGCTTTGACTTCAGGCGTTTAAAACATAGGCCGCGCCGTTTGTCCACAAACAAGACCGCTCCTTGAAGGCATTCACGCGGTTTGTCTGTTCATAAATGCAAAATGGAGAAAAATGGGTCGCGCCGTTCACTGTTTGCGCCCCTTGATGACCACTTGGCAAGCACTGTTCCAACCGCTGGAGTAACTCCTTGAGTCGATGCCTTCCTTTGCACTTAGACTATTTTGTCCATTTTTGCACTTGGCTCTTTTGTCTCTTCTTGGCTTTGTCCTTTCTGTCTCCTTCGGCCCCCGAGGGCTATCTTCTGCTACTTCTTTGGCTCTTTGGGCTCTTCCATCAGCAAGTCGTTGGGTTCATTCTTGACTTTTGTCTTTTCCCAGCGTTGTCTTTTCCTGGCTTTGTCTTTTGTTGGCTTTTGTCTCTCTCTCTCTCAGTTCTTTGGGCTCCCTTCTGGTTGGCGCTCAAGTATTGAAAGATCAAATCGCTATTTCCTTGCTGTAAAATTGATGTTCGCGGGCCCGTCACTGTTTGAAAGCGAACGGCTAGTTTATTTCCCTGAATTTGACGGCTTCGGGGACATCACCGTCCTTGGCAATTCCTTTGGCTCTTTTCTCTTGATCATTCCCAAAGGGGAAGTGTCCCTTCGGCTTTGGAGAAGTGTCCCTTCATTTTGGCTGAGAGTCCCCCGCAAGGGTACCTACCCTTCGAGGTCCTTCGGGCTCCTTTTGATAGTCACATCCTTCAGACATTTGTCCGAAGGATTTCTTCCTTTGCTTTTCGCTTATTTCCTCGGGTCTTCTCTCTTCGGTCAGGCTTTTGTCTCGACCAATTTTCCCGCAGACAAAATGTCTGCAAGAATTGTCTCGCTCGCTTCCTTTCCTTTGGAGTTTTTTCTCGGGTTTTTTACCGCGGCCTTTCCCCGAATTTCTTTGGACTTTTTGTCCGAAGGAATTCCTTCGGACAAAAGTCTGAAAAGAAATCATTCTTGCCTTTGCCTTGTCTTTTCGCGGGATTTTCTTCTGAAGAATTTCTTCGAACAAAATGTCCGAAGGAATTCCTTCGGACATTTTGTCCGAAGAAATTCTCTTGTTCACTTCTCCGAAGGAAATTCCAACTTGCCTTGTTCACTTTTCAAGTGTTGCCTATCCTCCGCAAGGGCATTGGAATGGTCCCTTTGAACCAAACGTTGAACCGAGCTATTTGAAACGAGCCGTTGAAGCAAGTTGTTGAACCAAGCCTTTGAAACGAGCACTTGAACCAATTGAACTGAACCAACTCATTGAACCAATTGAACTGAGTGGTTCAATGGTCCGAAGAAGCTTTGTAGAAGCCCCTTTCATTCTTTGAACTGGTTCATCTTCTGCTGAAAGACTTGTGCAATCCGAATTGAACTGGCTCAGAACAGCAGGGAGAGAAGGGGACCGATTTTGGCCTGCTGGACCAAAAATGGTCAACACCTAAATTGGTGCTTATTTTTATGAGCTTAGTGATACCTCTTGTGCATGAAATGCAGTTTGCACAAGCTTAGGTCTCTCCTTATTTTCTTGCTTCTGTTTTTTTTTCCATATTTTTGAAGTTTCTTCCTTTTGTTTACTCATGGCATCCACTTTCTTATTCTACCTAGGAGTTTTCATAAAATCACTTCTACAGAAGCATGCTATATGTCCAAAGTTGTTGCACTTATAACATCTGACATTGTAATCTACTAAAGGAGCAAATGGATTGTAGTTTCTCCTTGAAAACCCATAAGAACTTTTGTTATTGTTCCATACAAAATTATTTCTTGCTTGTGCTCTACAATCTTTTGCTTTATGACCAGAATGGTTACAGAAATAGCAATAACCATTAAAGGAACTCTGAAACCTGGTCGTATGTCCCTGCCTTAGAGAAAAGGACATTCTGAATTTGTCCTTGTTATTTTTTGGAGAAGGGTCATGCTCTTTCTTCTTGTCGCTTCCACCATTCACGAACCCCTAGAGTACATCTGCATAGCTCTTGGGCTGCTTTGTATATGCTTTCTTTGGTGGTTCTATAGTTTTTGAATTTTGACCTTCTTTAATGATCTTTTGGTTTCCTTCATAGCCAAGACCATGCTTAATGAATGGTGACCTTTGGCAATTGATGATATCATCTAAGATCTCGGTACTCTTCTCAAATTTGAGGTTTTTGTTCAACTTAGTGGTTGTCTTCTCCAGTTCCTTCCTCAAGGAAACAATTTCAGATTCTAGCCTCTCACAATTTCCTTCTTTTGTCTTTAATTGAATTCTCACCTCTTCTATCCTTTTTGCTTCTTCTAGTTGAGTTTTAAGGCTGATGTAGTCTTTTTTGATTTCTCAGCACTTTGTGACATTCTTGTTTTTAAAACACAGTCCTCTTCATATTTTTGAAGTTGTAATTTTTGTTTCAGATTCTTTCTTTTAAGCTTTTTGGTCACACTTAAGGCACAAATAAGTTCTCCTTCAAGATCCACTTCTTCATTTTCGTCATATTCTTTTTCTTCTAAATCCATCTCTTCTTTTCCTTCACTCACAAAGTTGTCTTCATCTGCCACAACATCACTCTATGTTTCTATTGCCATGAACAGAGTTTCTTCTCTGTCACTGTCTGATATGCTCTCATTACTCTCCTCAATTGAGCTACTATCCTTTTTGGAATAGAAGCTTTTCTTGTACTTACCAAAAAATTTCTTATATTCATTTTGTTTGAAGCTTTTATTGTATTGAGGTTTGTTTTCCTTCTTATTCCTTTCCTCATTATGATTTTCCTCATCATCGCTATCATCTTTATGTGGACATTTATCAACAAAATGTCCTATTTTACCACAATTGAAACACTTGAAAGGTAGCTTACCTTTATATTTGTCGGATCCCTTTTTAAGCTTTCTGACAAACAGGGCCTCCTCATCTTGTTCATCGTTGGTGCCATCACTTGATTTAGGCTCTCTATTTTACCCTTTTCTTGAAACTTTGAAGGTTGCTTCCCTTTTTTATGGCTTTTCTTTTTCGGTTCTCATTTCATAAGCAGTGAGTATCCCATGCAACTCATCCATTGTTAATGAGTCTAGATCCTTTATCTCTTCAATAGCAGAAACTTTTGCATCAAATCTTAAGGGTAGAGACCTTAGTACCTTTTGAACTATTACAAATTCTTCAACGTTTTCACCAAGCCCTCTGATGGTGTTAACAATCTCATCCACATGAAGCAGATAGGCTGCAATGTTTTATTCATCCTTCATTTTCAAAATTTCAAATTGTCTTCTATGTGTTTGAAGCTTAGCTTTCTTTTCCTTGTCGTCACCCTCATAGATGGTCTGATGTTTATCCCATATGTCTTTTGCCGAATTGCAATGCATTACTTTGACAAATTCTAATTCTGATAAGCCACACAAACTTGTGTTCATGGCTTTTGCATTATTTTTGCTAGCCTTCTTTCCGGATGTATCCATTAGTGGAGTTTGTGGCATTAAATATCCAGTTACTACTGCTTGTCAGAGATCAAATCCAAGGGCCATTAGGTAAGTGCACATCCTTATGATCCAGAAGGCATAGTTCGTTTCATCGAACAATGAAGCCCTATTTACGGGAAATCCTTCTTGATTGGCCATGTGTGCTCTTGAAATCTACCTTCTAGTGGTTAGACTATTTATGAAGGATCCCACTCTGATACCAATTGTTGAGCACAAGCTTATACTGAGAGGGGGGTGAATCAGTATAAGAAAATCTTTTACTTTTTTAAATTGATAATCACAATAATATCAATCACACAACATCAACAATTAAGAACATAAGAAGAACACAAGATTTGCATGGAAACCCTTTCAAAAGAAAACCACGGATAAAAGGACTACTTTGGATGTACTAACCAAATCCATCTACAAATAAAATTCTTCTTACAAAATTTGTAGATACCAACCTACTAGAGACAAAATCCCCATCTCTAAACAATTTGTAGGCACCAACCCACTAGAGACACCAATCCCCACTACTAAACAATTTGTAAGCACCAACCTACTGGAGACACCAATCCCCACTGCTAAGCACCAACTTAGCAAGAGACACCAATCTCTTCTTTTTGAGGCACTGACCTCTATTAAAACAATCTTCCACCTTACTATTGTTGTTTCATCAACGAATGATGGCAAATTCAATTTCCTCTTCTTTTTCTCCACAAAAATCTGTTTATGCTTGAATGATAGAAAGAATTAACTCCATTCTTCAAATATGCATGTGTTTGTATGATATATCTTTTTATTCTCCACACACTTGCTTCCTTCTGTTCTTTATTAATATTCACATATCTCACGCTTCAACTTCAATATCTTTCTCAACCTTTTATCTGCGTTATATAGCCTTCAAAGGCTCTTCACAAAGGAGGCGTCCCATCCAAGAGGCACTTCTTCACCAAAAGATGTGACTGTTGACATTTTCGTCGACATTTCTATTGACATTTCCGTTGACAATTCCACTGGCAATTCTGTTGACATCAATTACAATTCCTTTGACATTTGTGTTGACAATTCCGTTCACATCAATTACAACTCCTTTGACATCAATGACAATATTATAACAAGTCCCACAATATGACTTTGGAAGTGGAAGTAGGTCCACACATGATTGAGCAAGCTCAAATTAGCCTTTAGAGTACAAAAGATAAAGAGGCAAGATGACTAAGTTGAATGCCCCTACAACATTTAGACAATGTTGCCCACACATGGGGAGAGAGAGGTTTTTACAAACCCCAAAGGGGAAGTTTCCTATTTTGCCAACACTCTGACAAAGAGAGTAGATCATAACTGGGATGAGCCATATAATATCCAGTTAACACACTTGTTTCATAAAGATATTTCCATGGATGAATATATAGAAAAAATATAAGTTTTGGAGTCCAAGGCCAAGCTTTCCTTGAATCCAGTGTGGAATATCTATTATTTCCAACCTACAAGGTAAGATTCGAACATAGGTAAGGATGTTTGACCCACAATATTTTGTAAGGGCTATTATTGTATCGAGAAGAGCAGAAACACATATTGATGCCCTAAAAAATAAAATGGTAGGATTGTAGACTTTGTGTTGATTATAGGGCCTTGAAATAAATCACAATTGAAAATAAATTTCCTCCAAGGATTGGTGATCTGCTTTATGACTTGTGTGGGGTGAAGTATTTCTCAAAGATATATCTTAGGTCTTGATACTATCATATACCAATTCTGATTCAAGACTAGGAGAAGACTACATTCAGAACTCATCAAGGCCACTACCAATTTAGGGTCAAGCCTTTTGGCCTAAGCAATGCTTCGGCTACATCTCAAGCATTGATAAACAAGGTATTCTATAAATTCTTACGTAAGTTTTTTCTTCTTGTTTTTTATGATATTCTTGTTTATAGTAATCCATTGGCATCCCATCTTGAGCATTTGGACATTGTGTTGGATATCCTAGCCAAGGATTACTTGCATGCCAAGGCATCTTTGGAATACGTTGGTCACATTATTTTTGCTAAGGAGGTCCACCCTGACCCTACAAAGGTCAAGGCCATACATGATTGGCCTATGCCCAAGACTCTTAAGAAATTTTATGGTTTCTTAGGCTTGGAAAGATTCTATAGAGGATGCATCATTGGAGACAAAGGCATTTCTTGGAAAGCATGCAAACCTGAAACATTGTTGAAAAATGTGCCCAAAATGTAATGGAAGCTTGAGGAGTTATAAAAACACCCCCATTCTAATGCATGTGTTTTGTCTAGTATTATAGGATGTGTTGGTTAGATATTTTTTTATGATGTAGTGGTCTTGAGTTCCATCCTTCCTACATCCTTTGCATGTATTAAAATCCATGGTTCAAAACTTTACACAGAAGTTCTTGGCAGGTCATATATCCTAGTACTACTATAGGTTGAGTGCGCTTAACTTCAGAATTTTTACTTGCTTTGGGGACAAATCTCTTTAAGGGGGAAGGAATGTTGTGTACCTATGCACATAATATGTTATAAGATGTTTGGCCCCAAGATTTGTCTTTAGTCTTAGCCTTACAATTAGACATTTTGAGAATATAGAGTTAGTGAAGGCTTCAATCATGAGGTAAGTGGGATTTCTTGTGGTAGTAATATAGAATAAATCCTAAAGAATATATCTTTTGCCATTTCAACTTCTAATTCAAACAAAGAGCCTCCATTGTGAGAGAACTCGTGTTACAGACGGATTTGCAAGTGCAGTCCACTTTCGAGTGAGCAAGTGTTCCCATCTTTCCATTTTAACAGTTTATTTACTTTATATTTGCAGTTCAGTTTTTATGTTATTATTTGGAATGCAACACGAACACAACATAAGTAGGATATACCCAAAGAAGGTATATAGGTTTAGACAATATCCAAAAACTAACTCTCATAGTGGACACAAGTGTTAATCCACGACTAACCAAATATCAATATGTTCATACAAAATATAGTCATAACCAATCCAAATCCTAGGAGGTGTTCAGGGCACAACACTATAAATGAGGATTTAGATGTTTTATTTATGCGGAAGAAATATGAAAACTATATTCAAAGTAGAGAAAAATACAACTGGAACAGAAAGTTATAATAATCTATGTGGTTTGTACATGGCACACTCTTGAAGGGTATGTATGGTTGTTCATCTTCTATTATTTGATGCTACAAATATGGTTACTATTATAGCACAGAGTTGCACCTCTGTGGGAGAGTTTTTCAGGTTCTACCACTTTCAACTATAAGCATGGGAACGACCTCAGGATGTGGGTGTCCTATGGTGAGGTTGAGCCTCTAGGATTTTTAAAGAGGCTAGTTCCTCTTGGTGGATCACCTAAAACTAATTCTGAAATGAAATTTCACGAGGAAAAGGGTTAGAAGAGAGATAAGGGCTCTTAATAAGGCTAACCAGGCAATGCACCAAATTTAAATGACCACTTATCTATGCTTGAACCCACACAAGATTAGTCACGAGACAATTTGGACTTGCACTATCTCAAGATCAAATAAACACACGTTGGAAGAGGTTCATGCAAAACACTAATCCAGACCTGCAAAAGCTTGAAAATACTTCAAAGAGGCAAGCAGAAAGTTAATGGACTAGGAATACACTCATTCACGAATCCACCAAGCACAAGCATACTAAAGCACTAATCGAAGACAAGAAATAGGCAAAGAAATAGTCTCAATACATTCAAGAGGTAGTTCTTACAATATCTCGATAGGGTTTAGCCTGGTCGAAGGAGCACATTTTTGCAAACATCTCAATGAGCAATCGTCTCCCAGCAAGATGACAAAATGCTAAAAAACTAGGGGGGGCTTTACAATGGCAAATCGCGAGATATTTATAGAGAAAGGGGGAGAGAGAGAAAGGGCCGCGTGAGAAGATGGGAAGAGGGAGGAAGTCGTTGAGTCGTTGATGACTGCTGACTACTGTTTTTGCCACTGCCTTGACCATGAAATGTGTTGCCCAAGATCGCCGCAAAATCTTCTCAAATCCCTCTCGCATTCAAGTCTCTCTTTGGTGGATATTGAGAATCTGTCACGAGTAGCTAGATGTCTCTGCTTGGCACGACTGAGTTGATCCCTGCATTAAAAACATGTTCCTTTCACCTGTGCATCCTACGTGTAGGCTATTGATCACGTCATCATAGTCGAAAGGCAAAAACCTCATCCTTTTTGCTGATTGGCTGTCGAAATCCCACCAAGACCCTTTGAAAACTTGACCTTTTTTTATCCATTGATATGTTGAGCCTGGACTCTCGCGAACCGTCGGTCTTTTACTAGTTGGATGCCCTTGTGCCACTTGTCTTTGATCGATTAGCCCTTCGGATTTGCTGACCATTTGACTTTAACGTTCCTCGGCTTTTTTGCTTTCCCTAGCCCTTTTTTTCTGCAAACTAACTTCCCTCAACAATTTCCTCAGGCCTTTTCTCCACCACTTTCCCGAAGTTATTTCTTCCGACTTTTTGCCTTGGCTTGTCTTTTTGAGAACCCGAGAAGCACTTCTAAGACCAAATCGGGCTTTTGATGTCTCATTACTTATTTCGGGTTTCTAACTGCTCACAACTTATGAAGTAATTAAGTAGTGCTCCTTGGAGAACCCAAAATACACTGCCCAAACCAAATCGGGCTTTCCAAGCCCCACTACTTACTTCGGACTTATCATTACCGATTACTCATGAAGTGAAATAAGTTGTGTTGCCCAGGAAACCCGAAGTTGTTTCCTTTGGAAAACCCGAAGACTTCCCAATGAGATAACCCAAAGCCTTTTGTTCAAGACCATTTCGGGTCTTTAACACCTTGTTACTTACTACCTCAGAGCTTTGTAACTCTGCAACTTATAAAACCATTTAAGTCATGGGCTGCCGAAAGTCCGAAGTCTTCTAAAGACTTGTCATTTCCTGCTTGAAAGTCTATCTTCTCACACTTAGGCAAAAATTGGTATGTGGGCCAAAAATGGCCAATAGTTACATAAACTACGAAGTCTTGGAGGCCAAAGAGATGCCATGGAAGTTGAAACAATTGCATTTCCATGTGTGATTCTTTGCCTTTTGGCAGTTGTGTTGAACAATGCCAAATTTGTGGTTAAAAATCTTTCATGCGGGCATTGCCCCGCACCACATGGGGAGGATGCTCCTCAACCCTGCACGGGGAACACCTTGAGTTATATTGGGGCTACACCCAATTAGGAGTGAAGAGAGCAGTGTTGTTTTTCTAGTGGTGCAAAATAGGGAGCTTCACAATGAAGAAATTTGCCATGGAGAAAATTATGAGGTTCACAAAATAGGGAAGCTTCACAAAGAAGAGACGAGCTTTGCAAAAAAGGAAAAGCTTCACAACGAAGAGATGAACGTCGCAACAAAGGATTTTGAAATAGGTGTAAAAAAGGATTATGAACATCTTGTGAAGTCCCAAAAAAATGCGAACAACCCTTGGGAAGGTGTGAATCCATCCCCAAGGTGCTTATGTCAGTCAGATGTAGAACACAATATGCATACTCAAGTATACAAAACATAAAAACTCTCAAGTAGACCAAGTACATAACATATATAAAACACACACTACGAAAATCTGTCTATACATCCATGTAGCTATCTACGAAGAATCCCCTGAATGAACAAGCTTTCTGATCTGACATACCTCCAACACAGTTGTAGCCCCATATCCCAAAGCCACTTTTCTATTCCAAAAAGTAGCCTTTTCCTTGTTCTTTACCTTACAAAAAGCTACTCATATCATCCTCATTGTATCCAAAGAGGTTTTCAACTACTAACGTGTGAATATTTTTGCATCTATAATAGTTGAAATCTAGTGAATCTGCTTCGAGTTCCACATGGTTACCATGTCCTCTTGTTGTCATTCGTGTTGGGTGAATATTTTGTCACCAGCTAACTGATGGGCAAAATAGGTTGTTTCAACCACAGCATAAGGAGATTGATCAGCCAAATGTGCAGGTTTACCACATCAAAAGGGGACAAATCTCTCCTCTCATCAAGGGGAGGTTCCCTATAACTATGAGGTGCTATATATTATATATAAGCAGAAAATAACACTCAGGGGTAGGACAACACCATCCATCTCTCTTTTTTCAGTGATGATGCTCACAGCAAAAGAAAAATCCAGGTGAAATGACAGAAGGCACTTCTCTTCTTTCAGAAGTGGTCTGTAGCAAACAGCAGGAATTCTTACTAGAAAGTAAAAGTAACTGTAACAGGGCACAATAACCAGCAGAATGAGGTGTAGCACAAAGTCTCCACCTCAACTGCTAAAGAGTGAAATACAAAGGACAATGGGGGCACAAAGTCGTCCCAAGATCCTTTACACGAAAAAATGAAAACACACACACTAAAGACAATTGTGGCAGCTTAAAGTCTTCACACAGTTGGCTTCAGGACACCTTCCTGATTATTTCCACTAGTTCTGCTTATTTAATTAAATGGACAAGAATGCATTCAGGAAACAAATATAAGAACAATTTCATCAACAACACAAGCTATTCCAACACAAAGTCTGAAAGGTCACTTGCTTTCTCATTCAAATAAAGAAATATGATTAACAATCTGAGCTCAAAGTCTCAGTAATCGCCTTTCAATTTGGGCAGAGTTTTGCTTCTATATCTGAGAGATCTCCTTTGCATAAAATAAGAGATTACAATAAATAGCAGCCAAGAAAGACTTGGCGCTTTGTTTCATGGAAAGGCCCATGCTGCATTCAATGCCTTGAATGCATTTTCAGTTCAGTCATGGGGCCATGCTGGAACGGGGTGTCAGCCTTAACTGTGGCATGTCAATTCATCTCAAATGTCTCCTCCAAAGTATAGGTCGTCTGGTCTTTTTCTTGATATTTGTGCAACTATCCACTTCGCCTTTACTCGATGGAGAAAAACAGGCCGCATCCTTGATTTGTCGTGCTCTCTGATGTCTACCTGGTGGACTGTTTCACCTACTAGAAATAACTTTTGCGCAGATATTTTTGGTCTTTCTCTCTTGTTCCCTCTTCTCTTAACGTATTTTGTCCTTTTCTTCGTGATCTGAGCTCTCGAGCTATCTCATTTCCTTTCTGCAAGCTCTTTGGCTCCTTCTTCAGCGGTTCGCTGAGTTTTGTTCTTCAGGTTCCGCACCATATTTGAAAATAAATGGGCATTTCATTACCTCAATTTGATGTCCGTGGGGGCGTCACTGGTTGCTGGTCGCTTGAACCACTTTGAACCTTGAACCTTTGAACCATGAGAGTTCATTGGTCCAATGGTTTGGGCGGTCCTATCGACTCCTTGGTTCAATCGCTTCTTTGGTTCAATTGCTTTCTTTCCTCTTCGGTTGAACCATCTCTTCGAACTTGTCTCTGGAATCTTCCGCTTTCTTCCTTCGTTTGAAGCTTCTTTGAACCTTTGAACCTTTGAACCGATTGAACCTTGAACCAAAAGAGTTCAAAGTTCAACGGTTCATTCTCTTCCTTAGAATCCTTTGGTCTTTCGAAGTTTCTGGATCCTTTTCTTTTCTGTTGAACACATTGAACCTTTGAACTTTGAACTCTTTTGGTTCAAGGTTCAATCGGTTCATTGGTTCATTCTTTGTTCTTCGAATCATTTATTTTTATAAGTCTTTCGAACTCCTCGAAGGAAAGGTGGCCCTTCGGGCCTTGAGAATGGTCCATTTCGTGGTCGCCGAAAGTCCCCCGCAAGGGTCCCTGCCCTTCGGGGTCCTTCGGGCGGCCTTGTTCTTCAAATCCTTCGAACAAAAAGTCCGAATGAAATCTTTCGAACATTTTGTCTGAAGGAATTCTTTCCTCTGCCTTTGCCGCTTTCTGTCGGGCATTTCAACATTTCTTCGAACAAAATGTCCGAAGGAATTCCTTCGGACATTTTACCCGAAGGATTTCTCTTGTGAAGTTTTGCCGCGGAAAATCTTTCCGAAAGATATCCTTTTGTTCCTTTGAACTTTGATTGAACCGACCGATTGAACCGTCAATGGTTCAACGGTTCAATGGTTCAATACTGTGTTCTACTCATCCAATTGACCGCTTGAACCAACCGCTTTGAACCATGAGTTTGAACCATTTGATTGAACCAATTCTTCGAACTTGTCTCTAGAATCTGCTGCTTCCTTCCTTCGCTCGGAGCTTTCTTGAACCTTTGGAGGCGGGGTGCAATGGTTCAATGGTTCATTCCATTTGTTTGAGGCCTGCCGATGGACCTTTTGATTGAACCTCGACGTTGAACCAACCTTGAAATTGCCTAAGTGTTGGGAACTTGTTTCTTGGTGAGAGCTCGCCTATTGAAGTTGTTGAACCTGTTGAACATGCGAGTCCCTTAGCTGAAAAAGCTTGAATAATTGGATAATCGGAGTGCTCAGAACATTTTTTGAGAAGGGAAGAGAGAATTTTGGCCTGCAGGACCAAAATAGTTGATATGTTGTCCCCAAAAATGAGTGACGAATTTTGGGAACAACAGCTGGCTTTAGTTGGGAAACTTTCTTCAGTCAAAATTTTGAAATAGCTGAGAGGAGTAGAAACCAGAATCTCCAGTGCCTTCATGTAGGCCATTGGGCTACGGAGTCATACTACTCAAAAAAGAAAGGTGCCAAAAACAAACGAAAACGAACAATACAAAATAAGCTAAAGACTACAAAAATTATACATATGTACAAATGATCTTATCTGATACTTCAAGAATTGAAGTGCTTCAGATACTGCCCATTGTGAGGCAGAGAAAAGGGCGTGTCGTCTTGATACTTCAATAGAAAACTATTTTCACCATTGAGCTGATGAATAGTGAACGGGCCTCTCCATAGGGAATCGAATTTTCCATGCATTCCCTTTGGTTCTCTTCTCTTGTCCCATAACAGAACTTGATCTCCAATCTGGAAATCATGGGTTTTTGCTTTCTGGTCGAAGAGCTTCTTCATCAGACTTTGATGCACAGCGATTCGGTCCACCACCATAGTTCACTGTTCATCCAGCTCAGTCAAGCACATGATCTTTTTGTCGATGGAGCTTTCATATGTCTGATCTTCGACCGCCTTTGCCAATTTCATTGCTGGTAATTCCAGGGTGATTGGTATCTCTGCATTGAGACCATACAGAAGTTGAAAAGGTGACATACCTATCGCCTTTTTGGGCGTGATTTTGTCTGCCCATAAAGCATCAAACAATGCTTTATGCTAGATTCGTTGGTTGTCATCTACCAGCTTTCTGATGATGGTCACCAGGGTCTTGTTGCTCGATTCTGCTTGGCCATTCCCTTGTGAAAAATAATCAGAGGAGTGGGAGAGGGTAATCCCATAATAAAAACAGAACTAAGTGATCTCATGAGAAGAGAAACAGACTGCATTGTCTATCATAATCTTGGATGGGACCCCAAACCTGGAAATGATGTTTTCTTTGAAGAAATCGCATACTACTTCCGAAGTAGCATGCTTGGCTGGAATAGCTTCCACCCATTTGGTGAAGTAATCTGTGGCTGTGAGGACATAATCATGTCCAGCGCTTGAAGATGGGTTTACAACATCAATGAAATCAATTCTCCATTGCTGAAATGACTCTTTTATTACCACTAGCTTAAGACGCAGAGCAGCTAATTTGGGTCTTCCAACGAACTGTTGGCATAGTTCACATCTTCGTACCCATTTGTATGCATCTTGAAATAGAGTAGGTCAGTAATACCTGGCTCGCATATTTTTATGGGCAGTTACAGGCACAAAAAAATGTCCTCCACAGGGCAAATTATGGAAGGACTCCAAAAGTTGGTTCTTCTGCTCTTTATCCACGCAGCGAAGGAACACCCCATTGAAGTTCCTCTTATACAAGCCGTTGTTCCACAGGGCAAAATTGGCAGCGTTTAACTTAACAGTCTTCTTTTCTTTACGAGACAGATGAGCAAGACACTCACCATAAGTAAAGAAATGAGCAATACTCGAATACCACTCATTCGTGGTGGAGACAAAGAGGACTGTTGGCGTGTCTTCAATTTCTTCTTCTTTATGCCCTGTTTCTTTCGGTATGTTGTCAGCAATCAATTGGCAGAGACCCTTTCCTCGCACAAGCTTCATTGATTTGATACCCAGATCAAACTCCTGGATTTTAGCAATCCAATTGTCCCTTTTGGTTCCAAACTCCTGTTGAGTTAATATGGATTTGACTGTGGTATCAGGAACTAGGGCAATAATGTGTGAATTCAGGATGTAAAAACGGAAGTGCTTTACTGCCTTTACCACTGCATAAGCATGTTTCTCTAGATTTGAATATTTTAGTTCATGAGCTTTGAGAGGACAGCGCATGAAGGATATGAGAGATTCCACACCCTCTTTGTTCTATTGACCCAGAATTGAAGTGTGCTCGAAAGCATAACTGTATATTGTGAAATCTTTGGTATAATCTAGACAAACCAGAATTGGGGCGTGGGCAATAGCTGTTTTGATGTCTTGAAATGCCAATTTGCCTTCTTCAGTCTAGCTGAAAGTGGCCTTTTCCTTCAGCATGTTTACAATTTGGCGAGTCTTCTCTGCGAACTCGGGGATGAACCTTCGTAAAAATTTCACTTTTTCGAAGAAAGAGTGAACTGCAGTCTTACTTGTAGGCAGAATAAGCTCCTGGATGGATTTGACTCTTTTTGAGTCAATCTTTATGCCTTCTCTGAATACAATGTGTCCGAAAAGTTTTCCCTCTGTTACCCCAAATACAGACTTCTTGGGATTTAGAGAAATGTCATTCTGACGACATCGTTCTAGCACTTGTTGCAAATGGCGCACATGATCAGGACGATGCTTGAAAAAGACTGTTAAATCATCAAAGTACATCACAATGAACTTACCCATTTCATCTTTGAAAGCAAGGTCCATTGCTCTCTGAAAAGTGGCGCCAACATTTATCAGGCCAAATGGCATCCTTCAATACGCAAAGGTGCCCCAAGGTGTGGTGAAGGCAATCTTATGCTGGTCTGCTTCACCAACTTCAACTTGATTGTACCCTGAAAAGCCGTCTAACATTGATAACATCTCTGAACCAGTCACCGTCTAAAGGACTTGATCCATGATGGGCAGAGGATAATTATCCTTTAAGGAGGATTGATTCAAATTCTTGAAGTCCATGCAGAGGCGAATTTCGCCATTCTTTTTTCTCACAGGAACTATGTTGGCAATCCATATGGAATGATAGATTGGGAAAATTATTCTAGCATTCAGCATTTTTTGTATTTCAGATAGAATAGTTCCTGATATCTTTGGATTATACTGTCGAGATTTCTTCTTGTAAGGCACCGAATCACTCTTGAGAGAAATTTCATGGTGAATTTTTTCAGGGCTGAGTGACTTCAGATCATCATAGGAGTACGCCAAAACATCCATGTAATAGCAAAGCAGGGCAGTAAATTTGAGCTTCTCGTCTGGAGTGCAGCACTTCCCAATGTTCACCATCTTGGGATTTTTCTTGGTACCCAAATTTATCTGATCAAACTCCTGGGAGGAGCTTGAATCTATTTGTTGCTGTTTGATGAACCTGTCGTGCTTGTCAAACAGCTTCTCAAGGGAAACCAATCTTTTGGGAATCTTATTCCCTTTTCGCTGTAGGAATTCTTCACCTGCGTCTGAATTTGTTTCAGGGGCCAATTCAAGTTTCTGAGGGTCACTACCTTGGAAGTGAAGCTATTCAAAGTTGTTTTTTTTCCAGAAAGGCGATGATTTGGTTGTCGCCATTGAACACTTGCCAATGATTGGCATTGTCAGGCACACTTGGTCGAAAGCCCAGTTCGATAGTGTACATGTCTCCCTTAAAATTTGAGAGAAAATAAAAGAGTTGCAAAAACGGCCAATGCATCAACTCGGCCATTGAATTCTCTGGGTATTGCAGAGATACTAAAAGCATCAAAGCTTTCAATTTGATCTCAAACTAGATTGCGGTAATGGCGCAATCTCTCATTTTTTGTTTGGTACAAGTTCCTGACCTGGCAAACCACTAGCTCAGCATTTCCTTTGGCATGCAGGAGTTTAACGCCCCTGTCTTGAGCGGCCTTCAATTCAAGCAACAACGATTCATATTCAGTAGTATTGTTGGTGTTACTGAACTGCAATTTGTATGAAGAAGGAAACATATCTCCTTGAGGAGATATTAACACAATCCCGACTCTATAACCGGTAGAGGAACCGCTGCCATCAAATTTCAGATTCCAAACATCATCAAAAATTGATTTTTCCTTAGATTTTTCTTTAATTGGAGGGGAGGATTCTTTTGCACTTGTACTGCGTTCTACAAATCCTTCTGTTGTTTTGTCTGAATCGATTGTCACGCTGTCACATTCAAGAATTTCATCAAACGCCACATGAACCTCTTTCGTGGATAAGAAGTAATTACCCACGCCTGAAGACTCAAACAAAATTTGAGCTTCAGGGGCTGATGTTTGAGTGACCACATATTTTGCCTCCTCAGGGAGCAATTTCTGCATGATGCCTTTGATTGGGATCCTCGCTTCAAACAGGTCCATATTCAACTCGCCACCGACATCTCTACAGAAATTTCGCCCAAGAAGAATGCTGTATGAGGCTGGGACGTCGGCCACCAGGACTATCATCTTAATTCTCTTGTCTGAGAATGCTGCACATGCAAATTGAGCGTCCTTGATTTGTCTCAGCAGTGGCACTTGTTTGTTCTCCATGGCGAAACATCTCCCAAATGTCTTGGTCAGTGTGAGACCAAGAGATTCCGCTACTTTGGCAGACATGACATTATTAGACGCACCTGAGTCTATGATACAATTGTTCAGCTGGTGTCCATTTATCAGCAAGGAGACATAAAATGGTTCTGTCCTCCCGGGAGCAGTAGGAGGAGTAACGACAAGGTTATTCCGGGTGGATGTGGGAGTCACTTTTGGAGCCGCTGGTCTTGCAGTGACGGTTTTATTCTTTACATATTGAACCAACTTATCCAACTGCTCAGGTTTGGATTGTAGGAATTCAAAATCAGACATTTGAATTTTAGTTTTCTTGACATGATCGACTATGTCAAACATCTTAAATGAATTAGGAACAGGGAAAGGCAGTTCATCCTTTTGGTTTTTAGGGGGGAGGACTGATCTGCGAAATTGAAGTTGAAGGTGAAGGCGTACTTGAGGTACTTACTTTTTTATTACTCACTGGGTCCTTTGACTGGAAAGACAGAGAAGTTCCTCGTTTGGAAATTAAAATTACAGGCTGAGCTCGCTCCTCTTTTTTTCTTATCAGCTTGTTGGGCTGACTGGTTCTGAGACCAAGTGAATACAGCGTATGATCCATCAAACGCTTCACCTTTACTTATGGGTTCATTCTGGTAATTTAGGAAACCAATGTTGGAGTCGCCAGCTAATTCTTCTTCTCCCTCTGTGAAGAGATTAGCGTCATCTTCTTGGTTCAACTCAGGCTGGAAGGAAAAATCAGATTCTGTTTTGAGATATCCAATCGCTGAGTTGGCTGGTGCTGCTTCAATAGCAAGCTTCCCCTGTGGGGGAGGAAGACGATTTGGCTGCCCTTGATTTTTGGCAGGGTTGCCTTGATACGCCTGATTGGAGAATGTCCTCCTTGGTATATCTCGGTACGGAGCAGAAGACATCCCTTGCGCCATTTGCTTTCTGAGAGCTAGCAACTCATTTGCCAACTTTTGCACTATAAGATAAGTGGTGCATGTAGATGGATATTCAGAGGATGAAGAAGATTTACCTCTGTTAGGATCTCTCCTTATCTTCCCCGCCAAGATGAGATCATCTTCCACCTCAGTAGCCAAATCCTGCGCTGCAGCAAGGTCTATATGGCCAGCACGTCTCAACAGAAAACTTACTTCAGGCAACTGAGAGTTGATGAAGAAGCATTTAAGATTTTCAGCTGTTCGCTGAGCAATTGTAGGAATCCTGTTCCTTAACTTGTCAAATTTGGCAATGAAGTCCCTAATAGGTTCATGAGGCTCCTTCTTCATCTGTGTGAGCTAGGTCAGCATGGCATGTGCATCTTCTGCAGGCTTGAACCTTGCTTCAAACTTGGCTTTGAGAGTGTTCCAGTCAGTCACAGACCGAGCCTGCAGATGGTAGAACCAGTCAGCAGCAGCACCTTGCAATGTCTCTATAAACAGCCTGACTGCTACGTCCTCATACTCCACGCCTCTCACACCACAGGTTATGCTGAAGGCTGCAATATGTTCATCAGGATGAACTCTCCCATCACCAAAGAATTTGGGGAAATTCTTTCTTGAACTGTGTGGTAGCGCATGTAGAGGTGGAGTTAAATTGAGTGGGCCAAAAGAGTTACCCTAGAGGCCTTGAACCGCCATGATTTGACTACTGAAGGGAGGGATAACAAATGTCTGAGGGGTATGTATTGACAAAGCTCTGCTAACAACAGAAATAGACACTTTGCCTGGTAATAGAGACCTGACTTTGGTAGGAGAAAAACTCTTGGTTCGCTGAAGATGAGATGGTGAAGGGAAAGGATCAAAAACACTTTGCTGTACCAACTCGAATACAGGGTCAACAATACCTTTAGCTCTCTGGCTTCGCATATACCGTGGATCTGCCAGAGTGTAAAACTGAAATGGAAAGAACTGAAACTACTTCAATTTGAAGCTTGAGGCTTCAAACTGCGCATTCTATCTCCAGCGGAGTCGCCAAAAACTGTTGGGTGAATATTTTGTCACCAGCTAATTGATGGGCAAAATAGGTTGTTTCAACCACAGCATAAGGAGATTGATCGGCCAAATGTGCAGGTTTACCACATCAAAAGGGGACAAATCTCTCTTCTCATCAAGGGGAGGTTCCCTATAACTATGAGGTGCTATATATTATATATATAAGCAGAAAATAACACTCAGGGGTAGGACAACACCATCCATCTCTTTTTTTTCAGAGATGATGTTCACAGACAAAGGAAAAATCCAGGTGAAATGATAGAAGACACTTCTCTTCTTTCAGACGTGGTCTGCAGCAAACAACAAAAATTATTTTTGAAAATTAAAAATAATTGTAACAGAGCGCAATAACCAGCAGAATGAGGTGTAGCACAAAGTCTCCACCTCAACTACCAAAGAGTGAAATACGAAGGACATTGAGGGCACAAAGTCGTCCCAAGATCCTTTACACAGAAAAACTGAAAACATACACACTAAAGACAATTGTGGCAGCTTAAAATCTTCACAGTTGACTTCAAGACACCTTCCTGATTATTTCCACTAGTTCTGCTTATTTAATTAAATGGACAAGAACGCATTCAGAAAACAGACATAAGAACAATTTCCTCAACAACACAAGCTATTCCAGCACAAAGTCTGAAAGGTCACTTGCTTTCTCATTCAAATAAAGAAATATGATTAACAATCTGAGCTCAAAGTCTCAGTAATTGCTTTTCAATTTGGGCAGAGTTTTGCTTCTATATCTGAGAGATCTTCTTTGCATAAAATAAGATATTACAATATATAGCAGCCAAGAAAGACTTGGCGCTTTGTTTCATGGAAAGGCCCATGCTGCATTCAATGCCTTGAATGCATTTTCAGTTCAATCAAAGGGCCATGTTGGAATGGGGCGTCAGCCTTAACTGTGGCATGTCAATTCATCTCAAATGTCTCCTCCAAAGTATAGGCCGTCTGGTCCTCTTCCTGATATTTGCGCAGCTGTCCACTTCGCCTTTACTCGATGGAGAAAAACAAGCCGCGTCTTTGATTTGTCGTGCTCTCTGATGTCCACCTGGTGGACTGTTTCACCTACTAGAAATAACTCTTGCGCAGATATTTTTGGTCTTTCTCTCTTGTTCCCTCTTCTCTTAACGCATTTTGTCCTTTTCTTCGTGATCTGAGCTCTCGGGCTATCTCCTTTCCTTTCTGCAGGCTCTTTGACTCCTTCAGCTGTTCGCTGAGTTTTGTTCTTCAGGTTTTGCGTCATATTTGAAAATAAATGGGCATTTCATTACCTTGAATTTGACATCCGCGGGGACTTCACTGGTTGTTGGTCGCTTGAACCACTTTGAACCTTGAACCTTTGAACCATGAGAGTTCATTGGTCCAATGGTTCAACGGTTCGAGCGGTCCTATCGGCTCCTTGGTTCAATCGCTGCTTTGGTTCAATTGCTTTCTTTCCTCTTCGGTTGAACCATCTCTTCGAACTTGTCTCTGGAATCTTCCGCTTCCTTCTTTCATTTGAAGCTTCTTTGAACCTTTGAACCTTTGAACTTTGAACCATTTTGGTTCAAAGTTCAACGGTTCATTCTCTTCCTTAGAATCTTTTGGTCCTTCGAAGTTTCTGGATCCTTTTCTTTTCTGTTGAACTCGTTGAACCTTTGAACTTTGAACTCTTTTGGTTCAAGGTTCAATCGGTTCATTGGTTCATTCTTTGTTCTTCGAATTCTTTGTTTTTCTAAGTCTTTTGAACTCCCTGAAGGGAATGTGTCCCTTTGGGCCTTGAGAATGGTCCATTTCGTGGTTGCCAAGAGTCCCCTGCAAGGGTACCTACCCTTCGGAGTCCTTCGGAAGTCGTCGTTCTTCAAATCCTTCGGACAAAAAGTCCGAAAAAAATCTTTCGGACATTTTATCTGAAGGAATTCTTTCCTCTGCTTTTGCTGCTTTTTGTCGGGCCTTTCAACAATCCTTCGGGCAAAATGTCCGAAGGAATCTTTCGGACATTTTGTCTGAAGGAATTCTTTCCTTTGCTTTTGCCGCTTTCTGTCGGGCCTTTCAACAATCTTTCGAACAAAATGTCCGAAGGAATTCCTTCGGACATTTTGCCCGAAGGATTTCTCTTGTGAAGTTTTGCCGTGGAAAAGCTTTCCAAAAGATATCATTTTGTTCCTTTGAACTTTGACTGAACCGACCGATTGAACCGTCAATGGTTCAACGGTTCAATGGTTCAATACTGTGTTTTGCTCATCCAATTGACCGCTTGAACCAACCGCTTTGAACCATTCGATTGAACCAATTCTTTGAACTTGTCTCTGGAATCTTCTGCTTCCTTCGCTCAGAGATTTCTTGAACCTTTGAAACTTTGGAGGTGGGGTTCAATGGTTCATTCCATTTGTTTGAGGCCTGCCGATGGACCTTTTGGTTGAACTTTGATGTTGAACCAACCTTGAAATTGCCTAAGTGTTGGGAACTTGTTTCTTGGCGAGAGCTCACCTATTGAAGTTGTTGACCCTGTTGAACCTGCGAGTCCCTTAGCTGAAAAAGCTTGAATAATTGGAGAATTGGAGTGCTCAAAACATTTTTTGAGAAGGGAAGAGAGAATTTTGGCCTGAAGGACCAAAATAGTTGATATGTTGTCCCCATAAATGAGTGACGGATTTTGGGAACAACAGTTCGAAACGTGTAACCGTGGATACTCTACGGCACTGAGGAGTTTTTAGCTATGGGGCACTAAGCGCGAAGGTCTTGCGCAGGGCGTGAAAGTCTGAGGCACTGGGCACGGAAGTATTATCGCTCAACTATGTGTGCGAACATCGATTGTCTTGTCGCAACGATGGGAACGTCCCCAAGGTGTGGGACCCTCGCGCTCCTTGGGATGAGCCTCCGGAGTAGGTTGGATTCCTTCTATTCTAAGTGCACCTGGTTTCAGACCAGCGCGTAGGCCTAAAGAGCAGAAAGGTAAACTACCGCTAATCTAAACCTAAGATTTTCAAGGAAAAGGGAGGAAGAAGGTAAGAGATGCTTAAAGTAAAAAGGCGATGCACCTAGAATAGAGAGAGCGCTCCTACTGCCGTAAGCACACTACAAACTCTTGAGAACAAGACGTTTCCACACAGATTCTACCAAGTATACTCCAAATGCATAAATGCTTCGTATAGAGGTACGGGAACACAACGCAACGCTAAGAGGGACGAAGGTTATCCACAGACAAAGCTTACGCAAACCCTAGTGCGCACAAGATACGACCTATAGGTGAGTTTCGAGTTCAATGAGGAGGTGTTGGGAATGAATGACAATGAGAGGAGCGAACACTACTCACAGACAGAGATCAACAAACACAAACTAGCACACAGATCATCAGAAAAACATAAAAATGTGAACTTAATTCTCATTAATTTGCAAGACTTAGCCAATACAAGTGCTCATGGAGGGCAAATTTCAACAACGTGAGGCTACTAAAAATGTGTCGACCCTTTTACAATGGAAAGACCAGGATTTTATAGAGAACAAGCTTGTTTTACAATAAATGCGCTACTTGGGGCAGTGGGTATAACTTTAAATTCACTTGCGGGTAGGCTGATTGGATTTGGAGTTGGTGGTAGGATCCTCTTAGGATACACGTGCATAGGGGAATGGAAGATATTTCTGACAAGGTCAGAGGGTGGTGTGAATCCACATCCCAATGACCAATAACTGCTTATGCATTTAATTGCTCTGACAACGCCTCGAACTCAACAACCTTCTTCATATCCAGCTGCCACTCAGCACGTGGCGCTTCATGGTTGGTTGGGTGTGGCACTACAGGAATGCCATGTGTCACTTCGACGGCCTGTCGAAGGAGTCTTTTGGAGCTTTTGGATGGAAGTAGCATGGTTGTGACACGTGGAAGGCTGGCGCTTAATCTAGGCAAACCAAGAATTTATTTGTGTAGAACGAGAGCTGAGCCACCATGTGGCAACGGTGTTAGAAGGGTTGAATCCCGCATAATAAGAGGGCACGAAACTGCATTGGATAGGCACGGGGAGATCCTTGAACAAGATTGCACACGAAGGCTGAAGGCCTTCGGTGCATCCTTTGCGACCTGTAACCACTCCTCACGCACTTCTACTTGGCCATTCATAACCTGGGCCCTGTATTCTTGAAATCATGCGCCCCTTGACTTGTGCGCCACAGAACACTGTGCACAGGTGCGCATTGAAATCTTTATGTAGGCACGAGTCATCACTTTATCATTGCGCAGACTTATGCTTCTATCTTAGGCTTGGGCACAAGCAGGAAACATCTGCGCACTTTATGCTTAAAGCGCTTGGGTCTTCGCAGGTGCATTCTCTCTTGGTAAGCCTTGGGAGGCCCTGCGTCGATTAGGGGGTGACTTAGAAATTCAACACGTCCTAGATAACTAAGAAGCTTGGAACTGCTGACGTGCTTTGCCTACTGTTGGAATTGTTGTTGAATCTCCCAAAGTGCTTTTTCCTTGCCCTTGAAGTCATTCATTAAATTTTCATTGGTTGCCTTTAGTATATTTGAATCAATGTCTTAAACAATCCATTTACTTTCAAACTTAGTGCTCCACTCTCACCATTGCTTAAGTTCCACTCTTAATCTAGCTCCTCATTTCTTTTATCCATCCCCTGATTCTTATATTTCTTGATTTGTCTGCGATGCTTTGAATTCTATCCTTTAAAAACTATCAGACTATAATCTAAATTCCATCTTCTTTGAATTTCTCTTTAAACTTGGACATCAAGGATGATTGACATTAATAACTCAAATCCTTTATAGGAAATAGACAAAACTTTAGTATAGGAAATGAGTGTGCACAACTGAGCCAAATAAGAAAAATTTAAAAATCATAGAAATAGAATCGATACGCTAAACTTTTTAAATATAACATAGCATATACACAGATTCTCCAAAATGGATAATAATACAACCGTGGAGAATACACATGAGAGCTCCTTCAATATGTGCATAAAAGCACCATAAGTAGGATGGTTCTCAAAAAGGTATGTTGATTAGACAACGGCCAACAACTACCTCTCGTATGGGACACAAGTACCATTTCCCAACTAACCGAAAATTAATAGTCATACAACTTAGTTGAAAAACAATATGCTAATCATTATCTACTCTCTTACTTGAGCATACAAAACATAGCAACTCTCGATTAATCCAAGTACATAACATAAACAAAGCATATACTATACTAAAAATTGTGTCAACATGGAGTCGATAGGGAACTAACTACCCCATCAATGTTTGAGCGCAAAGAAAGCGTGAAGTACCTATTGACCATTTTGGCCCTGCAGGCCAAAATCGGTCTCCTTCCCCTGTTGTTCTGAGCCAGTTCAACATTTGATTTTTGCACAAGTCTTTCGGCAAAAGGAGGAACCAGTTCAGTGGTTCGACGTCGGGGTCCAATGGCATGATCTTTCCAAGAATTTTGAACTTGAACTTTGAACCATTATTGGTTCAATGAGTTGGTTCAGTTCAATTGGTTCAATGAGTTGGTTCAGTTTCAATTGGTTCAATCTTTTGGTTCAGTTCAGTCAGTTCAAGTGATTGGTTCAATGGGTCGGTTCAAGCAATGGTTCAATCGGAAAGTTCAAAGGAGTCTTCCAAAAGCCTGAAGGACAAGTGCCCTTGCAGAGGGCACTTAGGCGACAAAAGGACCTTTGTGACTTTTCTGAAAGGCAATTTTGGAGACCAAACAGCCCTTGCGGAGAGCAAGAAAGCACTTAAAGGGAAGAAAGACCAAGGCAAAGTATTCCTTCGGACTTTCTGTCCGAAGGAAATTTCCGCAAGGCAAAGATAGAAGGAAAAGCAAAGGCAGAATTTCTTCGGACAAAATGTCCTAAGGAATTCCTTCGGACATTTTGTCTGAAGAAATCTTTTCAAAGGAAAATCCTGCGGCAAAAGACAAGACGAATTCTTTCGGACAAAAAGTCCGAAGGAATTCCTTCCAACTTTTGTTCGAAGGAATTCGCCCGAAAGAAAAAGGGCCCGAAAGAATAAACGAGGAATTCAAAGGAAGATACCCTTCGGACATGATTTGAAGAGCAAGGCCACCGAAGGACCCTGAAGGGCAGGTGCCCTTGCGGGGGACTCTCGGCTGCCGAAAGAAGGACCTTTCTCAAGGTCCGAAGGGACACCTTCCCTTTGGGAGGTTCCAAAGATAAAAGCCCGAAGGAAAGGAAGCAAAAAGGCCGAAGCAAAGGAAAAAGCCGAAGGAATTGACCAAGGGGTGACGGGCCCGCGGACGTCAAAGTTGGGCACCATGAACTAGCCGTTGGCTTTCAAATGGCGACGGGCTCGCGAATGTCAATTTTACGGCAATGAAATAGCCATTGATCTTTAAATACTTGAGCGCCAACCAGAAGGGAGCCCAAAGAGCTAAGAGAGGAAAAGACAAACCCAGGAAAAGACGACACTAGGAAAAGACAAAAGTTAAGAATGAACTCAGCGACCTGCGGATGAAAGAGCCCAAAGAGCCAAAGAAGTAGCAGAAGATAGCCCTCGAAGGCCAAAGGAGACAGAAAAGACAAAGCTAGGAAGAGACAAAAGAGCCGAGTGCAGAAACGGACAAAACAGTCCAAGTGGCAAAGGAAGGTGTTGACTCAAGGAGTTACTCCAGCGGTTGACACAGTGCCTACCAAGTGGTCATCAAGGGGCACGAACAGTGAATGGCGCGACCCATTTTTATCCACTTTGCATTGATGAGCAGACAAACCACGTAAATGCCTTTAGGGAGCGGTCTTGTTTGTAGACAAATGGCGCGGCCTATATGTTTTAAATGCCTGAAGTCAAAATCGGAGCCGACACAGCATTATCTTTCAACGGCTTCCTCTTCCCAACGCTCTCAGCACACGTGGGCCACTTATCAAAGAGCGCCAAAGTATTTTCCAA
This sequence comes from Torreya grandis, assembly GCA_037957365.1. NCBI lineage: Eukaryota > Viridiplantae > Streptophyta > Pinopsida > Cupressales > Taxaceae > Torreya > Torreya grandis. The sequence continues at coordinate 2,178,692 of JARHVA010001982.1, read as the reverse complement.
GAAGGGCGCTTTTGTTTTCTTCTTCTCTATATATATTGTAACTTTTCATTTGAGAAAGATATCCCTCATATTGTAAGGCGAAACCCTGCCAATTTTCACCTAGAATCAATAGAATACGCATTTTTTACCTCTATTCTGGTTGGATATATCTCTGAGTGTGTTTGAGTGTTAGTCTTGTGTTCAATCATTGCTTCCTAATGCTTTCATAGGCTTGATACCAATACACCTGGTATAGACAAAGCGTCATTCCTGCATGTGACAAGAAGAGCTGTATTTGGAGTGCATAGGCTTAAGGAGGTTACTAGACAGTGTGCTTTCCCTACAGCGCCTATGGTAATTTCCTTTTTTGTGTGTGTCCATTAAAGCCTCCCTGTCAAGCTCTCTGCAGTCTGGTCCTTTTACCAGTTAAAGTGTATGTATGTGTTCTTATGGTTCAGAGTATTAGTATGAGTAGATCAAACTTGTTTGGGGCATCACCCTCTTAGGTTAGGTTCTGTTTTCCAGTAATCTCTCTCTTTTCATTATATATATATGTATTAGCAACTTACTGGAATAACTCAGATGTATCAAAAGGAGCTAGCCCTTATCTAGAGACTCTCCCCTCATTTTGCCAGACCCACAGGCAAGAGAGGAGTTTCCATTGTGATGCGTGGAAGACAGGAGCTCAGCCTCCTGTCAAGGGTGCAATCCACTGCGTCAACAGTTTTTGGCATGCCCGGTGGGACCAAGTTTTAACACTTCGCAAAGTTTCAGGATTGATGCTGGTCCTATTACAACAAAATCAACCATTTTCAGCATCTGGCGACTCCACTGGTAAGAACATTAGTTTCTAACCAAAGACCAGTCTGACCTCCTATGCCTAAAATCACCACACGATCTACTACTAGGGGTGTCCCTTTTGAATTCATTGAATTGCCTTTGAACTCAGCAAAGTGACTGAGGTTTGAGAGGACTCATCCTTATTCAGCAAATCACTTTCCCAGACCTGCCATAAAAACACCTACACAAGAAGGCCTCGGTTGAATCCTATCATAGCTATGGCATTACCTTTTGTAGCCTTTCATGGTCAGAGTCTTTTGAACCTCCTACGTTATGACCCAATTCCAGGAGCAGTCCTTAAAAGTGTGCCTCCCTTTAATGGAGAAGGGCCCATTACTGCTATCGAACACATCAAAAATATTGCTAAACTCTGCAATATTCACAATATCACTGAGGAGAATATTGCAATCAGATTGCTGCCATTGTCTTTCAAGGGCAAGGTTTTGGACTGGTATGGGACTTTGCCCATAAATTCAGTCGATTCCTGGAACGAATTGGGCACCCTTTTAACGAACCAATTTGGGGAGAAGAGCGACCACCTCTCACTTGCCGAGCAGTTGACTACTATGAAAAGAGATCCACATGAATTCATGCAAGATTTTAACACTCAGTTCAGAAGACATGGGATAGAATCCCCATTTTGGTAAGGCCGACTCCGAGCTATGCTTTCCTATATTATTTGAAAGTGTTGAACAGTGACATCGCTGTTCTGATACAGTCCATGGGAGGACATGTGTTGCCTGTCGCCTATGACATAGCTATAGCGGCTGAGAATTGTCTGGTGCAAGCTGGAAAAATAGCTCCTAGGCCTCATATGTCGCTCTTTCATGAATTGTTGCCTCCAATCCAGACTGCTGCTCCCACCTTAGCTCTTCTGCCTGGCATAGAAAAGCCGGCTGCTACTTCATCAAATGACCTCCATGAAGTCAAAATTCTATTACAAAGCGTAACAAATGAACTAGTGGCTCTTAAAAGGCATCAAGCTCAAGGCAATCGACCAAATCAAGGATATCAGCAGTATGGTCAAGCAAATAGACCCCCTTTCCAAAATTACAATCAAAGGCAGGGTCAGTTTGTACAGGCCAAACCTTTTCAAAGCTATAATCCAAGGGATCTTTCATCATCCAAGGCTCTAGCGCCCGCTCCAAACAATCTGGTACAAGAACAACCCAGTTGCTCAACCATGGGATATGGTCAAGATCAGGCTGTTTATACGAATGAAATGCCGAGTCACTACACAAATGTACAAGACAATCAAGCAGCCGCCCAATTCCCAAGCTTTGAGGCTTCAGTGCAACCCGGCATGAGTAGCAGTCAGACTCAGCCCGATTCTACTCTCATGAATCACCTGGAGGGTGAGTTTTATGCAGTCAATTACGTGGGTAGTGCAGACAATCAGGGTGACTATGTCGCAGCCAACACAAGGTCCAAGAGGAGAGCAAGGGAAGAAGCTCAAGCAGCTGCTCAAACGTTGGCACCACCTTCTTCATCACATGTAAACCAAAAGGTTCCAAACTTTAGACCTCCGGTTGTACCTTCAGCTCCTCGGCCTGCGCCTCACGCTGTAAGTAATCCCAAAGAAAATTTGAAAGAAGGCAACCCTCGAGTCAACGTGGTAGACCAAATGAAGAAGTTGCACATGAACATCTCCTTGTGGGATTCATTATCAATACCAGGGCAAAAAGACATGTTGCAAAAGGAATTGCACGAGCTGAATGAACAAGCTATCCCAGCAAAAGTCGATAATGTTCTGATGATGAATGGACAGCCTTCCACATCAGGCCAAGTTAAGAAAAAAGAAAAGGTTTCCCCTTTTTATTTGTCCTTGGTCATAAAAGATTTCTTGGTGCACAATTGCATCATTGACAGTGGAGCAAGCACCTCGGTGATGCCTAAATGCATAGCAGATAAACTGGGGCTAAAATATGAAAAAAGGACTAAGGGAGTCTTGCAACTAGATGGAACACCAGCAAAGACACTTGGGGTGGTGAAAGGTTTGAGCTTGACGCTACACGCCTGCTCGACCTTCTCAGTTCCCCATGATGTGGTAGTGGCGGATGTCCCTCCTTACTTTGCTATTTGCTTGTCCAAAGATTTCACATCTAAGATAGGCGGCTACCTAGCAGCAAACTGGTCTTATCTGGTTTTTAGAACCAAGTATGGGACTAAGGTTAAGATTGAATCGGAGCCACTCCATAGAGATCATCTGGAACCATACTCGCTCAAGGCAGCGAATGTCAACTATGTCATTATTGACCAAGAAGAATTCTAAGTGGACCAATCTCCATCCTCTGCCCTTGAAGGAGTTGCTGACCTACTTTTAGACTAATGGGGAAGTGACAATTTCGAGCATGATCCTTACAAATTCATAGAAGAGGCAGGCCTTGGAATTTATTGCATGCACGAAGAGGGTACTTTTGTACCAAATCTGATGAAAGCAAGCCAAGAAAACTCAGGTTTATGGCAGCTGTTCTTTGATGGCTCAAGAAGTAAGTTGGGAGCTGGTGGTGGAGTGGTGCTAGTTTCTCCTTCAAAGGAGAAATACTTTTCGGCTTTCAGGTTTCAATTTTCTTGCACGAGCAATGTTGCGGAGTACGAATCCCTCATCCATGGTTTGGAGTGGGCGAGGAAAAGAGGAATCAAAGAGCTGCAGGGTTTTGGTGACAGTGAGCTAATTGTGAATCAGATAAGGAGCCAAAATCTGACAAAGAATTCTTTGCTTAAGTCCTATAAACACAGGGTATGGGAGTTAGTGGAGAATTTCCTTGCTTTCAATGTTACCTCCATTCTTAAAGAGCATAACAAGCAAGCAGATAGGCTAGCAGAAGTTGGTGCCCAGTTTGATATCCCTAAGGAGATAGGCCAAGACCGCAGTCCACGCCATTTGAAGGTAGTAATCCAGCCCTCTGTGCCTGACAACATCACTAACTAGCAGGTGTTTGACAGCGACCAACAAATAGCACTTTTCTTGCAAGAAGAAGCTGAGTTTGCTGCAAAAAACCAGGCTAAGCTACAACAACAATATGGCAACCAAATTGTTCAGCTGAAGGTCAATAAACTCCCCAAAGGCTTGGTCAGTCTCGAGAGTATCTTCAATGAAGATGACCAGTTGAAAAGCAATAAGGCAAGCATCACAACGAAGGAGGAGCACCATGAGAAGATTGAAATATTCAAGAATAAGCTGCTTGCACTTGGGAAGGTGTGCACGGACCATGAAAGACGGGCCTTCACCTTGTTGTGCCAAGAGTTTGTTGATGTCTTCGCTTGGGAATATAGCGATTTGAAGGGTTTCGACCTAAGTTTGGCCCAACATACCATTGAATTGGAGGAAGGCGCCAAGCCGATCAAGCAGAAGCAAAGGCCTGTCAACCCAAAGATTGAACCTCTCATGCGAAAGGAACTCACCAAGTTGATTGAGTCTAGCATAATATTTCCCATCAAACACTCCTCTTGGCTGGCCAATCTTGTTCCTATCCGAAAAAAGAATGGAGAGATCAGATTATGCGTAGATTTCAAAGACCTCAATAGAGTCTCTATGAAAGACCATTATCCCCTCCCAAGCATGGAGCATATCCTTCAAATGGTGACAGACAGCGAGCGTTTCTCCCTCTTGGATGGGTATTCAAGTTATAATCAGATTTTGGTGCAAGACTGTGACCAGTACAAAACAGCCTTCACTACCAAATGGGGGACGTTTGCCTATAGGAAAATGCCATTCGGACTATCCAATGTTGGTGCCACCATTCAGCGAGCCATGGACATGGCCTTTCGAGTCCTAATAAATAACACTGTGCTGGTGTATCTTGATGATGTGACAGTATTCTCTAAGGAGGTAGGCCAACACATGAAACACCTCAGACAAATCTTTGAGAGGTGTAGAGAGTTCGGTATCTCTCTCAACCCGAAGAAATGTGTGTTCGTTGTCCATGAGGGTAAACTCCTTGGCCACATTATTTCAAAGTAAGGCTTAACCATTGATCCAGAGAGAGTTCGCTCTATCCTAGAGCTGTCCTTGCCTAAACACAAGAAGGGCCTACAGAGCTTCTTCGGCAAAATAAATTTCATCTGGAGATTTATTCCGAATTTTGCAGAGGTAGTCAAGCCATTGACCTTTATGCTGAAGAAGGATGAGAAGTTCACGTGGACAGTGCAAAGAAAGGACAGTTTTGAAGAGATCAAGCAGGCTATAGCCCGGGCTCCTACCTTGATCAGCCTTGACTTCACCAAGGATTTCAACCTCTACACCTTCGAAAATGAAGAGGTAATCTCTGCCATTCTTACCCAAGCAAATGGTGATAACCTTGAACAACCACTTGTGTTTTTCAGCCAAGGCCTAGAGGGTTTTGAGGTCAGGTATACATATGTGGAGAAGCAAGTCCTTGCAGTCATACGGAGTCTGAAAAAATTCAGGTATATGCTGTCCAACAGCAAAATTCACCTCATGGTTCCACATCCTGGCATCAAGGATTTCTTGACCAACCGTGACCTGAATGAAAAGAGAGCGGGGTGGATCACTAAAGTAATGGAATACGACGTGGATATCAAGATCACCAAACTGATAAGAGGGAGAGCCCTGTGTGAACACCTTGCTACAGACTTTGGACAGCAAAAAGAGGACAATTTGCTAATTCATGATGTAGCTACAGCAGAAGAACCAGCTGTTATGAAGGATTGAACATCAGACTTGAGGCGTTTCCTTCTCATTGGTGAGTGCTCGCAGGGCCTTGATAGGACCAAGAGGAGATATTTCAGACTCCAATCTCTCTCTTATGTCCTGATTGATGGAGTGTTGTTCAGAAGGGATCTATCAAGAGTTTTTTTAAGGTGCATAGACCCAAGTCAGGCCGACAGGGTGCTGTCCAAGTTCCATGATGGGCCAGCTGGTGGTCACTTTGCTCCTAGGCCTATAGCCACAAGAATAATGAGAGCTGGTTATTTCTGGCCCACTCTATTCAGGGACACCCATCCCTGGGTACGAAAGTGCCAGAAATGTTCACTTTTTGATGGGAAGCAATGGTTGGCTGCCATGCCTTTACAGACTATTCAAGTGGAGTAGCCATTGATGCAATGGGGCCTTGACTTTATAGGGATGATTAACCCTCCCTCCAGTGCTAGACACAAGTGGGTCCTGACTGCCATAGATTACTTCATAAGATGGGTAGACGTTATCACTTTAAAGGAAGCCAACAAAAGTGCAGTCCTGAATTTTTATGAAGACCTGGTGGCAAGGTTTGGGGTTCCAGCTACCATCATCTCAGATAACGCTTTAGCTTTTCTAAGAACTAAAACAAGTGAATGGGCATTGAGATATGGTATCTATCTTAGCACTTCGTCCAATTACTACCCACAGGGGAACGGGCTGGCTGAGTCCACCAATAAGAATCTGATCAGGATTATCAAGAGGACAATGGAGGAGAATCAGAGGACTTGGCATGCCAAGTTGAAAACAACTTTGTGGGCAGATAGGGTTACTCCAAAGAGAGCAATTGGTAATTCACCATACACGCTCGTGTATGGAAGGGAAGCTAGGCTTCTTATTTCACTTGAGTTGGTAGCCTTGGACCTTGCTCACTAGCTGCAGTTGGAAGAAGGCAACAGCATGGAGGTTAGGCTATGCGAGCTGATAGAGTTCCAAGAGACAAGGGACCAGGCTATGGCTTCTATGACCAGCCGCTAGCACCAGACGAAGAAACACTTCGACAAGAAATCTTCATCGAAAAGTTTCTCTGAAGGAGACATCGTCTTGAAATGGGATGCGGACCGAGCTAAGCCTGGGAAGCACGTGAAGTTATGGAGTGGTCCATACATCATCACTCAGTGCAAACAACACAATGCATTCCAACTCTCCAGGTTGGATGGTGAAGAATTGTATATCCCAGTAAATGGGATACATCTTAAGCATTTTCACTGAGCCCTTCTCCCACCATGTATATATTTTCCTTGTTTTTTCTTGTTTTCCCTAAGTGCTTTTGCACCTATTTAGTAGTTTTCTTAGTCTTGTGTGTTTTTTTGTTTCCTTTGGGGGTAAAACCTTCGTGATTGATTCTTGGATATCTCAAGGCGGTTGCTAACTCGTTCAAAGCTGCATCTCGATTCCGTGCCCAATGGACTTTGAGGCTACTGGTTTCTAAGCATAGCAGGCATGCTTCCCCTCAGAATCACCATTTTGTTGACCATTTTGGCCCTGCAGGCCAAAATCGGTCTCCTTCCCCTGCTGTTCTGAGCCAGTTCAAAATTCGATTTTTGCACAAGTCTTTCGGCAAAAGGAGGAACCAGTTTAGTGGTTTGACGTTAGGGTCCAATGGCATGATCTTTCCAAGAATTTTGAACTTGAACTTTGAACCATTATTGGTTCAATGAGTTGGTTCAGTTCAATTGGTTCAATGAGTTGGTTCAATTTCAATTGGTTCAATCTTTTGGTTCAGTTCAGTCAGTTCAAGTGATTGGTTCAATGGTTCGGTTCAAGCAATGGTTCAATCGGAAAGTTCAAAGGAGTCTTCCAAAAGCCCGAAGGACAAGTGCCCTTGCGGAGGGCACTTAGGCAACAAAAGGACCTTTGTGACTTTTCCGAAAGACAATTTTGGAGACCAAACAGCCCTTGCGGAGGGCAAGAAAGCAGAAAGACCAAGGCAAAGTATTCCTTCGGACTTTCTGTCTGAAGGAAATTTTCGCAAGGCAAAGATAGAAGGAAAAGGAAAGGCAAAATTTCTTCGGACAAAATGTCCGAAGGAAAAAGTCCTAAAGAATTCTTGTCTTTTGCCGCGGGATTTTCCTTTGAAAAGATTTCTTCGGACAAAATGTCCAAAGCAATTCCTTCGGACATTTTGTCTGAAGAAATCTTTTCAAAGGAAAATCCCGCGGCAAAAAACAAGAATTCTTTCGGACAAAAAGTCCAAAGGAATTCCTTCTGACTTTGTCTGAAGGAATTCTCCCGAAAGAAAAAGGGCCCAAAGGAATAAACGAGGAATTCCTTCGTACATTTTGTCCGAAGGATTTGAAGAGCAAGGCCGTCGAAGGACCCCGAAGGGCAGGTGCCCTTGCAGGGGACTCTCGGCTGTCGAAAGGACCTTTCTCAAGGCCCAAAGGGACACCTTTCCTTCGGGAGGTTCCAAAGATAAAAGCCCAAAGGAAAGGAAGCAAAAAGGCCAAAGCAAAGGAAAAAACTGAAGGAATTGACCAAGGGGTGACGGGCCTGCGGACATCAAAGTTGGGCACCATGAACTAGCCGTTGGCTTTCAAATGGCGACGGGCCCGCGAACGTCAATTTTACAGCAATGAAATAGCCGTTGATCTTTAAATACTTGAGCGCTAACCAGAAGGGAGCCCAAAGAGCTAAGAGAGGAAAAGACGACGCTGGGAAAAGACAAAAGAATGAACTCAGCGACTTGTTGATGAAAGAGCCCAAAGAGCCAAAGAAGTAGCAGAAAATAGCCCTCGAGGGCCGAAGGAGACAGAAAAGACAAAGCTAGGAAGAGACAAAAGAGCTAAGTGCAGAAACAGATAAAACAGTCCAAGTGGCAAAGGAAGGTGTCGACTCAAGGAGTTACTCCAGTGGTTGACACAGTGCCTGCTAAGTGGTCATCAAGGGGCACGAACAGTGAACGACGCGACTCATTTTTCTCCACTTTGCATTGATGAGCAGACAAACCGCGTAAATGCCTTTAGGGAGCGGTATTGTTTGTAGACAAACGGCGCGGCCTATATGTTTAAAACGCCTGAAGTCAAAATCGGAGCCAACACAGCATTATCTTTCAGCGGCTTCCTCTTCCCAACGCTCTCAGCACACGTGGGCCACTTGTCAAAGGGCGCCAAAGTCTTTTCCAAAAAGGGCACTTTTGTTTTCTTCTTCTCTATATATATTGTAACTTCTCATTTGAGAAAGATATCCCTCATATTGTAAGGCGAAGCCCTGCCAATTTTCACCTAGAATCAATAAAATACGCATTTTTTACCTCTATTCTGGTTGGATATATCTCTGAGTGTATCTGAGTCTTAGTCTTGTGTTCAGTCATTGCTTCCTAATGCTTTCACAGGCTTGATACCAATACACCTGGTATAGACAAAGCGCCATTCCTGCAGGTGACAAGAAGAGCTGTATCTGGAGTGCAGAGGCAGGAGGTTACTAGACAGTGTGCTTTCCCTACAACGCCTATGGTAAGTTCCTTTTCTGTGTGTTTCCATTAAAGCCTCCCTGTCAAGCTCCCTGCAGTCTGGTCCTTTTACCAGTTAAAGTGTATGTATGTGTTCTTATGGTTCAGAGTGTGAGTATGAGTAGATCAAACTTGTTTGGTGCATCACCCTCTTAGGTTAGGTTCTGTTTTTCAGTAATCTTTCTCTCTTTTCATTATATATATATATATATATATATATATATTAGCAACTTACTAGAATAACTTAGATGCATCAAAGGGAGCTAGCCCTTATCTAGAGACTCTCCCCTCATTTTGCCAGACCCACAGGCAAGAGAAGAGTTTCCATTGTGATGCGTGGAAGATAGGAGCTCAGCCTCCTATCAAGTGTACAATCCATTGCGTCAACAGTACCTAAGACACTTGGGACGGGAATAACGAACAAAGGAAGAGAATAAAAGTTTGACAAAGGAATATGCACAATTTTGCAAGAGGGGACAATCATAGGCAGAAGCAAAGAAAGTGGGAGGACCATTGATTAAAATATTGATATTGTTTCAGAGGACCACACCCATGATGGGATGACTATTGAGGAAGAGGGAAGTACAACCATCAAGGAAGAGGGTGATCAACCCAACAAAGGGATTGTTGAAGGGAGGAAAATTGACAATGAAGGTGTAAGAGAATTGGGTAGTGAGAGCGAGGTGACAATCCAAACAAAGGAAAATAGAGCACCAATTGACAATTTTGAGTCAAAGGCTGCACCTTTGTTCATGGGAATAAGTGGATGGGGTTGCGGAGGAATCAACTCAAGTAAAAACAATCCAGTACTTCCAAAGGAGACAAGGTTGGCAACCAGAAACATAGAGGCTAGGTAGGTCCAGTTGAATGAAAGAAGGGGGATACTACTAAGAGCCCCACCCCTTCACAAGATCTAAGCATTGTGACGAGTTTGCCACTAATGGCAGAAAGACAAAAATTACCTATAGTTCATTTGGGTGGGCAACAAAGATGCCATGCAACATTGTAATACATCCATTACAATTTGGAAATAAAATGGACAAGGTGATCAAGGATATTGCTATCGGTCATTTCTAGTGAACTTGAGAGGAATTGCCAATGACCGATACATGTGGCAAGACAAGACCAAGACGAGTGTCAAGGATAAGTTAAGTAAATATTTTAAGGAATCTATGTTGATCTAAGACACTAATACAATTTCAGTGGAGGTATACAACTCAAAGCAAAGGAAAATCAACTTGGTGTGCACATACTACAAGAGGTTGAAAGAGGTGATCTCCAAGATGGAGTATTATGGTGTAGACATGTAATGTACATAAATAAATAATGAGTCTTATACGATGAATTGAGTTAATAGTAGGCGGGGTTTGATTAAATTTTGTATAGACATGTGGTTCCAATGGGTTTTGACTCCAAATGTTGCACCCATTCCTCATGGAGTCTTATGTATGTACCCCTATTGGAATAATTGTCATTGATGTCAAAGGAATTGTAACGAATATGAACGGAAATGTCAAACGGAATTGTTGCCAGAAGTGAACAAAATTGTTGCCGGAAGTGAACAGAATTGTTGCTGGAAGTGAACGAAAATGACGACGGAAATGTCAACGGTCACATCTCTTGGTGAAGAGGTATTGTTGACAAATCTTCCACGAGTCAGATTTTTTCTTGCCACTTGAGAAAATCTATGGACTCACTCAGGAAAAATCTACGGACTCACTCAGAGAAAATCTACGGACTCACTCAGAAAAATTCTACGGACTCAGACAGCGTTTCTACGGACTCGATCAAAATTTCTACGGACTCAATCAGAATTTCTACGGACTCGGGCAGGCAATTTTCTATGCACTCAGTCAAATTTTCTATGGACTCACTCAGTCAAGCACTTAGGAAGAAGAAGGGATATTTTTGTCCGAAGGTATTCCTTCGGACAAATAGTCTAAGGAAATTCGGAAAGCCCGCACAAAAGAAGCCAAGAATTTTTCGGAAAAGAGAGTTTCAGGAAAATTTCGAAGGGCACCTACCCTTCGGAAGGGACACTTGCAACAATCCCGAAGGGCACCTACCCTTCGGGCAGGCACAAAGACTAAATCGCAGACCTTTGCAAAAAGTCCGAGTGCCCTCCAATTTTTCCGGAGGACACTTGGACTGGTGGACACTTGGACTGGCTGTCGAAGGGCACATTTTAAGAGCAAAGGCAAAGAAAGAATCCGCACCTACCCTTCGGGCAGGCATAGAGACTAAATCGCAGACCTTTGCAAAAAGTCCGAGTGCCCTCCAATTTTTCCGGAGGACACTTGGATTGGTGGACACTTGGATTGGCTGCCAAAGGGCACATTTTAAGAGCAAAGGCAAAGAAAGAATCCTTCGGACAAAAAGTCCGAAGGAATTCGGAAATAGCATAAGTCAATAAGACCAAGGACACTTCAAAAAAGCAAAGGCAAAAAAACAATTGGAATTCTTCGGACTTTTTGTCCCAAGGAATTCCTTCGGACAAAAAGTCCGAAGGAATTCCTTCGAACAAAAAGTCCGAAGGAATTCCTTCGAACAAAAAGTCCGAAGGAATTCAGAAGCTTAGACAAATCGCCAAAACAAAAAGGCCGCAAGAAATAAAGTGAAGCGAAGGGGACCTTCGGACAAATAGCCCCAAGGAAAGTCCGAAGGAATTCCTTCGAACAAAAAGTCCGAAGGAATTCAGAAGCTTAGACAAATCGCCAAAACAAAAAGGCCGCAAGAAATAAAGTGAAGCGAAGGGGACCTTCGGACAAATAGCCCCGAGGAAAATAAACCCGTGGGAATGAGGCAAAGACATGTCATCAAAAGAAGTCCGTGGGAATATGACTCAGCGACCAATACAAAAGAGCCGACAGAGCAACAAACCGTAGAAATAAGCCCAAGGAAACATAGCCGAAAGAAATATGACAGTTTCCAGTGACGTCCTGCAGGCCGTCAATTTTTTCCTGCAGGAAGTAACCGTTGAGACTAAGGAGATAGCAGGAAATCCAAAATAAATGGAAGCCGACTGTGCAAAAAAGAATAGAAAATAGATAATCCGACGAAGAATTGAATACGGAATCCTGCCAGAAATAGACACGACCAGAATTAGAACGAAATACATGCAAACCTAAGGGCTATTTTCGAAGATAAGAGCTATTTTCGAATAAACGGTCAAAGTTTCAGTTGACTGATCATTAAAGACCTGTTCATCTTCATTTAGCGCATGCATCCAAAGGACTAAATCCGGCTTCAACAGGAGTTCCGAGTTCGAGCGAGGAGTTGACTATTCCAAATTTAGAGTTAACTAATTGATTTAAACGCCACGTCCACTAGAAAATTTCATGCGAAATATAATGATCTCTTCGTCCAACTCATTTTTCAAATACTACAACTTGGTAATCAAGCAACTCACGTGGAGTTAAAAAAAACATCTGCGTGTATTTTCATGCAAAAAAGAGGTGGACGGTTCATGACAAGGATAGATGTGCTTCATCAAATGAATAAGCTCATGCAAGGACAAGGAGAAAAATATATTTATTTAAGGCCAAGTAAAGCCTTGGGTTAACTAAAGTGAATCTTCCCTTCAAGTTCTACACCTATCTTTGGCTTTTTGTAATTCTCTCTATATAATGGCTTTCAGCCTTGTTTAAAGATCATCCAATCTCTCTTGGTTAGACCAGACTCTGCCATTGGTGAGTTGTATAATTCCAAATATTGAGAGAGTTATGAATTTTTTAAGTTTTAGCCTGTTTGTAGAAAATAATAATTGTTGTGGGCAGTGAATTATTTAGAAAGGGTAACGAAATTGCAGGTCTTTGGAAGGTGGGTGAATTGCTTGGGAAGGTTGGAGGATTCCCTTTTAGAGGTTGATTTGCCGGTTTTTATCTTGGGTGAATTACTTGGAGGTCTTGGGGACTCTTTTGGAGAGCCTTGCGTTGAGGAAACCCTCTTCTAGGATTTGAGGTATTTTATATGAATTTCCTATGGATGGGCGAATCATCTTAGTAGAATTTTGAGGCCATTGAGTGGTCAATTTGATGCCCTAGGTTATGATAATAATTCAAAAAATTATTATTGTATTATTCTGATTTTTCTATCAACTTTGCATGTTGAATTTGGGTAACTTGAGGGATGATTGCAAGGTGAATAATTTTGAATTATTCATATTATTTTTTCTAAGTGGAGCATTTTACCTAAGGAGGGTTTTTGGAGTGTTTTTGGGCTCTGACCTTAAAATGAACAATCATATATATTTTTTATTTATACTTTGGAATTTATTGCATTAATTTTCCAACATTGGCGACTTGTTTTGGGAGACTTGGAAGCTTGTTGAAGGGCAAGTTGAGGTTTTCAGCATTCTGATTTTTTTTCTTATATTTCTCTAAGTGTGGCAATTTTATTTGGAAGTGTTTGCAAGGTGTTTCAGGGTGTTTGAAGCATATATCAGTTGGCTACAAGTTCAAATTAACTGTATTGGAAGGGATGGCAAAAGAGGTATTTTATTTATTGCATTTTTGAATTAAGTGGTGTAGACATCCAATTCCTAACACTTTGTGTTGAAATTGTCAATCTTACTCAATTTACACTCAAATGCACATTTTAGATCAAAATCTATAAAATGCATTAAATGGTTCGAGCTTGTCGTTTACAAGCGTTGATTTAGGCTAACGTAATCCTAAATGGGGCAATGCATTTTATGTGATACCTAACTTTGATCAATTCATTTCGAGTCAAAATGACGATTTTGTCATTTAGTGCTCTAGATCACTATTTTCTTCTAATTCATTTGTACATGTCATGTACCTTTGTTATTTTGTGTTGGCAACATCCTAAATGAGAACACAGTCCGTATGTATCTAACATCGCATACCAATTCTTCTCCAGTCAAATTATGACCCAATAATAAGACACTCTGATCATTTTGATTAATTGTGCACCAATTTTCAAAGAATTGCACTATACTTGATTAATTATGTTTAAAGCTAATTAATCTAAATCAAGCGCTTAAGTTAATTTTTCATGGAACTTGTTGAATATTCTAAGGGCTCAGCGTCTCTCTTCCATGCGGCACAATGGAGACTTTCCTCTTGCTGTGGGCTTGGCAAAACTAAGGAAAGAATCTCTAAATAAGGGCTAGCTCCCTTTCATGCATCTTTGAGGTCTTTAGCTACCACTGTTAATAATAGGGGGTGAAAAGAGAGGAGGATATAACCAAAATAGAACCTATCTAAACGGTGATGCACCAAATGATTTTGATCTACTCAGCTATATCAACACTTCAGACCAAAGGGGCGAACTAACACTTCATCTGAACAAAAAACCAGACTGTAGGGTGCTTTAACAAGGGGCTTAATGAAGATACAAAGAAAAAGAACTTACCACAGACGTTGCAGAAGCACACTATCAGATAACTGCTCTTCTGTCTCTATGCTCCAACTTGGGCACTTCCTGTTAACCTACAGAAATGGTCTTGGCTATACTAGATATGTTGGTGTCAACCTATGAAAGCATTAAGCTGAAATGACTGAACACAGAGTTGATACACAAACATATTCAGAAGTATAACTAGTCAGATATAGGTAAAACGTGTTCTATTGATTCAAATGTAAATTTGGTAGGGCTTTGCCTTACACAAGTGAGATACATTTCTCAGCTGAGAGGTTACAATATATAGCATGAAGAGAAAGACTTTTGGCACCTTCAAGAACAAGAGGCCCATGCTGTATTAAACACTTGGGGAAGAGGAAACCACTCATGTTGTCATCCTCCTATAAATGGCCTGAAAGAACCATGTTGTTGCTCTCACAGGTCTTGACTTTCCAGCTTTAACCGTTTTAAACGTTCCTGCTAAGCATGGGTCACTTTGTTTTCTCAATGACAAGGCCGCTTCTCTGTGAATTTTACGCAACTGTCTGCTCATTAATGTAAAATGAAGAAAAACGGGCCACTCTATTGAATGCCTGCACTCCCCTTGATGACCACTTGGTGGAGACTATTTCGTCTACAGCAATAACTTCTTCTGCCGACGCTCTATGTGCCACCTGGACTATTCTATTCGTTTCTGCGCTTGGCTTCTGTCTTTTCCTGGCTCTTCGGCCCTTAGGGTTATCTTTCATCTTTTTCTGGCTCCTCGGGCTCCTTTCTCGACGAGTCGCTGAGTTTCTTTTTGGCCTTACGCCTTTGAATTCCTTTCGGCCCGCGCTCATGTTCTTTCGATCACTTATCATGAGTTCTTTTGGGAAAAATGCCCGAAAGAAATCTTTTGGGCGCTTGTCCAAACGAATTGGTTCTTTGGCTCCTCTTCAACGACCGACGCATCCCATCAAAATTGACGTATGCGGGCCTGTCACTATTTGAAAACCAACGGCTATTTCATCACCGTAAAATTGACGTTTGCAGGCCTGTCACCGTTTGAAAACCAACGGCTATTTTTCTGCCTTGAATTTGGCGTCCATGTGCACGTCACTGGACGTTTGAACCTCCAACGACTAGTTCACTATGTTAAAGTTGACGTGCTTAGGCCCGTCATCACTTTGGTTATTCCTTCGGCCTTTTGCAAAACGAACCCTCCCGAAGGAAAGGTGATCTTTCGAAAAAGAGGAGAGAGTCCTTTTTTGGCAGCCGAGAGCCCCCCGCAAGGGCACTTGCCCTTCGGGCTCCTTTGTCTTCCCAATTCCTTCGAACAAAATGTCTAAAAGAATTCCTTTAGACATTTTGCCTGAAGGAAAGCTTGCCTTCAAAGTCTCGGCCTTTTCTTTGTAAATTCCTTCGAACAAAAGTTCGAAGGAAATCCTTCGGGCATTTGTCCGAAGGAATTTGCCTTGGTTTCTTCCTTGGACTTTCTTCAGACAAAAGTTTGAAGAAATCCTTTGTCTTTTGCCTTGTCATTTTCCGAAGGAAAACTCCCCTTCAGGCCTTCTGCCTTGTTCTCTTTCAAATGTGCTCTTTGCGCTCTGCAAGGGCACTTTGAGTCCAAAATGTCTTTCGGAGCCTGTTTGAACGGTCCCATTTGTCACCTGCCTGCCCTCCACAAGGGCACTTGTCCTTCGGAGCTTTGTGAAAAACTTGTATCTCTTTGAAGTTGGCCCATTCCTTTGCCAAAAAGGTTTGTCCAAGGTGATTTGCTCAAAGCAAAATAAGCCCCATATCAGACTGAAAACCTACAAGACTTAGATCACTCGACTCTTTATAAGAACAGGGCTGTTGCAAAGGGAAATGACACGATTGCAGCAAGGTGAATACACCAAAGACTGACGGCTCAGGACAGTAGGGAAAGAAGGGAGACCGATTTGTGGACTGTAGGACCAAAATGGTCAACAAATTTGGCGATTCCCAAGGGAAGCATGCCTGCTATGCTTAAAAAAACCAATGGCTTACAAGTCCGTTGGGCACGGATTCAGAATATAGCCTGAAAGGCTAACAATAACCTTGAGAGACTAAAGAACCAACATGAAGCTTTTACCCCTAAACGGTACACAAAACACATACAAGGCTAAACAACTACGAACATGTGCAAAAACACTTAGGAAAAACAGGGAAAAAAAAAAAATATATGTACATAATGAGAGAAGGCTCAGTGACAATGATTACCTCTTCATTTCCGAAGGTGTAAAGATTGAAATCCTTGGTGAAGTCAGGACTGATCAAGGAGGGAGCCTGAGCAATAGCTTGCTTAATCCCTTCAAAACTATCCTTCCTTTGTGTTGTCCATGCAAACTTTTCATCCTTCTTCAGCATGGAAGTCAGTGGCTTGACTATCTCTGCAAAATTAGGGACAAATCTTCTAATATAATTTAATCTGCCAAAGAAGCTTTGCAGACCCTTCTTGTGCTTAGGTAAGGACAGTGCTAGGATGGCGCGTACTCTTTTTGGATCAATGGTCAAGCCCCCTTTTGAAACCACGTGACCAACGAGTTTACCTTCATGGACAGCGAACACACATTTCTTTGGGTTGAGAGAGATACCAAACTCTCTACACCTCTCAAATATTTGCTTCAGGTGCTTCAGATGTTGGCCTGCTTCATTAGAGAAAATTGTCACGTCGTCAAGATAGACCAATACAATTTTATTTATCAGGCCTTGAAAAGCCATGTCCATGGCTTGCTGAAAGGTGGCTCTAGCATTTGACAGTCCGAATGGCATTTTCCTGTAAGCAAAAGTTCTCCACTTGGTAATGAAGGTTGTCTTGTACTGATCGTAATCTTGCACTAGAATCTGATTGTACCCTGAATACCCATCCAAGAGGGAGAAACGTTCATTGCCTGTCACCATTTGAAAGATCTGCTCCATACTTGGGAGAGGATAGTGATCTTTCAGCGAGACTCTATTGAGGTCTCTAAAATCAACATATAGTCTGATCTCCCCATTCTTCTTCCTAATAGGAACCAGATTGGCCAGCCAAGAAGAGTGTTTAATAGAAAATATAATTCTGGACTCAATCAGCTTGGTGAGTTCCTTCCGCATGAGAGGCTCAATCTTCGGATTGATAAGCCTTTGTCTTTGTTTGATGGGTTTGGCGCCTTCCTCCAGCTAAATGGTGTGTTAGGCCAAGCTTGGGTCAAAACCCTTCAAGTCGCTATACTTCCAAGCAAAAATATCGGCAAATTTTTGGCATAACAAAATGAAGGAATGCCTTTCATCATCTGTACATACCTTACCAAGTGCAAGCAACCTGTCCTTGAATATTCCAACTCTTTCATAGTTTTCTATCTTGGTCATGATGCTTTATCTTTTTTTAGTTGGTCATCCTCGTTGAAGATGCTTTCAAGAGTGACCAAGCCTTTGGGAAGTTTGTTGTTCTTCAGCTGAACAATCTGGCTGCCATACTGCTGCTGCAGCTTGGCTTGATTCCTGGAAGCAAACTCAGCCTCCTCTTGTAAGAAAAGTGCTATTTGTTGATCACTGTCAAACACCTGCCAGTTGGTGACATTATCAGGGACGGAGGGTCTAATTACCACTTTTAAATGACGCAGACTGTTGTCCTAACCTATTTCCTTGAGAATGTCAAACTGAGCACCAATTGTTGTTAGTCTGTCTGCTTGCTTATTCTGTTCTCTTGGAATGGAATTAATGTTGAAAGCAAGAAAACTCTCCACTAAGTCCCACACCTTGTGCTTGTAAGACTTAAGCAAGGCATTCTTGGTCAAGTTTAGGCCTCTCACCTGGTTTACATTAACTCACTATCTCCAAAAACTTGCAACTCTTTTATTCCCCTTTTCCTTGCCCATTCTAAACCATGAATGAGAGATTCATATTCTGCAACATTGCAAGTGCAGAAGAATTGGAATCTGAAAGTTGATAAGTATCTCTCCTTTGAGGGTGAAATTAACACTACTCCACCACCGGCTCCCAATTTGCTTCGTGAGCCATCGAAGAAGAGTTGCCATAGACCGAGCTCTCTTGGTTTGCCTTCATCAAATTTGGCATGAAAGTACCTTCTTCATGCATGCAATAAATTTCAAGACCTGCCTCTTCTATGAACTTGTATGGGTCATGTTCAAAATTGTCACTTCCCCATTCGTCTAAGAGCAGGCCAACAACTCCTTCAAGAGAAGAGGGTGGAGATTGGTCCATTTGGAATTCTTCTTCGTCAATGATGGTGTAGCTGACGTTTGCTGTCTTGAGTGAGTATGGCTCCAGATGATCTCTGTGGATTGGCTCCGACTCAATCTTAACTTTAGTTTCATATTTGGTTCTAAAAATCATGTAGGACCAATTTGTTGCTAAGTACCTGCCATCTTAGACGTGAAATCCCTGGATAAGCAGAGAGCAAAGTAGGGAGGAACATCCGCCACTACCACGTCGTGGGGAACGGAGAAGGTTGAACAGGCGTGTAGCGTTAGATTCAAGCCTCTTACTATTCCCAATGTTTTGGCTGGTGATCCATCTAACTGCAAGACTCCCTTAGTCATTTCCTCGTATTTGAGTCCTAGCTTATCTGCTATACATTTGGGCATTACTAAGGTGCTTGCCCCACTATCAATAATGCAATTGTGAACCAGAAAATCTCCAATGACTAAGGATAGATAGAAAGGAGAAACCTTTTCATCCTTCTTTGCTTGTCCTGCCATGGAAGGGTGTCCATTCATAATCAACACATTGTCGGCCTTTGCTGGGACGGCTTGTTCATTCAGCCTGTGTAATTCCTTCTAGAGTATGTCCTTTTGTCTCGGCATTGCTAGGGAATCTCACAGTGAGATATTCATGTGCAGCTTCTTCATCTGGTCCACCACATTGATCTGAGGGTTGCTCCCTTTTGAGTTTTCTTTGGGGGCACTTACAGCCTGAGGGGCAAGTCGAGGAGTTGAGGGTGCAACTAGCGGCTTGTAATTTGGGAACTTTTGGTTCACATGTGATGAAGAAGATGGTGCAGACGTTTGAACAACTCCCTGTGCTTCCTCCATAGCTCTCTTTTTGGACCTAGTATTGGCTGCAACACAATCACCCTGGTTGTTCATACTGCCCACATAATTGACTGCATAGAATTCACCTTCCAGGTGATTCATGAGAGTGGAATCAGACTGAGCCTGCCTGTTGTCCATCCGAGATTGTACTGACGCCTCAAAGCTTGGGAATTGGGTTGCTTGATTGTCTTGCATGTTCACATATTGATTTGGCAACTCATTTGTATAAACAACCTATTCTTGACCATATCCCAGGGGTGGGCAATTAGGTTGTTCCTGTACCAGATTATTTTGAGTGGGAACAAGAGCTTTGGACGATGAAGGAGCACTTGAATTATAACCTTGATATGGTTTGGCTTGTGCAAATTGACCCTGTCCTTGTTTATAATTTTGAAAAGGGGGTCTATTTGTTTGTTCGAACTGCTGGTAGCCCTGATTCGATCGATAGTTTTGAGCCTATTGCCTCTTGAGAGCCACCAATTCATTGGTTACACTTTGTAACAAGCTCTTAACTTCATGGAGGTCATTGGGCGAGGTAGCAGTCGGCTTTTCCATGCCAGGAGAAGGGCTAAGATGGGTGCAACAGTCTGAACAGGGGCTGGCATTTCAAGAAAGAGCGGTATATGAGGTCTAGGGGCTATCTTTCCTGCTTGTACCAAGCAATTTGCAACGGCCATGGCTATTTCATAGGTAGCAGGTAACACTTGTCCTCCCATGGACTATATCATGACAGCAATGTCATTGTTCAAAGCCTTTAAGTAGTAGACGAAGGCATAGCTCGGGGTCAGCCTCACTAAAATGGAGATTTTGTCCCAGGTCTTTTGGAACCTGGTATTAAAATCCTGCATAAACTCATGTGGAGCTCTTTTCATGGTGATCAATTGCTCAGCAAGAGAGAGATGATCACTCTTCTCTTTGAATCTGTTTGTCAAGCGGGTGCCTAATTCGTTCCATGAGCCGACTAAGTTCATAGGCAAGGTCCCATCCCAGTCCAGAACTTTGCCCTTAAAAGACAACGCCAATAACTTGATGGCTATGTTCTCTTCAGTGACATTATGAATGTTACAAAGGTTGGCTATATTCCTGATATGCTCAATAGCGGTAATAGGCCCCTCTCCATTAAAAGGAGGAACACTCTTAAGGGTTGTCCCTGGAATTGGGTCATAATGCAGAAAGTTTAAAGGGCTTTGACCATGGAAGGCTACAAAAGGTAAAGCCATGGCGATGACAGGGTTCAATCAGGGCCTTCTTGTATAAGTATATTTTATGACAGGTCTAGGAAATTTGTTTGCTGTATAGGGATGAGTCCTTGCAAACCTTAGCCGTTTTGCTGAGTTTAAGAGAAGCTCAATGAATTCAAAAGGGACACCCTTGGCAGAAGATCTTGTTGTGACCTTAGGCATGGGATGTCAGGATGATCTCTGACCAGAGATTGAGTTTTTGAAAATGGAGTCGCCAGATGCTGGGTTAGTGGTTCACTCTTACAGTAACAAGACCAACATCAATCTTGGAACTTCCCTGAGCATCAAAAAAAAAAATCTCATCGGGCGTGCCAAAAACTGTTGATGCTGTGGATTGCACCCTTGGAGAGAAGGCTCAACTTCTCTCTTCCACGCAGTGTTGACACAGTGGATTGCACCCTGGACAGGAGGCCGAGCTCTTACCTTCCACACGCAACAATGGAAACTCCCCTCTTGCCTGTGGGCAAGGCAAAACTGGGGGGAGAGTCTCTAGATAAGGGCTAGCTCCCTTTTGTGCATCTGAGTTATTCCAGTAAGTTGCTAATACATACATATATATATATATATATATATATAATGGGGGGTTGAAAAGGGAGAAAGATTACAGGAAAATAGAACCTAATCTAAGAGGGTGAGGCACCAAATAATTTTGATCTACTCACACTCACACTCTGAATCATAAGAACACATACATACACTTTAACTGGTAAAAGGACTAGGCTGCAGGGAGCTTGACAGGGAAGCTCTAATGGAACACACAGAAAAAAAGACTTACCATAGGCGCTGTAAGAAAAGCACACTGTCTAGTAACTTCCTTCTGCCTCTGCGTTCCAGGTACAGCTCTTTTTGTCACCTGTAGGAATGGCGCCTTGTAGATACCAGGTGCGTTGGTGTCAACTCTGTGAAAGCATTAGGAAGCAATGACTGAACACAAGACTAACACTCAGAGAAATATCTAACCAAAAAAGAGGTAAAAATGCGTTTTTTATTGATTCCAGGTGAAAATTGTCAGGGCTTTGCCTTACAATGTGAAAGATAGCTCTTTCTCAAAATGAGAAGTTTACAATATATAGAGGAAGAAAAGAGGCCAAAAGCGCCTCTTTTGAAAAATATTTTTGGCGCCCTTTGACAAGTGGCCCACGTGTGCTGAGGACGTTGGGAAGAGGAAGCTGCTGAAATATAAATGCTATGTCGGCTCCAATTCTGACTTCAGGCGTTTAAAAACATAGGTCACACCGTTTCTCTACAAACAAGACCGCTCTTTGATAGCATTCACGCGGTTTGTCTGCTCATTAATGCAAAATGGAGAAAAAAGGATCGCGCCGTTCACTGTTCACGCCTCTTGATGACCACTTGCCCGTCACTGTTCCAACCGCTGGAGTAACTCCTTCCCCTTTGCCACCTGGACATTTTGTCCGTTTTTGCATTTGGCTCTTTTGCTCTTTCGGCCCTCGGGGGCTATCTTTTCAGCCTTACTGGCTCCTTGGGCTCTTCCATTAGCAGGTCACTGGGTTCATTTAGCTCTTTGGGCCCTTTTCTGGTTGGCGCTCAAGTATTTAAAAATCAAACGGCTATTTCCCTGCTGTAAAATTTAACGTTCACGGGCCCGTCACTGCTTGAAAACCAACGGCTAGTTCGCCGTGCTTGATTTTGACGTCTTCGGGGATGTCACCGTCCTTGGCAATTCCTTCGGCTCTTTTCTCTTCGGTCGGGCTTTTGTCTCGGCCAATTTTCCCACGGACAAAATGTCCGCAAGAATTGTCTCGCTTGCCTCTTCGGAGTTTTTTCTCGGGCTTTTACCCGCGGTCTCTCCCGAATTTCTTCGAATTTTTTGTCTGAAGGAATTCCTTCAGACAAAAGTCCAAAAGAAATCATCTTATGTCTTTTGCCTTGGTCTTCTCCTTCGGTGGGATTTTCTTCCGAAGAATTTCTTCGGACAAAATGTCCGAAGGAATTCCTTCGAGCATTTTGTCCGAAGAAATTCTCTTGTTTACTTTTTCGAAGGAATTCCAACCCTTTCGGCCTTCTTTTTGGTCCCTTTGAAAATGTTCCCTGCCCTCCGCAAGGGCACTTGAGTCCGAAACTGCCCTCCACAAGGGCACTTGGATGGTTCCATTTTGCATCTAAGTGGGAACTTGACTCTTCCTGCAGAGTCTGTAGAAAACTTCCTTGCAGAGTCCGTAGAAACACCTGACAGAGTCCGTAGAAACTTTCTGCAGAGTTCGTAGAAACGCCTACAGAGTCCATAGAAATAGGCCTGCAGAGTCCGTAGAAGTTTCCTGCAGAGTCCATAGAAATTTCTTGTAGAGTCCGTAGAAACGAGACTTGTGCAAAATCAAAAATGTACTAGCTCAGAACAACAGGGGAAAAAGGGGGACTGATTTTTCCCTGTTGGACCAAAAATGGTCAACACGCGGCACAATGGAGACTTTCTCTTGCTATGGGCTTGGCAAAACTGAGGAAATAATCTCTAGATAAGGGCTAGCTCCCTTTCATGCATCTTTGAGGTCTTTAGCTACCACTGTTAATAATGGGGGGGGTGAAAAGAGAGGAGGATATAACCAAAACAAAACCTATCTAAACGGTGATGCACCAAATGATTTTGATCTACTCAGCTATATCAACACTTCAGACCAAAAGGGCGAACAGACACTTCATCTAAACAAAAGCCCAGACTATAGGGCACTTTAATAGGGGGCTTAATGAAGATACAAAAAAAAAGAACTTACCACAGGCGCTGCAAAAGCACACTGTCAAATAACTGCTCTTCTGTCTTATGCTCCAACTTGGGCACTTCCTGTTAACCTGCAAAAATGATCTTGGCTATACTAGATATGTTGGTGTCAACCTATGAAAGCATCAAGCTGAAATGACTGAACACAGAGTTGATACACAGACATATTCAGAAGTATAATCAGTCAAATAGAGGTAAAACACGTTCTATTGATTCAAAGGTAAAATTTGGCAGGGCTTCGCCTTACACAAATGAGAGATACATTTCTCAGCTGAGAGGTTACAATATATAGCATGAAGAGAAAGACTTTTGGTGCCTTCAGGAACAAGCGACCCATGCTGTATTAAACACCTAGGGAAGAGGAAACCGCTCATGCTGCTGTCATCCTCCTATAAATGACCTGAAAGAACCACGTTGTAGTTGTCACAGGTCTTGACTTTGCAGCTTAAACCATTTTAAACATTCTTGCTAAGCATGGGTCACTTTGTTTTCTCAATGACAAGGCCGCTTCTCTGTGAAGTTTACACAACTGTCTGCTTATTAATGTAAAATGAAGAAAAACGGGCCACTCTATTGAATACTTGCGCTCCCCTTGATGACCACTTGGTAGAGACTATTTCGTCTATAGCAATAACTTTTTATGCCGATGCTTTTTGTGCCACCTGAACTATTTTATTTGTTTATGCGCTTGGCTTCTGTCTTTTCCTGGCTCTTCGGCCCTCGGGGCTATCTTTCATCTTTCCCTGGCTCCTTGGGCTCCTTTCTCAACGGGTCGCTGAGTTTCCTTTTGGCCTTAAGCCTTTGAATTCCTTCCGGCCCGCGCTCATGAGTTCTTTCAGTCACTTATCATGAGTTCTTTTGGGCAAAATGCCCGAAAGAAATCTTTCAGGCACTTGTCCGAAGGAATTCGTTCTTTGGCTCCTCTTTAATGGCTGATGCATCCCATCAATATTGACGTCTGCGGGCCTGTCACTATTTGAAAACCAACGGCTATTTCATCACCATAAAATTGACGTTCGCAGGCCTGTCACCGTTTGAAAACCAACGGCTATTTTGTTGCCTTGAGTTTGATGTTCGCGCATATGTCACCGGATGTTTGAACCTCCAACAGCTAGTTCACTATGTTAAAGTTGACGTGTTCGGGCCCGTCATCACTTTGATGATTCCTTCGGCCTTTTGCAAAACGAACCCTCCCGAAGGGAAGGTGATCTTTCGAAAAGGAGGAGAGGGTCCCTTTTTGACAGCCGAGAGCCCCCTGCAAGGGCACTTGCCCTTCGGGCTCCTTTGTCTTCCCAATTCCTTCGGACATTTTGTCCGAAGGAATTCCTTCGAACATTTTGCCCGAAGGAAATCTTGCCTTCAAAGTCTCAGCCTTTTCTTTGTAAATTCCTTCGGACAAAACTCCGAAGAAAATCCTTCCGGCATTTGTCCGAAGGAATTTGCCTTGGTTTCTTCCTTGGACTTTCTTCGGACAAAAGTCTGAAGAAATCCTGTCTTTTGCCTTGTCATTTTTCCGAAGGAAAACTCCCCTTCAGGCCTTCTACCTTGTTCTCTTTCAAATGTGCTCTCTGCCCTCTGCAAGGGCACTTTGAGTCCAAAATGTCTTTCGGAGCCTGTTTGAACGGTCCCATTTGTCACCTGCTTGCCCTCCACAAGGGCACTTGTCCTTCAAAGCTTTGTGAAAAACTTGTATCTCTTTAAAGTTGGCCCATTCCTTTGCCAAAAAGGTCTGTCCAAGGTGATTTGTTCAAAGCAAAATAAGCCCCATATCAGACTGAAAACCTACAGGACTTAGATCACTCGACTCTTTATAAAAAACAGGGTTGTTGCAAGGGGAAATGGCACAATTGCAGCAAGGTGAATACACCAAAGACTAATGGCTCAGGACAGCAGGGAAAGAAGGGAGACCGATTTGTGGACTGCAGGATCAAAATGGTCAACAATTTCTTTTTGAAAATTGATTGTTGATATCTGCATTACCTAGCGACATCATCATATGGGGTGGCATCCATTACGTCATAAATGCATAAAATATCAGATTATGGCCTCCTATGCCTCCCATGCCTCATTAATGCCCCTTTTTTCAAATTCATTACGAGGACATTTATTGATTTTAGCCTCCAAAATTGAATGAATTGTTTATCACACATCTTCATCTTGAGATGGATGGTTCAGGTTCATTCTGATCAAATTGAAAAATCTATAAATAGAGAGGCTATAAACATCATTTTTAAGCTAAAGTATTACAATGTTATAATGTTAAAATCTCTCCACAACTCATTTGTGTTTTGATTATTATATTATTCATATTTGGATTAGCTTCACTAGATAGGCAAATTAGATAGTTACATATCATGAGCCTAGGTTTTATGGAGTGTTCTTGAGACATTGGAGGAGATTGTCACCATTGTTGATGAAGACAAGGACGCTTGATCAAGGGGAGAATATGTTTTTGAGCCGCTTTTGAGCAATGGAGTCACTTGGAAAGATAATGGTTTATTTTCTTTCATTTGTATCTTATTGTTGTTAGCAAACCCTGCATGAATAGATTGGCATGATTTAGTTAGCTCTATGCATTTTTCTTTGATTTCTTGGACTAATGCTTGACTAATCATTTCTTGTAATTCACTCTATAAGTAGTTGCTGATTTTAATTTCAGAATTCAATATTATTTTCAAATTTGTTTGGGTTTTGTGGAAAACCCCTCTTGGGATCTTTGGTCCCAAATTGGGAACATTACCATGGTATTAGAGCACTGATCTTGTCCACCTATAAGGTTTGGTGTTGCGAATTTGGATGCAAGCAAATAAAAAGATTTTGTGTTATCAGAGAAGAGGAAAAACCATGGGTGATCAAGGGTTTACTTCAGAGCAAGTAAAGTTTTTACAGGATTTGATTAAAGAGAGCCAAAGTGATCTTCAACATACCTTGAGTATGCAATTTGCAGCCATGTTGAAGACTACACTAGATCCAAGCAAGAGCCATCACCTCAATGGAAAAGGAAATTCGAATGGCAATGAGAGGGCTTCTATCAACCCCTCTCATAAGTTCTTCAAGGCTACATTTTTGAAGAGAGAACCAGTAGTTGAGATTGACACACCGATGTGTGATCCACTTGATACATATTAACAAGAATATGCAGCCCTAAGCTTTGACACACAAGCACTCTTGTCATTTCGTGATTATTGTGAGATGAAGGATGGATCAAAACCAAGAGTACCAAGCATGCAGCCCCGTAGACACTTGCATCAAAGGAAAAGGCAAGGAGTCATCAAGGAAGAAAGGGCCGAATTACATGGAGAGTTGGAGGAAAAGAATGAAGGGACAGCCCTGCATAAAGGCTCCTACTAAGGAGTCGATGAAACAAAAAAATCAAATTTGAGGAAAGAAGGTAAGCAACAAAAAAGTAACACTTTGGGACAGCCTAGAGCGGGAATTCTAGAGTACCAAAAATTTGAGTTTTTGGAGCAGCAAAGAAGGCTGCAAAAGATGGACAAAAATGGGGAAGAGATAAATGCTTTGGGGCAGCCAAGTACCTCAGACCTTGAAATTCAAAAATATTTTGATGAAGACAAGGAAACCAAAATATATGTTGTGAATAATAAATTTTGTTTGGTCCCTAATAATTGTTCAAATTTGTTGCATGCCTCTAGAGTGGGTGAAAGAGTTTGGAAAGAACAAATTTTAGTCACAAAAGAGAAGGAAGTGCAAGCCTTGACCAGGTTGGATGCCATTACAAGGCTTCTTGATGAATTAATGCACCATGAAAAGGAATGCTTGAAGGTAATGATTGCTGATTTTTATTCAACCCCAATCAAAAATGCAATAAAAGTAACAAAATTAGGAGTTGCAAGGGTTGATATTGATATTGCCAACCATGAAGAAGAGATGAGCGGCACGAAGGGAAGAGAGGAACTCTTCCTTATCAATTTGTGGGTTGGACATGACAAGCTTCTCTTATGGTTGTGGGATTCAGGTGAACACTATAAACATGATTTTGTTATTTTGTGAAACAAAGGACAAGGTTTGGATCCTCATGGAAAAGAGCATAAGCAAGAAGCACCATGATCCAAAAATCAAGGGAAGGGCCGTAAGTAATACATTCACTGCTGCTTTTCACATTTTCAGTTTGTTTCTCATTAAGCTTTTTGTTGCCATGAAGAGTGTTGGCCCTAGGAAGGTGTGCCTCTCACACCCCAACACCATGGAAGTGATTTCCACACATATGAGTGGTTTTCCAACCACTATAAAGGGAAGGTTGAAGGATAAAAAATCATGCTATAGCCATGATATGAAAAAGCTAAGACACCACAAGGGAGCCCATGTCATGCTCATAAGGCATGATGAAGTAATTGCAAAAGTGTTGCTAGACACTAAATTTTTTCCTAACATGTTTGTTTCATGTGTAGGTTTATTTGCGAAAGTTAAAAATGTAGACATGGATGAAGGCTTGAGGACTACCATAGAGTGGACAAAGACCCAAATCAAGAGCAACCATGGACAAAATGATTTGGTGAAGGAAAATTTGTTTCCTACCTTTCCAAAAAAATCAAAAATTCATTGACAACATGTTGGACCATTGGACCCCAATGGAGAAAGCATGATTGGCACATGGCGATCAACTAAGAGGGACAAAATTCTTGTTAGAAGGTATGAAGATGTTGCTTCAAAGAATTCTGAATTATTCCCTTTTTTACAGCCACCTTGTATGCACCATAAAATTGATTTCGGAGGTACCTTGTCACCCATGACAAGGATGTGGTGCATAATATTTCTTATTGTATGCAATCAGAGAAATCAGAAATTTTACCTCTGTCACAGCCCCTTTGCTATGAAGAAGTGACTGATTTTTGTCCTCTATCATAGTTATTATGTACTTGTGACTGTGAGCTAACAATAGAATGGAACCTGTAGCTAAGGATTGACATTGATGCTCATTTACAGCAGTTATACAAATCTGATTTCTCTTCACTACAATACTTGGAATTTTGGCTTCTCTTTCAGCCCTGTTTTTAGGAGAAAATATCTGATTCGCATGCACACTTACAGCAGCTCCTTGGGTCTGAAAACAACTTCTTAAAGCATCACAAAGGGCACACGGGAAGAGGGAAACATGTGAGTATGGTACAACAATGTTTGTCATTATATTTTGGGCATATGATGCACGTGGACGGAACCATCCAAGAAGGATGGCATGTGGTAAAGGGTTCCTTCCAAGGTATGTTGTTCAAAGCATTTAATGTTAATCTTGTCAACATTTGCAAGCTTGAAAAGTAACACCATGGCATGAAGGAATTCATGAGAAGTCATTGGGCATTAAGTTCATTTGCATACACTCTCCAAGGAAGGATCTAGTAGGCTACTTCATTTGGGACAGAGAAGTAGCATTTTCCGGATGCATATGTTTGTTTAATTGGAAGGACTCCACTATGTACAACTTGGTAATGAAATAAATTGTTGACATAAAAGCACGGGAAGCCTATGGAAGGCTATTATATCACCTTTTGCACTTGGCAGCAGCCCCCAAGCTACAGGTTTCATTTTGATGCTTTTCCCCCTTGGGAAGCAAGGACAAATTTTGGTTGCATTGTGGGACATATTGGCAAGGTGGTATAGCATTCTTTATCCATTTGGGGTATGTTACGCTATGCTTTTTGGCAAAAGTTATTCCACTTAACAAGTACAGGAGCAAGACTTTTTTAGCACTACACCAGGTTTGACCACTTGGACATGGTAATTGGGCATATGAACTTGCATTTGCTTGAGGGTAAGCAAAGTTAGGAAGGGAGGACTATAATATCCCCTTTTCATATAATTTTAGTAATTAATAAAATTGTCCGAATAATGATTTTAATCATTCAAAAATATAAGACAATTTCATTAATTATTAAAATAGAACTATTTTGGATAATTATTTGAATTACTGGAAAAATGGTTTTAACCATTTGAAAAATTAAGGTAGTTTTAATAATTATTCTAAGGGGTATTATAATTAATAAATTGTTTAAAAAATAATTTTTATCACTTCAATTATTAGAGCAGTTTAATTAATTATTGAAGCAAGGACCTAATATAAAATAATTATTTAATTTGCCAAAAAGTAATTTTAATTGCTAATTTATCAAGGCAAGTTATTTAATTATTTTAAAAAGGCCTAAAGTGAAATAATAAGGGATGTCCTTTTAAAGCTTTGGAAGGGAGGGTTATCTAAAAGAAAAGAGGATATAAAAAGAAAGTAAGCTATCATTTGATATGCATGGAATGGATGATATTGATGTGGATTGATCAAGTATGTCAAGCTTGGTTAATTTGGACATAGTTTCTTGATAAATGTTACCCTTCAAGGACTATGATGTGTTGATTCTCTAAACGATATTTTGGATCATCACTTATTTTTAGAAATTTGAGTGAACCTAGGGTTTGAGAAGGAAAATTCTAAGAACAAGGGTTTTCAGAATTTTAGAGCAAGTTTTGGTGGCTTTTCCATGGAAGGAAAATTCTGATTTTTTTTAATTTGATACTCACTAATTTTGTAGTCAGTTTGAACTCTTATTTGCATCATAATTTCAAGTATTGAGGGAGTTATGAATTTTTTAAATTTCAACCTGTTTGTAGGAAATAATAATTGTTGTGAGCAACGAATTGTTTGAAAAGAACAACGAAATTGCCGGTATTTGAAAGGTGGACGAATTGTTTGGGAAGGTTGGCGAATTACCTTTAAAGGTTGATTTGTCGATTTCTATCTTGGGCGAATTACTTAGAGGTCTTGGGGACTCTTTTGGAAGGCCTTGCATTGAGGAAACCCTCTTCTAGAGTTTAAGGTATTTTATATGAATTTTTTATGAGTGGGTGAATTATCTTGGTAGCATTTTGAGGCCATTGAGTGGTCAATTTGATGCCCTAGGTTATGATAATATTTCAGAAAATTATTATATTATTCTGATTTTTCTATCAATTTTGCATGTTGAATTTGGGTGATTTGAGAGCTGATTGCAAGGTGAATAATTCTAAATTATTCCTATTATTTTTCCTAAGTGGAGCATCTCACCTAAGGAGGGTTTTTGGAGTGTTTTTTGCTCTAACCTTGAAAGGAACAATCATATATTTTCTGATTTATACTTTGGAATTTATTGCATTAATTTTCCAACATTGGCGACTTGTTTTGAGAGACTTGGAAGCTTGTTGAAGGGCAAGTTGAGGTTTTCAGCATTCTGATTTTATTTCCTATATTTCTCCAAGTGTGGTGACTTTATTTGTAAGTGTTTGCAAGGCGTTTCAGGGTGTTTGAAGCATATATCAGTTGGCTACAAGTTCAAATTAACTGTATTAGAAGGGGCAACAAAAGAGGTAATTTATTTACTGCATTTGTGAATTAAGTGGTCGCTGATTTTAATTTCAGAATTCAGTATTATTTTCAGATTTATTTGGATTTCATGGAAACCCCTATTCGGGTCTTTGGTCCCAAATTGGGGACATTACATATAAACAAAAGTTTGAAATCAAAAAGGAAATGTTGGATTCAGTGGTCATGGTTAAAAAGAAGGATGAGTTGGGGAGAATGTGCCCAGATTATAGGGAACTCAAGAATCTCACTCTCAAAGAAAAGTTTCCTATTTTTGTTATGGATGAATTATCAGATGATTTGAATGGTGATTGTTGACCAATTTTTGGTCTTGCAAGCCAAAATTGGGCACCCCCTCTTTTTTCTTTGCAAAAGTCATCCAATCCATGTTTTGGCTAGATCATCCCTCTGTTGCCTTGTGCAAAATGTTCTCTGTCAGACCTTTCCTGAGAAAAAACCAAGTGTTTTCATCATTTGCTTAGCCAAGTGCATTTCAGGTTTGTCAAGAGCAGTTACTTCACCTACGACAGAGCAAATCGGGTTTTCCAAATGACTTAACTTGTGAAATTTTCATAAGTCAAGTTACTTGATAAACTCGATTTGGTCCTCATAGTGTAATTCAGACTTTGCAAACGTCTTTATTTATAAAGGTTTATGAGTAAAGACACTTGCAAAACCCGATTTGGTCTTGGCAAACCAAATCGGGTTTTCCAAGTGTCTTTACTTGTTTGTTTTATGAGTTGAAGTTGATGCAAAACCCGAAGTAAGAGCTCATGAGAAGTTCGAAATGGTCTATCTAGTGCAATTCGGGTTTGTGCAGGTGTATTACTTGTCGGCTTTTATAAGTAAAAGCAGAAAAAAGGACCCGATTTGGTCTATGTAGCGCGCCAAAGGCACGGATTTTCTTCGGAGGGCACATAAGCAAAGAAAGTGGACTTTTCACTTTTCTGAAGGACAATTGAAGAAAGGCTGAAGGGTATGTTTGAGGCAGAATGGACCTTGTAGAGGGCTTTTTATTGGCAATAGGACCTATTCACTTTTTCGAAGGGTCGTTTACAGGATTCCCGAAGGGTATGTACCGTTGCGAAGGGCACTTAGGCGGCGCACAGGACCCTTACAATTCTTCCAAAAGGCAACTTTGGACTCAAAGTGTCCTTGCGGAGCGCACCTTGGTCGGTGGTAGGACCAAATCAAAAGTTCCAAAGGGGCATTTCGGCCTCCTTGTTTGTTTCGGGTTTTTTGCCACGCTTTCCTTCGGATTTTTTGCCACACTTTCCTTTGGACAAGTCCGAAGGAAAGCGTGGCAAAAATCCCGAAACAAACGAGTCCGAACAAACTAGAAAGCACGAAGGACGAATATTGGGAAACAAAGGCCATCGAAGAGCCAAAGACAAAGGAAGGCAAAGAGAGGAACCAATCAAGACTTCCTTTAGTTTGTCCAAAGGAATTCCTTCGGACATTTTGTCTGAAGAAATTCATCGATTGCAAAAACCTAAAAGTCGACACCCAAATCAGACAAAGAGAAGGCCAAAGCACGGAAGAAGAAGAGACAGAAAGAAAGCAAGTGCCGAAAGAAAACAAGACAGAGCAAGCGAGAAGAAGAATCCGTGGCAAAGAAAAATGGGAGAGGGTCAAAACCCGGAAGGCAGAGAAAAGAACAAAGATGAAGGCCCGAGAAGGAGTAGAGACCGTCGAGAACCCGAAGGCCCGATAAGTCAAAGACAAGCCAAGAAGAAACCAAGGCAAAAGAGAAGGCAAGGAAGAGACAAAACACGGGCAAAGTAAAGAGCGGAAAAAGACAACGCAGAACAGTTTTAGCAGCCGACAAAGACAAAAGGTAGAATTAAGGACCAATCAGAACAAGACAAGTGGCATGAACAACTCAGCAAAGGGAGTTAATACATTTGGGTGAAAAATATCTACCGAAAACAAATAAAAAGATTGGTTTTCGAACTATAGAGGAGAGCAGCCTGTGTTTTCACGCTTCACCATTAATGCACAACCAGTGGCGCCCAACATTGAAGAGAGCATGGTCCAGCTACAGCAACTTGGAGATGGCTTTGTCAGTTGCTAGAACGAACATCCCATGCTTTTGCAGGCCTAGGACAGCAAGGACGGCAGCTTGGACATCTACAACATGGCTCTCCCATACTCAGTTTGAAGAATACGGCAGCAGCATGGTCTCTTGTCTCAGAAGTGTTTGATTCCAACATGGGTCTCCTTTCCTTGTTCTGTCAACATCTTGCTCTATATAATTGTAACTTCTCATTTTGAGCGGGATCTCTCAGTTTGTATGGCAAAGCGCTGCAGGAATTTACCTTGAATCAAGACGGCATTTTTACCTCCATTTGAGTTTGCACTTTTGCATATGTCTATGGTTTTGTCTTGTGTTAAGTCATTTTCTTTTATGCTTTCACAGAATGATTCCAACATGTCTAGTGTGTTGTGAGTTCTTTTGCCGGTCAGCAAGAAGTGTCCACAGCAGGGTATAGGCGCATGTGAATAGGCTGCCATAGTGTGTCTTAGAACACCTCTGGTAGTTCTTCCTCCCTGTATCTCCATAGGACCCCCTGTTGAAACACTGATGCAAAAGAGTCTCTTATGTCAAATGAAGTGTATATTAGCTTGTTCTTGGTGTAAAGTGTATGTCAAAGTTGAGTAGACCAATCATTTTGGTGCACCACCACTTTAGTTTAGGTTCTGATTTCAGTATTTCCCTCCCTTTTCATCCCCCCATAATTAGCAGTTGAAGGGGAGCTAGCCCCTAATCTAGAGATTCATCTCTCACATTTGCCACCCACAGCAAGAGGGATGTCTCTATTGTGTCACGTGGATAAAGACAATTGAGCCTCCTTTCAGAGGGTGCAATCCACTACATCAAGAGTTTTTTGGCACGTCCGATGGGACAGTTTGTCCAAGGAGTTGAAGGATTTTTGGTGTGTTCAACCAATCAGCCTTTGTAGGCATTTCAATCAACACCAATGGCGACTCTGAGTTGAATCAACTGGTTAAACAGTCCTGGTGCCATTAAGAAATCACATTTTGGTATGTATAATCCCATTGCTAAGCAGCATGGGCCTTGTTTTCCTTCATATAGTTTTGATCAAGCTCAGGTTGTTCATGGAATCACCTCAAGCAGCTCTTCTAGTTGCCCCTCACCTAGTGTAAGAGAGATAATGTTGGAGTTTGAGAAGCAAGTAATGGAGATAGACAGATTGGATGAGCAGAATAGATATCAGCAAGAGCTTATGTACAAAGAGGAGTGTTTGTTTAGGCAAAGTCAGGCCTTGCAATCCATGAAAGAGGAACTAGCAAGATGTATGAGCCCATTCATTCAAGGCAATCAGCCTTGTATGCCTTTTCCCATCCCAAACAACCCCCTCCTACTCAAAATAAAGTCCCCTCTTGTACGCCAAATCCTTTCTACCAAATAGCCCTTGCTCACCAAATCCAATCTTCTAGCTCATCTGGTGCATTAATCAATCGTGCTCTTAATCCTTTGCATCTAGCTTTCCAACACCAAAGGGCATTAGAATAGCGTCTCATGGAGACTAGCCTTCTCAATTCTTTAGAATGTGGACCCTCTTTTGATGGGAATCACCCTATATCTTTTGGAAAGCAACACGTCTCTCTTGAAGCAGCTCTCCCTGTGCATGAGCAGACCCTTCCCAATCTCCCTCAACCTCCTCAAGTCTTTCAGCATAGCAGTGCCTATCATGAACCAACTCAGGACCTTGAAGAGGATAAAGTTGCTCACAAGGGAAGAGTTCCAATCCCAAGGTCATGAGTTGGAAGCAAACAATGGAATCATGGGGTAGAAAAAAAGAGGAGAGGCCTATTCATTTTGATAGAAGCCTTGAAGAAGATGAAGCTGCTCCTACTCATCATGAGGATGGTTGTGACCTCCAAAAAAGTCTCTTCCAAGAGAATATAGCCAAGCAAATTGTAGAGTTGGAGTCCAGAATGAGGTTCCTCAGCCAAGGTGTGATGGTCGGTTCAGACCAAACAGAAGATCCTACGTCTGAACACACTCCATCTACACCCCTCCAAGAGAGCTATCAAGCCACATCTGATGTGGATGAAGTGTTGGCCAAATGGAAGGAAGAGAATCATTTGATTCTAGCTCAAGGTTTGCCTCCTCTTTCACATGAGTTAAACCATCAACCTTCCACTTCATCCCTTCTCAAGGAGGAACTTGTTTTGAAAGAGGCAAGTGAAGAAGAGAGGATCCAATTCGTGGCTGATCAAGAAGCTCTCATGGATGACAATGAGGAGAAAATCATCATGGATACTCCTTTTGAAGACATCATCAACAATGGAGAAGACATAGGTCATACATATATGCAAATGTTCCAGCAATATGAAGATGAGGTTGACAAACTTTATTTTTCGACAATGGATGATGAGGAATGTAAGCATGGTGAGCTCTCTCCCCCCTTGTTTGATGAACTTCCTTGTTGCTTTGATGAGGAGAATGACCATGCCATAGAACCCGAGTTGGAGGAGGATCAGGAGCATGTCTTTGAACAACTAAAGACTCTTTTTTTTTAGCAAGAAAAGGAGAGACCTGCCCATTTTGATAAAAGCTTTAAAGAAGAGAGCCTTGAGCAAGAAGATGATGTCCCTTGGGATGAGCAAGCAGTTTGTGATCTCATTCTAGATATCACAACAGTCACCCTTCTTCACGAAGGCCATGATGAACCAAAGGATCAGTTTGACAGGCTCCTCAATGAAGCAGAAGGGGACAAGTCAGTCCATGATGCATATCAAGGGGGCTATGAGCTAAATGAGCCCTATGATGATGAGCTAGCAGCCATTGATTTTTTGGTGAGATATATTAGCATGAAGGGCCAGCATGAGGCAGTCGCCAAAGAGCAGAGTAAATACATATATGTTGGAGACATGTTTGACCCTGATTCATTCGGATACAAGCCAATCAAGGTGGCAGGCAAGAAGGGCAAGTCACCAAGTCTCCATTCCATTTAGTCACTTGTCTGGCACCATAAGTTTTCTTGCCATGGAGACTTGAGAAGTTTTTCCTTTGATCCAGGAGGGAGGCAAATATATCTAGTTAGTTGTACATAGTAGTTTGCTTTCAGTTGTCTTTGTTTTCCCTAAGTGTTGTTTGCACAAGTGTAGTGTTTTTAGCCTTGTTGTGTGTTGTTTTTCCTTGTTGCTTGAGGTAAAGCTTTGTTGGTTCATAGGTCTTTAGAAGGCTGTTGCTAATTTTTTCAAGCTGCATCTTGACTCCATGCCCAATGGACTTTGAGGCTACCAGTCTTTTTTAGCATAGCAGGAATGCTGACATAGTAGTTTGCTTTCAGTTGTCTTTGTTTTCCCTAAGTGTTGTTTGCACAAGTGTCATGTTTTTAGCCTTGTTGTATGTTGTTTTTCCTTGTTGCTTGAGGTAAAGCTTTGTTGGTTTATAGGTCTTTAGAAGGCTGTTGCTAACTTTTTCAAGCTGCATCTTGACTCCATGCCCAATGGACTTTGAGGCTACCAGTCTTTTTTAGCATAGCAAGCATGCTCCCTCTGTGAGTCACCAAATGTGTTGACCAATTTTTGGTCCTACAAGCTAAAATTGGGCACCCCCTCCTTGTTCTTTGCAAAAGTCATCCAATCCATGTTTTGGCTAGATCATCCCTCTGCTACCTTGTGCAAAATGTTCTCTGCCAGACCAAACTTGAGAAAAAGCCAAGTGTTTTCCTCATTTGCTTAGCCAAGTGCATTTCGGGTTTGTCAAGAGCAATCACTTCACCTACATCAGACCAAATCGGGTTTTCCAAATGACTTTACTTGTGAAATTTTCATAAGTCAAGTTACTTGATAAACCCGATTTGGTCCTTACGATGTAATTCAAACTTTGCAAACGTCTTTATTTATAAAGGTTTATAAGTAAAGACACTTGCAAAACCCGATTTGGTCTTGGCAGACCAAATCGGGTTTTCCAAGTGTCTTTACTTGTTTGTTTTATGAGTTGAAGTTAACACAAAACCCGATGTAAGAGCTCATGAGAAGTTCGAAATGGTCTATCTAGTGCAATTCGGGTTTGTGCAGGTGTATTACTTGTCGGTTTTTATAAGTAAAAGCAGGAAAAAGGACCCGATTTGGTCTATGCAGCTCGCCAAAGACATGGATTTTCTTCGAAGGGCACATAAGCAAAGAAAGTGGACTTTTCACTTTTCCAAAGGACAATTGAAGAAAGACCCAAGGATATGTTTGAGGCAGAATGGACCTTGTGGAGGTCTTTTCATCAACAAGAGGACCTCTTCACTTTTTCGAAGGGTCGTTTGCAAGATTCCTAAAGGGTATGTACCCTTGCGGAGGGCACTTAGACGGCACACGGGACCCTTACAATTCTTCCAAAAGGCAACTTTGGACTCAAAGTGTCCTTGCGGAGGGCACCTTGGTCGGTGGCAGGACCAAATCAAAAGTTCCGAAGGGGCATTTCGAAGCACAAAGTACCTGTGCAGAGGGCACCTTGAGAAAGATGAAGACCATTTCAGAAAGCCCGAAGGGCACTTTTGGATAAAAGAAACCCTTGCGGAGGGCATCTGGAGGAAGTGAAAAACAAAGACAAAAGGTCCGTAGGGCACGTGCCCTTTGGGAAAAGAAGCAATCAAAAGAAAGAATTCCTTCGAACGAAAGCGCAGAAAAAAGCCCGAAACAAAGGAGGCCGAACAAATCAGAAAGCACAAAGGACAAATTCCTTTAGACAAAAGTCCGAAGGAAATCGGGAAACAAAGGCCACCGAAGAGCCAAAGACAAAGGAAGGCAAAGAGAGGAACCAATCGAGAATTCCTTCGGTTTGTCTAAAGGAATTCCTTCGGACATTTTGTCCGAAGAAATTCGTCGATTGCAGAAACCCGAAAGTTGACGCCTGAATTAGACAAAGAGAAGGCCAAAGCAAGGAAGAAGAAGAGACAGAAAGAAAGCAAGTGCCGAAAGAAAACAAGACAAAGAGCGAGCGAGAAGAAGAATCTATGGCAAAGAAAAATGGGGAGGGTCGGAACTCGGAAGGCGGAGAAAAGAACAAAGATGAAGGCCAGAGAAGGAGTAGAGACCGTCGAGAACCCGAAGGCCCAATAAATCAAAGACAAGCCAAGAAGAAGCCAAGGCAAAGGAGAAGGCAAGGAAGAGACAAAACACGGGCAAAGTAAAGAGCATAAAAAGACAGCGCAGAACAGTTTTAGCAGTCGACAAAGACAAAGGGTAGAATTAACGACCAATCAAAACAAGACAAGTGGCATGAACAACTTAGCAAAGGGAGTTAATACATTTGGATGAAAAATATCTACCGAAAACCAATAAAAAGATTGGTTTTCGAACTATAGAGGAGAGCAGCCTATGTTTTCACCCTTCACCATTAATGCACAACCAATTGCACCTAGCATTGAAGAGAGCATGGTCCAGCCACAACAACTTGGGGATGGCTTTGTCAGTTTCTAGAAGGAATATCCCATGCTTTTGCAGGCCCAGGACAGCAAGGGCGACGGCTTGGACATCTACAGCATGGCTCTCCCATACGTAGTTTGAAGAATATGGCAGCAGCATGGTCTCTCGTCTCATAAGTGTTTGATTCCAGCATGGGTCTCCTTTCCTTGTTTTGTCAGCGTCTTGCTCTATATAATTGTAACTTCTCATTTTGAGAGGGATCTCTCAGCTTGTATGGCGAAGCCCTGCAGGAATTTACCTTGAATCAAGACATAGCATTTTTACCTCCATTTGAGTTTGCACTTTTGCATGTCTATGGTTTTGTCTTGTGTTAAGTCATTTTCTTTCATGCTTTCACAGAATGATTCTAGCATGTCTAGTGTATTGTGAGTTCTTTTGCAGGTCAACAAGAAGTGTCACAGCAGAGTATAGGCGCATGTGAATACGTTGCCATCGTGTGTCTTAGAACACCTCTAGTAGTTCTTCCTCCCTGTATCTCCATAGGACCCCCTGTTGAAACACTAATGCAGAAGAGTTTCTCGTGTCAAATGAAGTGTATATCAGCTTGTTCTTGGTGTAAAGTGTATGTCAAAGCTGCGTAGACCAACCATTTTGGTGCACCAACTGCTTTAGTTTAGGTTTTGATTTCAGTATTTCTCTCCCTTTTCATCCCCTCCATAATTAGCAGTAGGAGATTTAGGGCCTCAAGGGGCATCAAAGGGAGCTAGCCCCTAATCTAGAGATTCATCCCTCACGTTTGCCACCCACAGCAAGAGGCATGTCTCCATTGTGTCGCGTAGATAAAGAGAGCTAAGCCTCCCTTCACAGGGTGCAATCCACTGCATCAACAATGATGTTTTCCATACTAAGATTTGCATTTAGGCTATCATCAAATCTAGGTGAGGGAGGAAGATGTACACAAATATGCATTCTGAACATGAGAGTCATTATGAATTATTAGTTATTCCATTTGGTCTCACTAATGCTATGCCTAAAATTCAAAGCCTCATGATTTCAATTTTCCTTCCATTGCTTGGAAATTTAGGTTGGTTTGATTTGATGACATAGTAATCTACACGAAGACATGGGAATAACATTTGCAACATATAGATAAAGTATTATAGGTGTTGGAAGATAATCAACTCTATGCCAAAGAGTCTAAATGTGATTTTGGAGTGAAAGAAGAAGAGCCTCATGATTTCAATTTTCCTTCCATTGCTTGAAAATTTAGGTTGGCTTGATTTGATGACATAGTAATCTACACAAAGATGTGGGAATAACATTTGCAACATATAGATAAAGTGTTACATGTGTTGGAAGATAATCAACTCTATGCCAAAGAGTCTAAATATGCTTTTGGAGTGAAAGAAGAAGAGCACTTAGGGAATGTAATGTCACATGAGTGTTAAGATGGACTCTAAGAAGATCATAGTAGTCAAAGAATGACTACGACCTAAAAACATTAAAAATTTGAAGGAATACTTGGGTTTTATAGGTTACTACAAATGATTTGTTCGTAGCTATGCTTAGCATAGCTGCACCCTTAACACCATTGTTGAATAAGGATTTTTTTTTAAAGGTCCAAGGCTGCCACCCAAACATTCTACCAACTAAAAGAAGCTCTTACTTCCACTCCCATGCTAGTTAACCCAAACTTCTCTAATACATTTGTAGTAAAATGTGATACTTTAGAACACAAGATTGGAGCAATATTGATGTAAGAAGGGCTTCCCTTAGCATTTGAGAGTCGTCAACTCAAAGGAAAGAACTTGGTAGGGCCCACACATGAGAAGAAAATGTAAGCTATTATTCACGCAGTCAAACAATGGCAACAATATATGATGGGTAGCCATTTCAAAGTCAAGATGCACCATGAGAATCTAAAGTATTTCTTGAAGCAAAAATGGGTCACCGAGATTTTGGGGTATGACTTTGAAATTATTTACAAGAAGGTTAGGAAGAATATTCCAGCTGATACTCTTTCTTGACAAGAGGCAACGGAAGCAACAATTTGTGTCATTTCATTATAGTAGTTGAAATGGGTAGAAGCATCATGGGTAGAATGACAAAAGGGCTCACCAACAAGGAAGCTTAACAACTTCAAGAGGACCCATCTTCCTCAAATAAGCATGCTCTTTTTGTGCAAGAATTCTCAATTAAAAGATAGTATTTTATCTCAAATACGACTCAACAATAGGACATTCAAGGTTCTTAAAGACCTATCACCATGCGAAGAAGGATTTCTTTTGGGAAGGCCTCAAGAGCAATGTACATAAATTTTTGGCTGAATGTTTGGTATGTTAACAAAATAAAGGAGAATCAATCAAGATTCCAAGTCTCTTACAACCATTAGCCATTCCAACACAACAATGCAAAGAAATATCAATAGATTTTATTACAGTATTTTCAAAGTCAGACAATATGGATGTGATATTGGTGGTCGTTGATCCGTAAACTAGGTGGATATTCCACTCTAAGTTTCACCAGCATTAGCCATAGAACAACACCTAAAATGTTATTTTAACATGTATTCCGCCTCTTATGACTATCACATACAACATATAAAAAAACATGCAATCTCTACATGCTACATACATTGCATATAGTCATTCACACTCCAAACATGCTACTACTCTATACATGACTGCAATTAAAATGCTTGCATAGAGTTGTAATACCAAATGTGAAGTTATTTAACCATTAGGGATGAATATTGAGCTCTCTTAAATGTTTGTGCATTTGCCTAGTTGCAAGGAATGTAAACATGTAAGTAAAGGAAACAAACACATCAACCACAAAGAGAGATAACACAAGACATACCCTTGAGAAACTCAATGTGAGAAAAATCCAGCAAGAGTGAAGCCATGCTTCCTCATCTCCACTATGTTCTACAGTTTACAACTTTTTTTTCCTCTTGGGCTTAGAAGGAAATTAACCTCATGCACTCGTAATGACCTCTATAATATTCAATAGAAGACTTGCATCTCAAGGAAGAAATACTGCTGAACTCAATTGTCTCAGTTGTGTAGTCCTAACTACTAAACTCAACTCGTTTGTGTAGTCCTCCCCCTTGGATGGATCTCTTGTTTTGTTTGTTTTCCAATCTCCTTTTGATCTCCCCTGATATCTGATCTCTAATGAGTATTCAAATCAGTCACCTATAGCTAAGAACAATGAGAAAATAGGAACCAAGACTCAAAATCACACGTATGCAATGTGAATTCAATTTCCATACATCTCATTGCACATGTTGTTTTTCTGATCTTATTTGATCACTCCTTAGATCTCTTTGATGTTTTATGATCTTTCTTGATGAGTATTGCATTGCTAAGACCTCTATTTAACCTTTCCTAAGCCTTAGAATCCACTAAATGAAGTTGAAACATCAAAAAATGCTTCATATTCCCTAGCTCTAAAGGTCAACGATCGTAACTCGAGAGGTCATCATTCTGGCTCTAGAGGTCACCAGTCTAGGTCCAGAGGTCACCAATTGAGCTCCCAAGATTGCCTAGAAAGAAGACTATTCAACTTCTGAAGGTCGTAACTTTTGCATACAGATTCGAAATTAGATGCCTTTTTTTTTAACTGGACTAATTTTTTGAGGCGAATCCAAATATGTAATTAAAAATTAATTTTGAAACCAAACATATGTTATTTTAGCCCGTACAACATAAACTAACAGTTTTTTGATCTCAATATTTTACAAATTACTCATTTTTAACAATTGATTGTTCTACCAGCTAAGTTGGATGATAAACATAATCAAATTTTGATCAGTCGTGGATATACCCACTAAGCGTGCACGGTTATGTAGACTCTCTAATCCATTTCAAGCTAGTTCAATGGCAAAAGTCTTCATGGAGAAGGTACAAAAACTCCATGGCATCCCCATAATCAAGTGACCAAGATCCTATAATCACTAACATGTTTTGTAAAGACCTATTTGTTGCATGGGGCACGCAACTAGCACATAGATCATCTTATCATTCACACTTAGATGGATAGATGAAAATTGTGAATAAATGTTTGGAAGGGTATCAATATTGCTTTGCCTTAAGACAAGTAATCGCAATGGTCCAAATGGATTTCAATGCAAAAATGGTGGGCTAATACCATGTTTGATACTTCAACAAAGACGACTCTATTTGAGGCTCTTTATAGCTACTCCCCACCATCCACTACTTCTTACTTG
Source organism: Torreya grandis (assembly GCA_037957365.1). Taxonomy (NCBI): domain Eukaryota; kingdom Viridiplantae; phylum Streptophyta; class Pinopsida; order Cupressales; family Taxaceae; genus Torreya; species Torreya grandis. Next base: position 2,136,380 of record JARHVA010001982.1, on the reverse strand, counting down.
TAGTGTCATCCCAAAACCCAAGTAGTGGAGGATCGTATTCAAAACCACCAAGAAATGCTCCAAGTCCTCAAGGAGAATTTCATTATGGCTCAAAACATGATGAAACAAGAAGTGAAACAACACCAAAGTAAGAGGCATTTTAAGAAAGCAATTCATTCTTCCTAAGATTTCAACCCTACAAGCAAATGCCATTAAGTAGCATAAGAACCACAAGCTAGCCCCAAAATTTAATGGTCCTTATAAAGTTCTCCAATAGATGGGTAATGTGGATTATAGATTAGAGCTTCCCCCTTCTTCTAAATTTCATCCTACACTTCATGTTTCTTGCTTGACAGAAGTCATTAGTAACAATATCCCAATCTAGCCAGAATTCCCAAAGTTAGATGGAGGGAATTTCATCATGGAAACAGAGGCAATCACCGAGAAGAGAGTGAAGCAGTTGCGCAATTGAGCCATATCGTAATTTGTGGTCAACTGAAGGTATCTTCCAATGGAAGATTGTAGAAACCCCTGTTCTCTCTGATTTCTGAAAACTGATTGCTTTGATTGTTTTTTCTCGTTTTTGCGTTTTTTTGAAAGAAAATGCTGAATAAATTTATATAAAATAATGCAACACCAGAAATGATAGAATCTATTGAAAATATTGATGCCAGACTATTTATTAATCTTCTGAAATGATTACAAATAAGATCCAATAACATGCAACTAAAAAGGCAATGATATTTTGATGAAAACCTGATTAGTGCTGCACGCTGAAAGAAACTCTGTGAACGTTCTGTGATGACTTCTGAATGAAGATATCTCCCTGAATGCAATAAATCAGCTGATATTTCACAGCCTCTGAACTGCAACACTGAAGATGGCTCGTTCTCCAATGCCTGTAGACAACTGAAACCCTTGGCTTCGTTCTCTGAAGAAGACTTGATCAAAAATTGATTTCATAACATAATGAGCTCAAAACCCAATGAAACCCTTATATCTCCTCAAGAGTTCGAATTTTCTCAATTAGGTTTCATTTAAATAAATTCGAACTTTTTTTCTTTTTAATTTTTCAATAGTTTTCGAAAGCACTTTTAATTATAAAATATAATTAAAAGTGGCCCCTTCAATGATGGTGACCCCTTTAGCAAAAATCACTTAAGTTATAATAAAATATTATAACTTTATATTATAAACTCCAATTAATTAATATTTAATTAATTCAATTAAATATTAATATCTCTCTCATCATTCATTCGATGCACGAGCCGTCTGAAGCTGTCGACTGAGGAAGTGATTCTGAATGCTATCAATCCATACTGCTAAAAATAGCAGGGGTCCCACGCTGAGTGCTGAATACTGCTAAAAATAGCAACTCAGGCTAGAAGTGTCCGAATGAGCCCGAACGAAAGCCAATTGATCAAGTACTGACAATCTGAAGCTGAGACAAGCTCCATCAAGAGACCCTCTAACCATGCATATTAACCTACGAGGGCTAAGAATAGGCTAAATCCACCGAACTCTGATGCTCGCAAAAATGGGGACATTACAAAGATGCAACATGGGAGGACTATTAATTTATGCAGCAACATTCAAAGTTTAGAGGCAATGTTTTATTCAAGGGGGAAGGCATGTTATGCCCCTAATATTCTATCTTCATGAGTGTATTGAGGTTATGGAGTGGTAAAATTGTGGCGCATGTAACCTTTATATTTTCATTCATTAGTTCTATGCATGTTTCTTTAGGCTACCTAATTGGGATTGTGGGCTTGCCCCTTTCCTAATTATGTTTATAAATAGGCATAGGTAGGCTATTCTAAACCATCAAAAGTTTTATTCTCCAATTCATTTCATTACTATTTTGCTTTCTCTAAGTTTCCCACTTGAAGTGGCTGATATATCTGATTTAGTCATATCATTTCATTTATCTGTAATATCTTGTATATGTTCTTAATTTTTGCATTAAAGTGGGTCTGCTATTGTTATCTGAGTTTATTCTAAAGAAATATTATAACATGCAGGAAGGGGATCACAAGTTGGATCACCCCATCTATTTTGCAAGTTAGTTGATGTCAAAGGCCAAGAAAAACTATAACACAACAAAGAGGGAGGCCTTAGGGACGGTCTAGGTGGAACATAAGTTTCATCACTATCTATTGGCCAACCCTTTTGTTTTATTTTTTCAATGATTGGACCCTGCTCTACATGGTGAACAAACACACCATACAAGGAAGGTTATGTTGGTGGCTAATGCTTTTGCAAGAGTTCACCTTCAAGATTGTGTGTGTCTTGGAAAAATCCATGTTTTTCTAACCAATTTCTAGGATTATCGGGCCCTGCTCTACATGGTGAACAAGAACACCATACAAGGAAGAGTATGTTGGTGGCTAATGATTTTGCAAGAGTTCGTCATCAAGATCGTTGTGCGTCTTGGAAAAATCCATGTTATTTCTAATCAATTTCTAGGATTAAGTCAGTAGAACCACCGAAGAGATTGAATGATAATTTACTAGACATGGAGTTACTCCAAATTGTCATACACATTGTATTACAACATTGGGAACTATTTTCCAATAAGGTCCTTTTCGAAGGACATGTAACAATAGGAGAGGAAGCTGTCATAGTGAAAGGCAAGAGATTTCAGTTGATCAACGAGATCCTCTATGAGATGGGACCAAATAAAATGTTATGAAGATGTGTCCCACAAGAATAAATTTATTATACTCTGAGGGAAGTGCATGAAGGACCAACAATGTCACAGGGGTCCGAATGTGACAACAAGAGAGGTATTGCCAACTGGAATACAGTGGTCGACCCTTTTCAAGGATGCATGTGAGTGTAGAGTTGCAATACTTTTCAGCAGACTAAGAAGCTGGTGAAAATGGATTTCATGCCTTTTTGGCCATCATAACCACGAGAATTGTCCTAGCATTGGGGCTTGAATTTCATAGGACCCATCAAGAATAAAGAGAGAAAGAATGAAAGTAGGTTGGAATCTTTCCTCTTGCAAGAAAATGAATCTTTCCTCAGACAAATTATTGTTTTGTGGGTATTTAATGTCCTCTATTTATGAAATCTGTTTTGTTGATCCTAAACAGAGAATCCATCAAATTCCAGCATTTTATTCATTTTATGCAAACCCTAGGTTTTACAAACTTTGTGTTGTGAATTCCCATGAATGGACTTTATACCAAATACATGCAACTAGAATTAAAAGAAGACTTTGAGCTTCCAAACAATCCTTGTTTTCTCATTCGATGTGTTGTTCGTCTTTTCATTTTCTTGCAAGAGGAAAGAATCCAACCCATTTCATTCAAATCCGAGTTATTCAGGGAGTCTTCTGTGTTAATTCCATTACAGGTATCTCACCCTCACTCCATTCTTTCTCCATTTTCCTTTTTGTTCCCTTTTTTGTACTTTTTGGTCAAAAGTACTCAAAAACCCCATCATACGAAGGAGCTGCCCCTTTCAAATGTAGAGAAAATAATCAAAGAAACCATAGAGACACAAAATCTTGCTAACAAATTTTGGGAACTCTACTGAGGACATGGATTGATAGGTCAATCGATTGCATCGATGCAAGTACATCATGGTGGCTATAGAGTATTTTATGAAGCCATGTGCCAAGGAAAGAGCTCTACTAAATAGCCTAGCAAGGAGCATTGCACAGTTAATTTATGATTGATCATGACATGCTTCGACATATCCCAACAATTAATGAGTGATAAAGGTCCATTTTGTGAACTAGATTATCACGTACCTCACGACTGAGTTCAAAATTTATTACTCATTGTCAAGCTGGTTTTAGCCATGGGAAAATGGCCAAAATAAAGCCACAAGAGTTCTAGACTTAGTGATTTAAATGTCTTGTAGCATTGAGGGGCAATACTTGCAAGAGAGGCTCCCAACAGTGTCATGGACCTACAAGACGATCTATAAAGTGACCACCAAGTACACAACATTTCAATTGATCTACAACATAGAAGCATCCATACCAATGGATTATTTGTTGTTGAGTCTGTGGATTGCGATGAACACCCAGTCAGTTGACCATGAAAGTATCGAGGAGTGATTGATGAATCTAAGAAAGATGGATGAGCAAAGGGTTATGGCACAATGGAAAACATAAATCATGCAGCAAAAAAGGAAGCTCTGGCATGATGAGCATCTAAGAAAAATGAACCCAAAGCCCGTGCCTTGGTGCTAAAATTTGATGGTAGTCACGAAATTAAACCTAGAAGGATTCAAATGTTGCAGTTGGGCCATTTCAAAATTCATGAATTTATGGACAATGTGTCATTCAAACTAGAAAAGTTTTACATGACATGCAAAGACACGGTGAATGGATCAAAGTCAAAAATCTACAGGCACGGACCCTAACTTCAATTAAGATGCTCCACAACTGATCCAAATTTAATTTGTAATCTGATGGACAACACACAAAACTTTACGAACTTAATGTGATATGAAAGAAATAAGAGAACAAAATACAATTAACATAAGTAGACTCATATGATATTGCAATGTGACTAGAGATTTATTGGTAAGGTAGAGAGAATCAAGGACGATGCATGGGAAGATGAAAGGACATGAAACGTTTGGCTTCAATTTCCAACTCTTGGGCTTCTTGGATGAGTCTAAGAGGTATTCCAAGGATATTTTGGATTAACATTAAATCTTATTCTTCAAGATCATTTAGATAAATTTTAAATTAAATGAATATTGATCGGGGATTAACTAAAGTTACTAAATCATGATTTGGCATCTACAAATTGAAAAGTTCATTTTCAATTATACCTTTAGATCATTTTATATGAAAGAGTTTCATTTGCTTCTCTTCCATGGAAGTTCCATGAACTTAAAGACTCAATGACATAGCACTTTGGGTTTGGATGACCGAATTTCATGAATAAACTAGTGAAGAGTGGAATATTATCTTGATCAAATTGTAGATATGCTAAATATAATACGAGCTATATGTCGAGATGTTGTTGGTGAATGAATCGAAGCATGATTACAGAATCAATGGTAACCATCCAACCATATCCAAATAGGGCTATCACTGGTCCTAAGAGTTATCAGTTGGTGCAAGACAAGTGAGCGAGCCCTCTCCCGATAGATGGGACTTGTGTATACATATGAACCTATGCAGTTCAATTCAAGAGGAGGATACAATCAAGAGAGATCAGAAGACAACAACAAACACAGTGAGATGTATGAAAGTTGGATTCACATTGCATATGCACAAGTTTGAGTCTTTGTTCTTGTTTTCTCATTGTTGCTTAGTTGTAGGTGACTATTTTAAATACTACACAATTGGAAAAGGCCGAGTTTGGTAGTTTTTCCTTTCTTGAGGGACAAATCTTCCACCAAATTTTGCATAGATCATTACAAGTATGGGAGCCATGAGGTTGGTTTTCATTGCAAGCCCAAGAGGCAAAAACACTTGTAAACTACAGAGGATAATGGAGATGAGGAAGCATGGCTTCACTCTAGCTGGAGTTCTCTCATTGAGTTTGTCCAGGGTGTGTCGTGTTATCTCTCTTTGTGGTTGATTTGTTTGTTTCCTTTACTTGCATGTTTACATTCCTTGCAACTAGGCTAATACACAAACATTCAAGGGTGCTCAAGATTCAGCCCTAATGATTAAATAACTTAACATTTTGTATTGCTCCTCTATGAAAGCATGTTAATTGCAGTCATGTATGGAGTAGTGGCATGCTTAGAATGTGGAGGAATATATGCAATGTATGTAGCCTGCAGAGATTACATGTGAAGGGTTGCATATTCTTTTATATGCTGTAGATAACAGTCATAAGAGCTGGGAAACATCTTAAAATAACATTTTATGTGTTTTTCTATGGCATAGACCTTGAGGGAAACACCTTGACTTGAAAGGGTCCATGTTGGTGAAACTTAGAGTGTAATACCCACCTAGTTTACGGATCAATTTACAGCATAGAAGCAGCCATACCAATGGAGTATTTGTTTTTGAGTCTGTGGATTGCGATGAACACCCAACCAGACCATGAAAGTATCCAGGAGTAATTGATGAACCCGAAAAAGATGGATGAGCAAAGGGTTATGGCACAATGGAAAATAGAAAACATGTGGCAAAAAAGGAAGCTCTAGCATGATAAGCATCTAAGAAGAATGACCCTGAAGCTAGTGCCTTAGTGCTAAATTTTGATGGCAATCATAAAATTAAGCCTAGAAGGATTCAAATTTTGTGGTTGGGCCCATTCAAAATTCATGAAGTTAAGGACAATGTGTCAGTCAAACTATAAAAGTTTTACGAGACATGCAAAGACACGGTGAATGGGTCAAAGTTAAAAATCTACAGTGGTGGACACTAACTTCAATTAATATGCTCCACAACTGATCCAAATTTAATTCGCAATCTGATGGACAACACACTAAACTTTAGGAACTTAATGTGATATGAAAGAAATGTGAGAAGAAAATACATTGAACACAATTAAACTCATATGATATTGCAATTTAACTAGAGATATATTGAAAATAAGAGTAATTTTTTAGGAGATATGTGAAGCTACCAAACAATGTCTTTTACATTCACAAGACAAGATTTCAGTTTCCTTGAAATTTTGAAATTTTCTAGTTTTTGTATAATATATTAAAAGACAAAAAGCAATTAAAAAATAAAGGAAAACTAAAAATCGAAGAAATAAGTAGATATAGATAGAATTGTTGTAAAAAGGACCTTAGAACACCCATATTACACAACACTCCAAAAGTATTTTGTTATCAAACCCAGATTGCTGAAAAGAGGATCGAGGGTGTGAAGCAAGAAGATAAAAACCATTAAAGTACCAAAAAATCAGACATGGCAGTTCAAATAAATTTGTGAAGACCAAGTCTAGTTGATGCAACCAAAAAATTGGAAAACAGGCAAAGAAGAAAAAAAATGAAGCAAAAGGCATAGGAATAAAGGAAAAGGAGGAATGCAGGAATAGATCCACACCTACTAAGAAAGAAACTTCATCTAAACCATGTCCACCAACTAAGTCCAAGAGCAAAGCCCTTGCATCAAATAATCCAGTGGTAGTTGATATATTGGGCGATGACTAGGAGTATACTATTCATTCAGAGGAGTGTTCAGCCAAAGAAAATAGTTTGGATGAAAAGCAAAGTCTGAACGAGGAGAAACGCATGTCTATGCATGCAGCCACCACAGTTTGTACCACATTCATGCTATCTACACATACACATACCTTAAGGAATATCTCTCCTCAAGGGACAATACCTTCTGTTTCAAATTCTCTAGAAAATAATATCTATGTAGATAGTGTTACAGTCGCTGAGTTAGGTGGTGTAGCTTTTGTGTCCCCTCCTATTTGTCTGCTTCCTTTGGAATTGTTTTGTTCTATAGATATACCAGTTGCATCCATATGTGTCACCCACCACTCTAGCTTCTTTTTCAAACACATCCTCTTCTAACACAACCTTTGTAGAGGTGGTCGCATAGGTAGTTGTTGGCCCATTTCCCATGACTACACATTTTCCTTCATTTCTTGTTATGGAAGAATCAATTAAGAGTCACCATTCTCGAGGATACAAATATGGATGACTTAGATTCCTCGAAGAGACATCTAGCCAGGTGGTTGAGGGAGTATACCGAATTTTTTTCTTGTAGATATTCCTTATGATGAGACCCTTGTCCAAAAGCTGGTTCCTAAACCATAGTTGAGTCTCGAGCGAGGAGAACCAAAGATAGGCCATGTAGAGGGGGAGGCCATGTCTACTTTAGAGGAGGTAGGTGACTCTTGAACAAAGAGAGAAAACAAGTGACTTTGAATATTTGTAGGGTTTGAGTGATGATGATGAAGGCAATGGAGGCCATGAGCTTAGTCGAGCCAACATAATGTCATTTACCCTTTTCAGAGTTAATTTAATTGGGAAACCCGTAGCCTATTCTTTATTTCTTGTAAGCTAAGGGATAAAGTTAGGAAAATGATTCAATAATAATATTTTAAGTTGTCCCGACTACTAAGTAATTTTATTTTATAACATTGTAAAAATATGACTTAAGTATTATTATTTTATTTTAAGTGGGTCTAATATAATGTAATGTCCCCAAATGGGACAATTCAACAAAAAAGAAGGTTCTCCAACAAACCTTTATGCAAACTGAAATTTAGGAACTCAAAACCAGCAAACTTTAAATAAACAATTACTCCCAACAAGGGCTGTAATAAATACCTCTTTTGCCAATGTATTGAAGGTGAAAATGATGGTTCTCTGTCCTCCAATAATTCAAGTGTTTGTCTGAAAATGCAGCATTTGTTCCTTGACCAATTCCTTCTTGAAACCGTAGCACACTTCACCAAAATAATAGAAAATATATACAAAAGTTTTCAACAGTAATTAGGTACAAAACGAAGCTCCAAAATGAGATTAATAACCCTCAAAACAAGTCTCCCGTGCACAGAGAATTACAGCAGTGAATAATAGATGATTTCATAGTATCAATGGCCTCAAAATGATCACCAATAATCATATAAATTAGCAAGCAATTATGGGAATAATATTCAAAATTATTTTAGACTTAGAAGTATCTTAGAAGACTCCAAAAATGTCTCCCAAGTGAGTCGCTCCACTTGCCAAAATTATATAAAATCTTCTGAATTGTTTTGCCTCAAAGGGGTCCTCCAATGACCTCCAAACCCTTACAAAAATTAGATAAAAATGCAGGAATAATTATAAAAAAATCAGAATAGTATTTGGGCACAAAATAGCCCTTCAAACCCTAAGAAATCAGCTCCAAACCAAATCTGCCTAGCTGGAATAATTGGGCAATAAATGCACAAACCCTAGGAGAGGGTTATCCCCTTGTAACCCAGCCCTCCAAGAGGGGTCTTCAACCTTCCAATCAAATCACCACCCTAGGAATGGTTTCACATCCAAGCAAGCAACCTCTAGAAGTAGGTTGCCAATCTCCCTAATCTGAAGTTCACTTGTTGAAGCACAATTTGCAGCCCTTGATGTAGAAGTTCTCACAATGAGGTTGTGAAGGGTTTTGTCTCTACACCTTGAAGCACTTGAAGGTTTTTGTCTTCAAAATACTATAGCCAAGCTTGACATACTTGAGCAAATAAATTCAATATTCAAATAGCATAACCTTCAAATGGAGTCCACTATTTTTTTAAATAGCCCAAGCCCCCAAGAGGAGCGCCCAAGTAAAGGAGGAAAAATTCTTTTTTCAAATAACACATCCTTATATTTTCCTTTTTAGCCCATGGGTGTCATGACCCTCAATAAGGCCCCAACTTAAGTAAGAATATAGTAAAAGGTACTTTTTCATAACTCAAATGCAAATTAGGATTCATGATATACCTTTTTCAACAATTGTTCTTCAAGTGGACCCTCAACATTCCCTTTCTTCTTTTCCTTTAGCCTTTCGGGAACCACTTTTAAGGCTAAAGTCTCTAACCGGCTCATGCCAAAAAAGGGGGACATGACATATAATATTTTATTTAAAAGTGTTTTTAGACTCTTCTATAATGAAATTAAGCGGGAAAAGGAAATCAGAATGAAAAGGGTAATTATAAAAGTTCGGCTCAAAAGAAGGGATCCATTATATATTGAAATCAAACCATTTTTCAGAGCTCGAGCACTTGTGCTCATCTTTTCACATGAGGATGGAAACCCTTTGGTGTGCGGGATTGGAGGACAAAAACCCTCTTTTCCATTTGTGGTGGTTCAATCTAGGGATTGCATTTGTGCCGAAAGATTGAAGTTTATTTCATTTTCAGTTTGCTACAGTGTCATTACAGTACTTCTATACCACTGCTACAGTAATTTATTTGGGATAATTTATGTATTTGTTAGTGGTGGTTGCTAACTTTGTATGCTTCCGTAACATCCTCAAGCTTCCGTACAACTTGCTGCCAGCCATATCTTGTTCCCATATCAAATGCAGCCTTAGTAAGCTCTTCTCCTATTGTACGTAGTCAATAAAATTGGGTTTTTATGCTGCATAAAACATGTAAGGGTTTCCTACAGTTTATCTTTGTTATTCAGTAGTATCATCATTTGTGTTTTGTGGGCATTAAGTACATTATAATAAAGGTTTCAGTTGTGTTTAGTACTTCGGGATTGTATATTGTTATTTGGTAATTTTTTTTATATTCCAGTATTGAAAAAGAATCACAAAAAAAATCAGAATTAATAAAAATACCAGAAAGGGACATTTCACATATAGAGGAGAGGAGTTCAAGGATAAAGAATATGTCCAAATTTATATCCCTCATCCCAATAGACACTGTCTTTGAATGCTTTGCCAGAGTTCATTGAAAAGATAGTACCACTCAGTCGTGCTTTGCTTGAGGCAGGAAAATAATTGCAGAAGATTGAGTTGTTTAGGTGGAAGTAGAAAGCAGAGAGAGTGATGGGCATGGTTGACACCCATTACCAGTTTTCCATGCGGGAGAGTGAGGCTTTCTTTTGCAGCTTGTTGGTCAGAGCCGATTGGCAAGTCAGAGTGGATCTGAGTACAAAATTCAGGGGATTCTATTGCTTCCACACCATTCCATCCTTCCTCCCATTCAGCTGATCATGGATCGGCCCAACTACTCAGACACGAGTTCCACAGGTCTGATTTTACAGGCCCACAATGCACAAGATAAACTTGCACAAGCATGATGTGATCTAACAGCTTATATTGTTAGTTGTAGTTGATACAAATTTGAAAAAACTTGTATCATTACAACTAATGAATGTGTGTAATTTTTTGAAAAGTTCAAATATGCATTGACATCTTCTCACAAAAGAATTTGAATGTCTGGTCTTTATTATATTTGACCCACTCTAGAGAAATAACCTAGTATGAAGTACTTTACATCTTAGTCTAGCTTAGGTTTCTTATATCTTATCACAAATGAGGTCTTTTAGATCATAAATTAGATGAGATCTTTTACATCTTGACTCAGCTGAGGTATCACTTTTTTATATCTATGAATAGCTGAGGTGTTCTACATCTTAAACCAGATGAGGTCTCTTACACTCGTAACCTAGTGGAGGTCTTTTACATATTAGCCATACTAAGGAAGTTCCTAGAAAAACTTCATTACATTATTAACCCAGTTTGAGATAGTGCCTGGACGAGGGTCTATTATATATTAACCCAGTTTGAGATAGCGCCTGAACTCAGGTCTCTTATATATTAACCCAACTTGACTCAACTTCTGGAACTGATGTCTTCCATATCATTAACCTAATCCCAAGCAATGCATGGATTTAGTCCCTTACTATACTTCATGATAAATTTATTTAGAAAGGATATATGGACCCCACGTGTTGGTTGGAGTCCAAAATTAGTGAGGATGAATCCTAACAGGAGAATGAGAAGAATGTCAAGTCATGCCTGCTCATGGACAGGTTTGGTGTTGGTAATATTCTGCACTAATCCTCATGATTCTAATTCAAGTCCCTATCAAATCATCCCCAAAAGCTCACATATCATCTATGCTTGTTCTCTTCACCATGTGTATATAGGTGAAATTAAGACAATCCATATTGATGCATTTGAATATTTCATGGAGACCATTAAATTATTCCAATAACTTATGATAAAAAATAAAATTGTTGTGTGCCAAAGAATCATATATACATCTAAAGTTTAGCATCTATTACCGTTCCCTTTCCTGTCTTTGTTGTCAAGAATGTAGCATTCTTCAATTTTGAGAGACCAAAGTCTCCGACCTGATCAATAAGAGAACAAAAAATCATTAAGATATGTAGCATAATCATTACATTCAAATACAAGCTGTTGAGAGTTTACTAATATAATGCAGCAATATTAAAATGAAACAAACCTTAACTGTCCATTTTTTGTCGACAAGTAAATTAGATGATTTCAGGTCTCTATATATTATTGGAGGCTTTCGACAATGCAGATAATTCATTCCACGAGCCTACAACCAACACGAATTGAATCCCAAGAGCTAAAATATGATGATATTTTCATCAGTTGGATAAATAAGTAGATTAAATAATGGCACCAAAAATAATGAATAATGCGACAAAATTTTGATTCCAAAATTACTTACAACATCTAGTGCCATTCTTAAAAGACGCCTTAAGTCCAAAATTTGTGTATTCTTATGCAATATTTTGAAGAGACTCCCCCTTGCAACAAAAGATAAGTATAATGTTGCTATCAAGATATCTAAGAGGGATCCTCACCCTTGAATCTAACAAAATTGAATAATATAAAATAAAATAATTGTTGCAAGAATTTGCCACATTCTACAGCTTGATCATATTTTCTATATTATATTAACAAGAAAACCTTTTCTTACAATAAGAATTAATGATACTATTAAAGTGATAACATTATGTTATGGTGATTGTTACAAGGCTCCACATTTAGGATAATAACACGTACATCTCTATCATTTCAAAGAACAATATGGTATGCTTGTAATTTAGGCTGACAACACATATATCTCTAGCATTTCAAAGAACAATATGGTATGCTTTTCATTTAGATCTAACCTCGTACATACATAGCAACTATCTTGAACTTCATAGAAAAATTTATTAGCCTCTTGTTAGAGATTAAGTAGATGCATAAATGTGAAACATTACTAGGAAGTATATCTACCATATATCATCATGTGCAAAAGCAATCTGAAAAGGATCACATCCATCTACTGTAAAATTAGCATTTGACCTAACACAAAATATCTTAGATTCACGTGCACAAACAAAAACTCAAAAATGAAAAACAATGTAAAAATTCAAATTGACCGACATTGAAAAGTAATTGATAAGTGTTACCCCTTATTCAGTATGAATTAATTTTATTTTCCATTCTAATGGGTTCTGTGAGTACCCAGATAAATAAATTATGTAGTAGAAGAATATATAATAAAAAAGGGTTGTGTTTTCAATAATATGTGATGTACACGACAATAAATTTTTGTTATTAGGAGCTTGCATGATAGGTGGTTCTTCAACCGTCACATCCTTTCCATTTAGATTCTATATAGTTGAGGGGTTTCGGTGACATTACATCAACATGGCATCATGTTATCATCAAGCATATATCATGTTATGTGATCTAGTGTGTTCTCATTTTACATGGATAGACACCCTATGAGAAGGATATAGCTAATACTTGTGTCATTTTCTGATCTTATAGTTCCAATATTACGTCATGATAGACTAATAGAAAATAATATCTCTATGTTGTGTGTTTGATGTGTATGTTACAATACAATATGTATGTACTAATGAGTAGATCAAATTTTGATGTGATTGGAAACCAACATTTGTGGTGGATAACTTGACGTGGAATGAACATGTCAAACGTGTGTTTTTATCCCTTCCAATTCAATTTCCCACTACTACCTTGAACTTGCAAGGATCTATAAAGAGTATTAATGAGGTGCAAAGTAAGAACACGCACTCAAATGTTATAAGGAGCAAGTGAAGGAGGAAAACAAGAATCGAGAGAGGAAGCATCATCAATGTGTAGATTTATGAATTAATTGTGTCAAATGAGTAAGAATCACTTGATATCCATTGCGAGGAAGAATCCAGAAGGAAGGGCTCTCGAACTTAAGTTGGATTTTCACATTCATTCTTGAGGGTTGTCGTAAGTTCATCCAGTATAAAAACTAGGTCTCAAACTTGTTACAAAATGTGATCTAGAATGGTGAAGCCTTTGATAATAAACTTTCTTGAGACACCCTTGCTTCTTATCTACAAGGTTAGTTGTGTTGAGAGACATATTGGAAGAAACTAGAGAGTTTCGAGAGGGAATATTTTGTTTGCAAAATCTCCACTCTCGATGATGTTGTCCTCTTAAAATATTAGTTAATCAATTGATATGATATTGATCTTGACCTCCCCATTGATCATAATTAGGACAAAAAATTCTATATTATTCTCCATACTTAACTAAGTTAATGGTACCATGTCTCTCGTTCATATAACACCCAACATACAATTCAATAGGCTTCATATATGCATGCTCCTCGAGTGGCTATGCATGCTCCTCAAGTGGCTGCATCTTCTACTTTGTTTGGACTTTATATAACTTAAGAACTAAAAAAAAATATGTTTGTCTTGGTGATAGAGATAACTTCTTGTAGTTTGACGTGCTCTGCACTAACTTGCTCCTGCTCTTTTATTTCCACCAAGACAACTTGATATTCCTAGGTTCCTCTTGCTTAGTTTGGTTTTCATCACAATGATATGATCCATTTCTCTTCTGGATCAACTCGTTCCTTTGACTCATTCATATTTCACATCATGTTAAGATTTGGACTAGGTAATGGCGTCTGACTTGTGACCATGCCTTCAACTTGCATGATTGGACTTGGAGCATGTTTCACTTGCCTTCTTACGCATAACATCCTTTATTTATTATGTCTCATTCACACACTCGCTCATGTGCATAAATTTTAACATCAATCTATAATTGTTGAAATTTTTCCAAGGATAGTCATTTTTTCTTATGGATTGCTCTTTCCTTGACTATATCATCTATTCTTACGCTACTAGACTTGAATGGCACGTCTACTAAAACTTGATATAAAATATTGCTTTCACCCATTATCATATCATTTCTAACTTTCAATGACCTTTTCCAGAATTTTTCATCCCTACTATAAGGCACGTCCCTTACTACAATTCTCTGTCATCATTGGCGGCACCAACATCCGAACACCCTCTGCAAGACTAAGATAATCTTGCAATTTTGATAGAATCACATTCCAACGTGGTGTGATGGAGATTCAAACACTCATCTTAGCTATCCTCAAACTACAAAATTTTCCTCTTCCAATAGAATAGTGTTGCAGACTCTAATTCCCACTTAAACACTGTCAGACACATCATCAACTACTCCTCCTACCCATCCCTAAGCAATTCTTTCATCCTGTCTCTTTTTTCCCTAAGTAGGCCATAAGAACTTGCTCACTTCACTCCCATATGCTCAAAATATTAGATCCATTAATGAATATGATGGACCCATAAAAATCCCACAACTTCATGTCTGACATAGCATCAACTAGCAGTGGTCAACCAAGAGTGTGAAATTTGGTGAGTATTGTGTCCACGTGCTCTTTCCATCCTAGTCGATCCTTAATGTTGTCAAATGCAGCCTATGTTTCTCAAGGCATACTCTTTAACCACAATGTTCCAAAGGCATTGAAAGTCTTTGTGATGCAGTCAAGGATAGGGGTTCAAGTGAATGACATCCTTGTCCTTGCAGCCATTAACCACACAAACAAAAAGAGACTATAAAACAAAAAAAACAAATTTATTTATTGTTCCAAGAGGAATTACAGATATTACAAACCACATACTCACTCTCTCTTCTCTCTAGTTACAATACAAGGGGAAGAATCATACTCATTAACCCCCCACTGGACCGGACTACACTTTCTACTCCTCAATGCTATCTAACCAAGCACACACTCTCCTAACAAGTCCTCTCTAACTCCAGCCCACCTTCTTCAAATCTTTCCCTTCCTTTTTGTGCTTCATGGAGTGACTCTTGGAATCCCTTTCATCTTGGAAAATGCTCAAAATGAACAATCAAAAATTCATGGGTCATTACATGACTTGTGCAACTGTCGTGGGTGAAACCACTACTTAATGTAGAGCGGTTATTTCGTTATGAGACTAAGAAATCTCTATCTCAATGACTGAAACTGTCCTTTCTCTATTCCAAAAGCCTGCTAAAGTGCTATTGTCTTTGTAGGTCATTTTCATACAACCAATTGGGCCCGGATGCACACAGACACTGATAGATCTTTTTGGGTGATGCAAGATTGCTTGATCTCCAAGATGCTCTTGCATTAGATACACATAGTAAGATTTTGTGAGCATAGTGCTCACAAATTTGGGCTCGATATGAGATCCATCCTTTTGACTTGGGGCATAAAGCCACGACATGTCCTTACACCATGCTAGGTATCTCTATATTTTCCAGCCACTTGTTGGACCATAGACCATCCACCACTGCCAAATATTTCCCAGGCCATTCCTATTCCAACCATTGTTGACATTAGGCTGACCACCACTATTTAATCTCAGCATCACCTTCCTTTTCTCAACTGAAACTTTATCCTCTGTTGTACATGCTTGGAGTGATAATAACATTGATTGTTTTGTCTTCTTCTCAATTGCAATAAACAACCCCTCAAACATCCTTCACTTATGCCATGGGTAAGAGAGGGCCTCCCACCTTTTCTACCTAGTGATATACTATTGTCACACTTGGCATTCACGATCCTCCTTTTCACTTAACCTTCTCTTCTTCCAACAAAACGTGTTTTTCAACACACACGACAAGGTGGCCATTCTTCTCTTACAATTGACCATTCAAATTCAATTGGCTATTCAAATTATATATATCAACAAATGAAAGATCCCTGATGGATCTCTTCTATTGCACTGCTGTAATATTTTTGTATTTTCTATTGAAATTTGTGTTTTTTCTTTGTTTTTTGGTTTTTGGATGAATTTTGCAACAAGTAAATAATTGAAATGCAAAAGCATAAATAACTTATGGAATTTAAAAACTAAGTACAACCAGATCCAAATTCGGATGAGCAGGCTTTCTAGATATTTAATCAAATAATGAACCTATTACAGATTGCCAAAATTCATGTGGAATATAGTGATAAACTGCCCAACCTGAATTGTTGAATGAAAGCAGGACCAGACACTGAAAGGCGTCCCAGAGAAGAAGTCCCTTACTGCTGCGCTGCTATAATAGGAAGAGGCTGTTAAGTACAGCCGTTCGGCCTCACCATCCGCTAAGAACAGCGCCAAACAAGTCTTCCACGGACCGGAAGGTGTATACGGCGCCCAACAATTCTCCCAAAATAAAGCCGCGCCCTTTCCCAAAGGCTGCGCGCTAATCCAAACTATTTCCGGCTCCTGACCAAGGGAAAGCGACCAATCGCTATGCTGAATATAGTCCAAAACTAGTGGGGGCTGCGTCCCACAAGTCAAGTCTTTGGGGTTTGCGTCCCAAAGTTCCACGCTTACCAAGCGCACTTCTCCAAAGGAAAATGATATGAGAATTAGATGCCCCTCTCCTCTCTTCAAACGCCTCTTATAACCTTTTTCACTTTTAACCGATCCCCAAAAAGTGGACCAAGGGCGCTTAAGTGAAAAATATAAAATTATAATAATTTCCTTTTAAGAGGCTGAAAATATAGGAAATAATGCTTTCTTTTTAATTCAACAGCTATCCGTGCCCCGAATGGTTCCGACATATGAATGAAATATTTAGGAAAGTTCGAGACCTTTCCAATGAGCTATTACACTCTAGTACACGCATCCCGACGAGGCCAGAAACACCTTATAACCCCAAATTGGCTATAACTTAGCCTTATTTTAAATAAAAGACGGAAACTCAGAAATATTAAAAATATAACCAAAGTAACCGAGAAATGTCCAATCGAACACACGAACTGTCAGAACAACTTGTCACCTGTCTGTGACTGGAGCCGGAAATCAAGGAACCACTGGCAGTCTCCTCCCTAAAATCTAGGGATGCTCTTAAAACTTAGGGAACAAACCCTAACACCCTGAAACTGCACCTCTGAACAGAATCTCATGGAGTCCCAATCCTGGGCCTGACCAAGTCTCCAAAAAAAATAGGAGTAACCTCCACAAAAGTAGGAACTGCCTCCCACGAACAAGAAATGTCGCCCAACTGATCAATAACCTGCCAGAGCACCAAGTCCAACACTGAAAAACCAAATTGGGTCTCTGTACCATCCTGTCAACCTACAAGACCCCATAATAGGCTGACTCTCATGTCACTGCAATACTGGACTAGAGTGGGGACATGACAGTCCTCCCCTCTAGGAGATGCTTGCCCACAAGCAACTGTAAGGCCGGATGCTGCAAAATGCTCTCCCCTTCCCAGGTGGCATCCTCTATGGGAAGATCTCTCCATCGAACCAAATACTCTCGAATCACCCGTTTCCTCAATTGCCGTTCCCTTACCTCAAGAATCTCATCAGGAACCATAATCAAATTACCTTCCTCATCCATAGGAGGTAACTCGGGTGAAACTGTTATATGCTGTCCCAGGGCCCTTTTTAGGCGAGATACGTGAAATACATTATGAATCCTGCTGTCTACCGGTAACTCAATCTCATATGCAACCTCCCCTACTCGTCTGAGCACTCTGAATGGACCATAGAAACGTGGTTTGAGCTTTTCAGCTCCCCCCTTTTTAAGGGTGCTCTGTCGATATGGTTGTAAGCGCAAAAAGACCATATCATCCACCTCAAATGCTCTCTCAATCCGGTGTCTATCAGCGTACATCTTTTGCTGATTTTGGGCCTGCTGTAAATTCTCTCTGAGGGATCTCATGATATCCTGGTTTTCCTGTAACCAATTCTGAGCCAAGGGACCTCTACTGTCACCAAGTGCCAAATCAGTGAAAGATAATGCTTCATATCCATAGAGGGCTCTAAAAGGCGTCATGCCAATGGACATATGGTGCGAGGTATTATAACAATACTCGCCCAAATACAACCAACGAACCCATGCCTTTTGTTGCCCTGACACATAGTTACGCAAATACCCCTCAACCCACTTATTAACTATTTCAGTCTGCCCATCCGTTTGAGGGTGATAACTAGTACTAGGTGTCAACATGGTGCCTGTAAGCCTGAAAAGTTCCTGCCAAAAGGAACTCATGAACCTGCTATCCCGGTCACTCACAATGGTCTTGGGAAGACCATGGAGTCTAAACACCTCTCTGAAAAATAATTCAGCCACTTGTGATGCTGTAAAATCTAGGGCAATGGAGAAGAAGTGGGCGTACTTTGTTAACCTGTCCACAATCACATAAATACAATCTTTCCCCTGAACTCGAGGAAGACCTGTAATGAAATCCATGGAAATCCCTGTCCACTTCTGTTCTGGTATAGGTAAGGGCTGCAATAATCCTGCAGGGTAAGTATGTTCAGACTTGTTCTGCTGACAAGTCACACACTCCCGAACATGCCTCAAAACATCATCTTTGAGGCCCTTCCATGAGAATCTCTCTCGAATCGCCCTATAAGTCTTCACATATCCTGGATGTCCTGCCATAGGAGTATCATGATGAGCCTGCAAAATTTGTTCCTTCAACTGTGACCCTGGAACAAGATAAACCCTGCCTTTGTAGTAGATAATGTCATCTACTACACTATATCTGTCATCTACTACCACACCCTCTATGATCTCACCAGCATACTGATTCTTGGAATACTCAACTAAAAGTTGAGCCTTCCAATCCGCTGAAATCTCACTCAATGAGCAAAGGGCAGCCAATGAAGGTTTCCGAGAGAGTGCATCGGCCACAATATTATTCTTTCCCTTTATGAATTCGATATCGAAATCATAAGCCTGAATTTTGCTGATCCATTTTTGCTGTCTATCATTGAGCTCCTTCTGATTTAGGAAATATTTCAAACTATTGTGGTCAGTTCTTACCACAAATTTGCTACCCACAAGATACTGTCTGAACTTGGCCAACGCATGCATGATAGCTAACATTTCCTTGTCATAAGTAGAATACAACCTTTCATTATTTTGCAACTTTCTACTCTCATAGGCAATCGGATGTTTGTTCTGCATCAACACGGCTCCTATACCCAATCCCGAAGCATCACATTCTAGAACAAATGGCTGTGAAAAATCAGGTAGTGCCAAAACAGGGCAAGTACTCATAACCTCTTTGAGTCTATCAAAGACCCCCTGTGCAAGTTCTGTCCATCTGAAGGCTCCTTTCTTAGTAAGATCTGTCAAAGGTGCTGCCAACTGAGAAAACCCCTTAACAAATCTTCTATAATAAGCACACAATCCAAGGAATCCACGTAACTCAGTAATGTTCCGAGGAACCGGCCAATTCTGAATTGCCTGAATCTTCTCCTCATGCACCTTAACCCCATCAGCACTGATTACATGTCCCAAGTATAGTACCTCCCTCAATCCAAACTCACATTTGGAGAGCTTAGCAAATAGCGACTGGTCCTCCATTATGCTCAGCACCTCCTCAAGATGTCGGAGATGATCCTCCCAAGTATCACTGTAAATTAATATATCATCAAAGAATACTAGAACCGACTTCCTCAACTGCTTGTTGAAGATATGGTTCATACAGGATTGGAAGGTCGCAGGTGCATTGGTAAGGCCAAATGGCATTACCAGGAACTCATAGTGCCCATAGTGACAACGGAAAGCAGTCTTGGGTACATCCTCAGCTTGTACACGAATCTGATGGTAACCAGAGCGAAGATCAATCTTAGAGAAATATAGAGCCCCATGAAGTTCATCCAACAACTCATCTATGCGGGGAATAGGATATCTGTTTTTGATTGTTTTCTTGTTCAAAGCTCTGTAATCAACACACATCCTTAGAGTCCCATCCTTCTTCTTAACCAACACTACAGAAGAAGCAAAGGGGCTGGAACTAGGCCGAATGAACCCCATATCTAACAATTCATGAATAGTCTTCTCAATTTCATCCTTGTAAGCTCTAGGATGACGGTATGGAGTAGTAATCACTGGCTTTGCTCCCTCTTCTAACTCTATTCCATGCTCAAAACCTCTGTCTGGAGGCACTCCAGGAGGTATATCCCCAAAGACTCTACCATGGCGATCCATCACTGACTGAATGTCCACATGAAACAGGCGGCCGTCCTGAGATGTGGGTGTTTTGGGCTTCACCAAACAATGCGTAGCCCAGAGTACATCATTATGTCTAAGGATAGCCTCCATCCTACGAGAAGTCACCTCTCTAGGCCCACCATCAGAAGCTGCCCTCAAAATCACCTTCTTTCCTCCAGAAAGAAACTCTAATTGCATAAGACGGTGATCAATAATGTAACGTCCAATACCTTGTAACCACTGCATACCCAACACCACATCATAATCCTCTATAGGAAGTACATAGAAATCATCAGTCAAAGTATGGTCCCCCATCTGAATACTAAGCTGCGGAATTCGTTTGGTACAACTCAAAATTGCACCATCTGCTACCTTAACTCCAAAACCGCCAAACTCCTCATACTGTAAACCACGCCTCTCAACTAATTTCTGGTCAATAAAGTTATGTGTAGCCCCCGTATCTACCAGGCTAGTGACCCGCTTACCCTTAAGTGTCCCTTTTAGTCTGAAGGCATGAAACTTAGGATAACTGGAAAGGGTAGCCATGGCTACTTTGGCGGATGCCAAAGGCTCAGGGGTGTCTAGCTCCAACTGAGTCTGAACCTGCTCAACCTCCTCTGTATTATCCTCAGAATCAGTATCCGGAACCTCCTCATCCCCTAGCTCTGAAGTCACCTCGATCAAGTGAACCTTTCCTTTGCCCATACAACGGTGCCCGGGCTCCCATGGATCTTTGCAGGAAAAACATAACTTTTTCCTTCTCAGTTCGTTCCTCGTCTCCTGATTCATCCAAGGGACTTTAGATGAAGTTCCTCCTTTGTTTTGTGTCGAATTGGCCTTCTGAAAAGGCCGAGAGTCTCTAACTGGTTTCTTATCTGCCTGATAAGAAGTGGGAACAGTGTCCAATCTCAATGTCACCTCGATAGCCTCCTTAAGAGTTGCTGGTTGGAAAGCACGAACCAGGCCCTTAAGTCTGTCTTGTAACCCCTCAATAAATAACATCACGCTCCGTCTCTGAGGCATGTCAGGTACCATGACCGCAATACGTTGGAACTCATTAATATAAGCATCTGCGTGACCAGTCTGTCTTAGATGAGCCAACTCCCTGTAGTAGAGTTCTGGATCCTTACGGTCAAATTGTGCAATGAGCCGCTCAGTGAACTCAGCGTAAGAGTGAACTAAGGCGTGATCCTGGGTGATCAATCCATGGTGCCACCAATCATATGCAACCCCTTCTAAGTGCAATACTGCAAACTGAATAGCCTCACGCTCAGGCATGGGCCTCAAGGAAAGATATATGTCCAGCTTGTGGACCCACGCTCTTGCACTAGTATCACCAGAGCCATTATATGGAGCCAATGTAATCTTCCCAGTAGCTCTATTGAGGTCATGATTCTGCTGCTGCTGGGGTGGCCTATTTCCCCTATCTCCCCTAAATCTGGCTGCATCTCTCCGCTGTGCACAATACTGGGGAAGAGGAAAGACATCCCGAACCTCAGGAGGTAGAGCTCTCCACTCCGCTGTAACTGCCAAAACTGACTCCTGAAATCCAATCTCGGGTGGTTCCACCTGCGCTGCCTGTTCTCCTGGTATGAATCGAGGTAGCAATGGCCTATTCGGAGTAGGCGTATGATGACGATGCCTCCTACTGGACTGAACGGAACTCCCTGCCGAAGAGTGAGACTGATGGCTGCGCTGACTTCCTGCCACTGAAACAGATCTACTCCGCCTGCCTCTGTGTCTATCCATCTCCAACCGCTCCAATGTATCCTGTAATCGATCTAAGGTCTGGGCTATCCTGGGTTGAGTAGTGATGAGAGTCCTCATCATCTCTCTTTCTACATCATCCTGATTCCTCTGAGCATCCCTCTGTCCTTCTGCCATAATAGGCTCTTGTTCTGTTCCAAACTCCCGCTCGTACTGAGCTCTTCTGCGTGTATAATATCTGTTTAAATCAGTTCTGCCCGGATGCATAGAAAACAATTTCACTGAATCCCCTCAGGCTGGCAGGACAGTAGCTCTGATACCACTGAAAGATCCCTGATGGATCTCTTCTATTGCACTGCTGTAATATTTTTGTATTTTCTATTGAAATTTGTGTTTTTTCTTTGTTTTTTGGTTTTTGGATGAATTTTGCAACAAGTAAATAATTGAAATGCAAAAGCATAAATAACTTATGGAATTTAAAAACTAAGTACAACCAGATCCAAATTCGGATGAGCAGGCTTTCTAGATATTTAATCAAATAATGAACCTATTACAGATTGCCAAAATTCATGTGGAATATAGTGATAAACTGCCCAACCTGAATTGTTGAATGAAAGCAGGACCAGACACTGAAAGGCGTCCCAGAGAAGAAGTCCCTTACTGCTGCGCTGCTATAATAGGAAGAGGCTGTTAAGTACAGCCGTTCGGCCTCACCATCCGCTAAGAACAGCGCCAAACAAGTCTTCCACGGACCGGAAGGTGTATACGGCGCCCAACAATTCTCCCAAAATAAAGCCGCGCCCTTTCCCAAAGGCTGCGCGCTAATCCAAACTATTTCCGGCTCCTGACCAAGGGAAAGCGACCAATCGCTATGCTGAATATAGTCCAAAACTAGTGGGGGCTGCGTCCCACAAGTCAAGTCTTTGGGGTTTGCGTCCCAAAGTTCCACGCTTACCAAGCGCACTTCTCCAAAGGAAAATGATATGAGAATTAGATGCCCCTCTCCTCTCTTCAAACGCCTCTTATAACCTTTTTCACTTTTAACCGATCCCCAAAAAGTGGACCAAGGGCGCTTAAGTGAAAAATATAAAATTATAATAATTTCCTTTTAAGAGGCTGAAAATATAGGAAATAATGCTTTCTTTTTAATTCAACAGCTATCCGTGCCCCGAATGGTTCCGACATATGAATGAAATATTTAGGAAAGTTCGAGACCTTTCCAATGAGCTATTACACTCTAGTACACGCATCCCGACGAGGCCAGAAACACCTTATAACCCCAAATTGGCTATAACTTAGCCTTATTTTAAATAAAAGACGGAAACTCAGAAATATTAAAAATATAACCAAAGTAACCGAGAAATGTCCAATCGAACACACGAACTGTCAGAACAACTTGTCACCTGTCTGTGACTGGAGCCGGAAATCAAGGAACCACTGGCAGTCTCCTCCCTAAAATCTAGGGATGCTCTTAAAACTTAGGGAACAAACCCTAACACCCTGAAACTGCACCTCTGAACAGAATCTCATGGAGTCCCAATCCTGGGCCTGACCAAGTCTCCAAAAAAAATAGGAGTAACCTCCACAAAAGTAGGAACTGCCTCCCACGAACAAGAAATGTCGCCCAACTGATCAATAACCTGCCAGAGCACCAAGTCCAACACTGAAAAACCAAATTGGGTCTCTGTACCATCCTGTCAACCTACAAGACCCCATAATAGGCTGACTCTCATGTCACTGCAATACTGGACTAGAGTGGGGACATGACAGTTGTATATAACCAAATAATGCAATTCCTATTCCTAGAAGATTATAACTACAATATTGTTATTCTTGTTCATTCTTATTTCAATTTAGCCGTAGAGCACATATCCACCAATCACCAAGGCTACAAACTAACATATTTTTAAGTCGATAAGGCATCTTATTATGAGAACTTAGGAAAAATATTTTAATTAATTTTTAGACCAATCAAAATATTAGAATCTTATGAAACAAGATCACCACAACAAGCAACATTTGATACACTATTTTGGACTTTAAAATTGTATTTAATTGTGGACTAGAATACCTTTTTAATATTTTATAAATGGCAACAATGACTACACATTCAAGAGTGGATCCATGTGTCATGCAACGTCTATTTTATAAATGGAGGCTATAACTACACATTCAATAGTGGGTCCATGTGTTGGTTATTGCAACATACAATTTTAATGTCAATTTTATAAATGGTGACTAGATGGCTACAAATCCCAGGGCAGTTTCATGCATTGGTTAAATTATAATAAAATTTTATCTTTTCTATTTCCAATGTATTTTGTTAACCTTTTTCTCTAATTAATTTATATATTATATTAGTGACTATGTATTAGACCCTATAATGAAGTTTTTTTATTCATTATTGAGAAAGAGTTATTGTTGGTCGTGATGATGATTAGTTTTTAAAATGGTGGCTATGACTACACCATTCTAGAGTGGGTCCATGTGTTTGTTATTGAAACATACAAGTTTAGCATCGATTCTATAATTTAACTAGAAATAATACAATTTTTATTTTTATAACACTTCTAGGAATAATTTGTAAAAACAAAATAAAGAAATGTAGATGAGTTTTATAGGAAAAAATACTTTTGTGGAAAACTTTTTTTTTTAACCGAAACTAAAGAGGAAGAGGATAACCCAAACTAGTTGTCCCAATAAGTAATTTGGTGCAAATCCTTTAAAAGAACACCATTGTCACTCCTCTAGGTCATGATAAAAAATAGAGAAACCATCGTCATCAATCACCACAAAAGGTCGTCGATCACCAATAAGGTCCATAATCAGAGGGGATTATTTCTATAGGAGATTCTCTAGGCATAAGGGGAAATAATTGATGATCCTATGGGGATGTTGAGTATTTGACCCTAGAAATACTCCTTGCATCTACAGTTGGTATAAATCACTTAAACTAAAAAGAAACCAGTGATAGTAAATTGGTTGATATAAATCACTTAAACTAAAGAGAAACTAATGATACTAAATTATCCACAATCCTTACGTATAATAAAATAAAAACTTACTTGATTCTATTAAATTAAAAATAAATAAAATAATAAATTATATATAACTATAAAATATCCTTTACAACTACAAGTGCAATTGCTAGTATAATTATCAAGGATCTGGTGTTCCAACTCTATGTTTACCAATTACATTTTTATTTATTTCCTACTAACATAAGGTTCGATGATCCTTATCCAATGGGGGTTATGCCACAATGGAAGTGGCCTACCTACTAACATAATGGTTGTTAGGTTGAGGGATGAGTATGTTTACTTGCTCGGCCTTCCCCTCTCCTCTATGGCTTCATAATCCCAGAAAAAATTCATTCAAATGCCTTTAAATGCCGGGCTTACTACCCCATGTCAAATATACCTCTTTAGTGCATCTTGGAATTGATTCTACGACTCTAAAATCCTCAATCATTCATTCATCTTATCTAGATAGGAGATGTTCCTACTATTTATTTCCTTATTCAATAAGAAAGAGAAGTAGTTACTTTATATATTACATTTATTCTTGTACAATAAATTAATATGTCAAAGAGGATTAAGGAAGAAACAAAGATATATTTAGAGTAGACTTTTGGATACCTTGGTAATAACTCTACCACGATAGCAAGATGTTCAGGTGTGTATACAGCTCCCATGAACAAGACCACATTTGGATGCCTCAATCTCTTCATTATATAAATCTAAAACAAACATGGAGAATCGAATTTATCAAAGGGATAATATAAGGAGATACAATTATATAAAATCTTTTTCAAATAAACAACAATTTATATCATTAGAACTATGTCAAACCCTGACCTTGAGTGGATCCTCTAAAGTGCATCAAAATATGACAAAATAGTGAAACATTATGACAAACCTCTTTTTTGTAATCATGCAAAATCTCATTCGAATACTCACGCCCACTAAAACATTTCACTGCAACATCCTGATAATCATAATAATGTTTTACAATTTCGTAAATCAATATATCAATCCACTCTCAAGTAACCATTCTAAGAATATAACCAAACATCACATCTAATAACTTATATTACATACCGAACCATACCATAGGCCATGGAAGACAACACCACAAGACCCTGAAAAAGTGATTAAAAATAACACAATTATGAAAGTCTCCACATATTTTGTCTAAAATGAAATCAACAAGGAAAGAAAAGCCTAACAAATGTTTATAGTTTAACAAATCAAATGGAGAATCCAAAAAACAAAAACCCTAAATTGAACACAAAGTAACAAACATGGAGGCCTATTTACATGCATTCACCCAAAGCTTCCACCTTTTGATGTTGAGGCCTACTTATATGTGTAAACAAAACACCTCCATAGGCATATAACCTTGAACATATTTATTATATTGCATCATTTCCAGAAAACATCAATGATAAACTTGTTGACCATTTTTTGATCCTGCAGGCCAAAATCGGTCTCCTTCCTTCCCTACTATTTTGAGTAGTCAGTCTTTTATGTATCCACCCTTCTGCAAATTGTGTTTTTTCCCTTTTGTAATAAGCATGTCTCTGTAAAGAATCAAATGACTTGAGTCTTGTAGACGTCTCAGGTTGATCCATAGGCTTATCCTGTTTGGGGCAGTCGGTTTGCACAAGCCGTTTGGCAAGGGAATGGTCCGGTTCAAAGAATGAAAGTCTTTTACAAAGTTCTAAAGACAAAGTGCCCTTGCAGAGGGCAGTCAAGAAGCAAACTGGACCATTCCAGCAGGCTACGGAGGGCAATTATGGGCCCAAAATTACCCTTGCGAAGGGCAGAGAGCACCTTCGGGAAAATAATTAAAGAAGAAGGCCGAAAGGTAAGTTTTTTTGCGGAGGAAGACCAAGACAAAAGGATAAAGATTTCCTTCGGACTTTCTGTCCGAAGAAAATCCAACGGAAAAGACAAGGAAGAATCAAAGGATGAATTCCTTCGAACAAAATGCCCGAAGGAATTCCTTCGGACATTTTGTCTGAAGAAATTCACAAGGAAAAAACACAAGGCAGAATTATTTTGAACAAAAGCCCGAAGGAATTCCTTCGGAATTTTGTCCGGAGGAATTTCCCAAAGAAAATGACCGAAAGGAAAGGGCCGGGACTTTGAAGAAAGATTTCCTTTGGACAAAATGTCTGAAGGAATTAAGAAGACAAGGGAGCCCGAAGGAACCCGAAGGGTAAGTGCCCTTGCGGGGGACTCTCGGCTGCCAAAAATGGGACACCTTCCTTTCGGGAAGGTTCAAATTGTGAAAGGCTGAAGAAATTGCCAAAGGGGTGATGGGCCGAAGACGTCAAAATTAGCGTAGCGAACTAGCCGTTGGCAGTTCAATGTCTGGTGACGAGCGGACACCTCAAATTCAAGGCAGCAAACTAGCCGTTGGATTTCAAATGGCAACGGGCCTACGGACGTCAAATTTATGGTGGTGAAATAGCCGTTTGGTTTTTTACATAGTGACGGGCCTGCAGACGTCAACTTTGATAGGATGCATCAGCTGTTGAGGATAAGCCAAAGGGCTAATGCCTTCAGACAAGCAGTCGAAAGAGCTCAAATCGTTGAGAAAGGAGCCTGAGGCGCCCGAAAAAGATGAGAAGAATAGCTCGAGAGCTCAAAATTGCCAGAAAGAGACAAGAAATAGCAAGGAAAGAGGGAACAAAACAGAGAATCCAGAACACGGCCACGCACACATACGACAACATTTGGAATGTTCCAAAAGATGCACCCAGTCAAGCACGGAAAAGAATATATCAGCCCAGGTGGCAAAAGAGGGCGTCGGCAGCAGACAGTCGCATAAGTCTTAAAGAGGGGCGACCTTGTCATTAAAACAATCAAGCGACCCATGCTTTTGCAGTAGCATTTAATACGTTTAAGCACTAAAGTCAAGCCATGTGATATCTACAGCATGGTTCTATCATGCCATTTCTAGAATGATGATATCAGCATGAGCAATTTCCTCTTCCCTAGGAATTCAATGCAGCATGGGCTGCTTGTTCTGGAAGGCACAAAAAGTCTTTCTCTTTATGCTATATATATTGTAACTGTTGACGCAGAAGATTGCACCCTTGGCAGGAGGCCGAGCTCTTGCCTTCCACACGTCAAAATGGAAACTCCCCTCTCGCCTGTGGGACCGGTGACGCTGGAGGGGAGAGTCTCTAGATAAGGGCTAGCTCCCTCTGATGTATCTTTTAGGCCCTGGTTTCTCCTACTGCTAACAAATAAATGTAAAAAAAAAGGGGAGGGGGATGAAAAGGGAGAGAGAGATGCTGAAAATAGAACCTAAGCCTAAAAATGAAAAGGTGATACACTAGAAAATGTTGACCCACTCAGCCCGAACATACACTTTTCGCTAGGAAGAAGCGCCTATACACTTCATCTAACGTGGAAAGCTCTTCTGTTTCAGTGAGTCAGGGGTTCGTAGAGATACAGGGAGGAAGAAAACTACCAAAGGTGCTCTGCGACACACTTGGGCAGCCTATTCACAGACGCCTATATTCCTGCTGTAGACACTTCTAGCAAACCTGCAGAAAAGAGACTTCACAATGCACTAGACATGCTGTAATTGATCTGTGAAAAGCATGAAAGACAATGACTTAACACAAAAGAAAAACATAGACATATACTTTAAAGTGCAAGTCCAGATAGAGGTAAAAATGCTAAGTCCGGATTCAAGGTAATATCTGGCAGAGTTCTGCCTTACAAGCCCGAGAGATTTTGGGGCAGAGTTTTGCCTTAAGGCTGAGAGAGTCCTTCTCAAATGAGAAATCTACAATATATAGAAAGAGGAAGAGAACTTGACGCTTTCTGGGAAAGACTTTGGCGCTCTTTTTTCAAGTGGCCCATGTGCGCTCTGAGCCTTGGGAAGAGGGAGCCGTTTGATTGTCGATTCCTGCTTTGACTTTGGCGTCCCAACATTAATGAGAAAACATGGCCGCGCCTCTTTTTTGGCAAACAAACTGCTCCTTCCAGATATTCACGCAGTTTGTCCCCTTATAAATGCAAAAGGGAGAAGACAGGCCGCGCCGTTTACTATTTGGTGACCATCTGGCAATAACTCGCCTCCCCTTTGCCACTTGGACTGCTTTGTCTTTTCGTGCACTGTCTTCTTCCTTGCTTTGTCTCCTTCTACTCCTTCAGCCCTCGGGGGCTATCTTCTGGCGGGTCGCTGCGTTCCTTGGGCTCCTTTCATGGTTGGCGACAAACGGCTATTTCATCGCCTTAGAATTGACGTTCGTGCACCCGTCACTGCGTTTGAATACCCAACGGCTAGTTTGCCATGTTTAACTTTGACGTCCTCGGGCCCGTCACCCTTGGACCTTCCTTCGACTTTCTTCTTCGGCCTTTTTCCCCGCGGGCCTTTTCTGCGGGCTTATTTTCCATCGAGCTTTTTGTGCGGACTTTTTTCCCCGCGGACAATTTTCCCTCGGACAAAAAGTCCGTGAGAATTGGTCGTTTTGATTTAGGAATTTTCTCGGCTTTTTCTCCCGAATTTCTTCGGAATTTTTGTCCGAAGGAATTCCTTAGGACAAAAGTCCGAAGAAATTACTTCTTTTGCCTTAGTCTTTTGCGGGATCCTTTTCATCTGCAGCCTTTCCGAATTCCTTCGGGCTTTTTGTCCGAAGGAATTCCTTCGAACAAAAAGTCCGAAGGAATTATGCCTTTCGACTACCTTAAACAAAATTCCAAAAAAACTTAATCTTTTGCGGCTTTCTTTCCTTGTGGCCTCTTTGAAGTGCTCTCTACCCTCTGCAAGGGCTCTTGAACCCAGAACTGCCCTCCGCAAGGGCACCTGTCCTTCGGGAGGCTTGAACCTTTGATTGAACCGCTCCCTCGAACCAACCGTTGAACCAATTGATTGAACCGGTTCAATGGTTCAAACGTTTGTTGAACCGTTTGATGAACCAAGCCTTGAACTGAGCAAACAAACCCTTTGATTGAACCAAAAGCCATTGAACCGAACCGACGGATTGAACCAAAACGAGGAACTTTGCCGATTGAACTGAAGCATTGAACGGAGGCATTGAACCGAAGCATTGAACCGGTTCAATGGTTCAACGGTTCAAAGATGCCAACTTTCCTTGTGAAATTCTTCAGACAAGAGTTCGAAGAAGCTTTGTAAAACCTTGCACTCTCTAAACTAGTTCTTCATTTGCCAAAAAGACTACACCTGCAGAGTTCGTAGAAGTCCCTGTGAAGTCCGTAGAAAACCTGCAGAGTCCATAGAAATGGACCTGCAGAGTCCATAGAAAACATCATTGTTGAGTCCATAAAAATCCAAGCTCTGCAGAGTCCGTAGAAATGGACCTGCAGAGTCCGTAGAAATTGCAAGACTCATGCAAAATCAAAAGCACTGGCTCAAAACAACATAAAAAAAAGGGGGGACCGAAAAATGGTCAACAAATTGGCGACTCCCAGGGGAAGCATGCCTGCTATGCTTAGAGACCAGTTGCCTTTTAGTCCATTGGGCGCGGAGTCAAAATGCAGCTTTGAAGAAAAGTTAGCAACAGCCCCAAAAGATTCAAGAATCAAACATGAAGCTTTTTACCCCAGACATAAGGGAAAGCACACACAAAACTAAAAACACTACTTGTGCAAACTGCACTTAGGGAAAGCAGGAAAAGAAACTGAAAGCAACTACTATGTACAACTAACCAGGTATATTTGCTTCCCTCTTTGATCAAAGGGAAAATTTCTTAAGTCCCCTCCCTGGCTAGGAAACTCATGGTGCCAAACAAGTGGCTGAATGAAGTGGAGACTTGGTGACCTGCTCCTCTTGCCTGCCACCTGGATTGGCTTGTATCCGAGTGGATCAGATTCAAACATGCTTCCAACATATACGTACTCTGTTTGTTCTTGGAAACTTGCCTCCTGTTGGTTCTTCATGCTGGTGTATCTCATCAAGAAATCAATCGCTGCTGGCTCATCACCATAAGCCCCTTGATATGCATCATTGATTGGCTTGTCCCCTTCTGCCTCATGCTCGGGTTCCATGGTATGATCATCCTCCTTGATGACTTCAAAGAAAGTATCTTCAGATTCCCCAACTTCTTGAAAGGATAAATCTGAAAGCCTGCAGCCTCTTTGCATACTTATTTGAGTCCCAATGCTGCCTTCTCCACTCTTAGCCAGCTCATAGCCCCTTGAAGAATAGTGTAACCTGCCCCAATGACTTCAAACAAATCGTTCAAAGGGTGGTCAAGAAAGTGTCCATGCCCCTCTGTGACGTCTTGCAAAATGAGAAAAGGGTCAGAAAACACTTCTTCCTCATTAGAGATAGAGGCAAAAGCTTGTGACTTGTCTTCTTGTTCATCAAAGGGGGGACCTATGGTGATCTCCTCCTCATCTGCACTCATGAAGTCTCCCTGATCAGTCATAAACTGAGCATACTCCTCTTCACTTGCTTCCTTCAAGACAGGTTCCTCCTCGAGAAGGGGTGAAATGGAAGGCTGACAGATGAACTCATGTGGAAGAGGAGGCAGTCCTTGAGCTAGAATCGAATGATTCTCCTCTTTCCATTTGGTCAGCACTTCATCTATATCAGGCATGGCCTGATAGCTCTCTTGGAGGTGTGTAGATGGAGTGTGTTCAGACATGGAATCTGCTATTTGGTCTGAAACGTCTATCACACGATGGCTGAGGAAACTCGCTCTAGACTCCAACTCTGCAATCTGCCTGTCTATATCTTCTTGGAAGAGCCTTTCCTGGAGATCACAATCATCATCGGGAGCAGGAGCAGCCTCATCTTCTTCAAGGTTTTGAGCAAAACCTTTCTCCTCCTCTTCCGTTTTGCCCCATGATTCTACTGTTTGCTTCCAACTCATGACCTTGGGATTGGAATCTTGCTCATGTGAACAGGTAGCAACTTTATCCTCTTCAAGGTCCTGAGCTGGTTCATGATGTTTCTTCTTCCAGCTTGGAATTTGGAGATCATGTTGAAAGACTTGAGGAGGTTGGGGAAGATTTGGGAGGGTCTGCTCATGTACAGGATGAGCTGTCTGAAAAGAGGCGTGCTGAAAAGCTAGGCGCACGGGATTAAAGGCAGGGTCGATTGATGCATCGGATGAGCCAAAATGAGCAAGTGCCATCTGATAGAAAGGATTTGGCACACAAGAGGGGGCTTTCTTTAGAACAGGAGGGGGCAGACCTTGGGCCAAAATGACTTGATTTTCGTCTCTCCACTTTACCAACACTTCATCAATATTGCAATTTGCTTGAGGATTGGTAGAAGGGGTATCTTTTGGCGTCGGCTCCTCTACAAGGTCTGAAAGCTCCATCTCTCTTTCTCAAAGCAGTCTCACCTTAGCCTCTAATTCCTCAATTCGCTTAGCCAGATCATCCTCATTTTGTCTTTCTTGGGGCTCATAGGAATCATCATAGAGATGGCGAGTGCATGAAGGTTGCCATGAAATACAAGAAGCTTCCTGAGGAAGGGTGGGAGGGACTCGAAAAGGAAAAACCTCATTCTTTACCTCACACTCTTGAGCAATGTCTTTCTCCTCTTTGTTGTTCCACGACTCAACCACTTTATTCCAGCTCAAGACATTCGGACTGGGCATCTCCTTTTGGGGTGATAGGGCCACAATGTGAGAGGGTAATGAGGGTTTGGATTCCACTTCCCTTGCTGCCAAAATAGACTGCTGCATTTGAAGATTTGCCAATTCAATCTGTCTATCAAGATTAGCCTTAAACACGAGATTTACTGTTTCGGAACTCTCCTCAGCATGATTGGGGAAAGGACTTTGATAGGCTTGACTTGGCTCATAAGCAGGGGCTGTGTATGACTGATATGATACTTGGGGCAGCGAGTATGCAGGTTGATAGACTTGGTAAGGCTGCCTCTCATGAATACTCAGCTTCTCTTCCAAAGATGCAATCAAACCACTCACATCCAGCATCTCACCTGTAAGCCTTTGCCAATTGGCTCTTTCAATAGGAGCCCATTCACTCTTAACCTGATCTAGTGCATTTCTCACTTGATGGACGACATGATCAGGGATTTCTTGGCCACATCCCCTTCTGGTGTCAAGCTCTACTACATACTTTTCGTATCCCAATAGCGCTCGTTTGAAAGTGGAAACGGGTTGATTGGCAAAGAGACTGGGTTGAGTAGAAGTGACACATTGAGAAGACTAGGCATAAGGTTGATATAGCTCATGATAGGGTTGAGACTGGTCATATTGGACCTGATAAGGATCAACATAAGGCTGGTAAGGATCATAGCCAGGCTGGCCAAGGAAAATAGGGTCCATGGCTCTGAACGATGGAATTATACATACCAAAATACTGTTTCTTGATGGCACCAGAACTGCTTAAATAGTTGATTTAACTCGGAGTCGCCATTGGTGTTGATGCAAAAGCCTCCAAAAGCTGGTTGGTTGAAGAACACACCAAAAATTCTTCAACTCTTTGGACACAACTTGTCCTAGTTGGTCCCACCAGGCGTGCCAAAACCGTTGACGTAGAAGATTGCACCCTTGGCAGGAGGCCGAGCTCCTGCCTTCCACACGTCAAAATGGAAACTCCCCTCTCCCCTGTGGGACCGACGAAGCTGGAGGGGAGAGTCTCTAGATAAGGGCTAGCTCCCTCTGATGTATGTTTTAGGCCCTGGTTTCTCCTACTGCTAACAAATAAATGTAAAAAAAAGGGGGGGGATGAAAAGAGAGAGAGATGCTGAAAACAAAACCTAAGCCTAAAAATGAAAAGGTGATACACCAGAAAATGTTGACCCACTCAGCTCGAACATACACTTTTCACTAGGAAGAAGCGCCCATACACTTCATCTGATGTGGGAAACTCTTCTGTTTCAGTGAGTCAGGGGTCCGTAGAGATACAAGGAGGAAGGAAACTACCAAAGGTGCTCTGTGACACACTTGGGCAGCCTATTCATAGACGCCTATATTCCTGCTGTAGACACTTCTGGCAAACCTGCAGAAAAGAGACTTCACAATGCACTAGACATGCTGTAATTGATCTGTGAAAAGCATGAAAGACAATGACTTAACACAAAAGAAGAACACAGACATATACTTTAAAGTGCAAGTCCAGATAGAGGTAAAAATGCTAAGTCCGGATTCAAGATAAAATCTGGCCGAGTTCTGCCTTACAAGCCCGAGAGATTTTGGGGCAGAGTTTTGCCTTAAGGCTGAGAGAGTCCTTCTCAAATGAGAAATTTACAATATATAGAAAGAGGAAGAGAACTTGGCGCTTTCTGGGAAAGACTTTGGCACTCTTTTTCAAGTGGCCCATGTGCGCTCTGAGCCTTGGGAAGAGGGAGCCGTTTGATTGTCGGTTCCTGCTTTGACTTTGGCGTCCCAACATTAATGAGAAAACATGGTCGCGCCCCTTTTTTGGCGAACAAACTGCTCCTTCCAGATATTCATGCGGTTTGTCCCCTTATAAATGCAACAGGGAGAAGACAGGCCACGCCGTTTACTGTTTGGTGACCATCTGGCAATAACTCGCCTCCCCTTTGCCACTTGGACTGCTTTGTCTTTTCCTGCACTGTCTTCTTCCTTGCTTTGTCTCCTTCTGCTCCTTCAGCCCTTGGGGGCTATCTTCTAGCGGGTCACTGCATTCCTTGGGCTCCTTTCATGGTTGGCGCTCAGGCATTTTAAAAACAAACGGCTATTTCATTGCCTTAGAATTGACGTTCGTGCACCCGTCACTGCGTTTGAATACCCAACGGCTAGTTTTCCATGTTTAAATTTGACGTCCTCGGGCCCGTCACCCTTGGACCTTCCTTCGGCTTTCTTCTTCGACCTTTTTCCCCATGAGCCTTTTT
Organism: Torreya grandis; assembly: GCA_037957365.1. NCBI lineage: Eukaryota > Viridiplantae > Streptophyta > Pinopsida > Cupressales > Taxaceae > Torreya > Torreya grandis. The sequence goes on along the minus strand of JARHVA010001982.1, from coordinate 2,101,211 downwards.
TGCAGGCTTATTTTCCATCGGGCTTTTTGTGCGGACTTTTTTTCCCTACAGACAATTTTCCCTCGGACAAAAAGTCGGAGAGAATTGGCCGTTTTGATTTCGGAATTTTCTCGGCTTTTTCTCCCGAATTTCTTCGGACTTTTTGTCCGAAGGAATTCCTTCGGACAAAAGTCTAAAGAAATTACTTCTTTTGCCTTAGTCTTTTGTGGGATCATTCGTTTGCAGCCTTTCCGAATTCCTTCGGGCTTTTTGTCCGAAGGAGTTCCTTCGGACAAAAAGTCTGAAGGAATTATGCCTTTCGACTACCTTAAACAAAATTCTGAAAAAATTTAATCTTTTGCGACTTTCTTTCCTTGTGGCCTCTTTGAAGTGCTCTCTGCCCTCCGCAAGGGCTCTTGAACCCAGAACTGCCCTCCGCAAGGGCACTTGTCCTTCGGGAGGCTTGAACCTTTGATTGAACCGCTCCCTCGAACCAACTGTTGAACCAATTGATTGAACCGGTTCAATGGTTCAAACGTTTATTGAACCGTGTGATGAACCAAGCCTTGAACCGAGCGAACGAACCCTTTGATTGAACCAAAAGCCGTTGAACCGAACCGACGGATTGAACCAAAGCGATGAACTTTGCCGATTGAACTGAAGCGTTGAACTGAGGCATTGGACCGAAGCGTTGAACCGGTTCAATGGTTCAATGGTTCAAAGATGCCAACTTTCCTTGTGAATTTCTTCAGACAAGAGTCCGAAGAAGCTTTGTAAAACCTTGCACTCTCTGAACTGGTTCTTCATCTGCCAAAAGACTAAACCTGCAAAGTCCGTAGAAAACCTCATTGCTGAGTCCGTAGAAATCCAAGCTCTGCAGAGTCCGTAGAAAACCTGCAGAGTTCGTAAAAATTGCAAGACTCGTGCAAAATCAAAAGTACTGGCTCAGAACAGCATTAAAAAAATGGAGGGACTAATTTTTGGCCTGTTGGGCCAAAAATGGTCAACACTAACCTCTCAAGAGAAGAAGTGTAACCTCTCAAGAGAAGAAGAGATCTCTTAGCTTGTATGGCAAAGCCCTGCAAGATTTTACCTTGAATCAAGACATAGCATTTTTACCTCCATTTGAGTTTGCACTTTTGCATATGTCTATGGTTTTGTCTTGTGTTAAGTCATTTTCTTTCATGCTTTCACAGAATGATTCCAGCATGTCTAGTGTATTGTGAGTTCTTTTGCAGGTCAGCAAGAAGTGTCCACAACAGAGTATAGGTGCATGTGAACAGGCTGCCATAGTGTGTCCTAGAACACCTCTGGTAGTGCTTCCTCCCTGTATCTCCAGAGGACCCCTTATTGAACACTGATGCAAAAGAGTTTCTCATGTCAAATGAAGTGTATATCAGCGTGTTCTTGGTGTAAAGTGTATGCCAAAGCTAAATAGACCAACCATTTTAGTGCATCACTGCTTTAATTTAGGTTCTATTTTCAGTATTTTCTCTCTTTTCACCCCCCCCATTGTTAGCAGTAGTAGTAAAAGACCTCAAAGATGCATCAAAGGGAGCTAGCTCTTATCTAGAGATTCTCCCCTCAGTTTTGCCAGACCCACAATAAGAGGGGAGTCTCCATTGTGCCGCATGGAAGAGAGAAGCCCAGCCTTCTTTCAAGGTTGCAATCCACAGCGTCAACAGTTTTTGGCACGCTCGGTGGGACTCATTTTAATGCTTAGAAAAGTTCCAGGATTGGTGCTGGTCCTGTTACAACAAGAATGAACCACTAATCCAGCATCTGACTTTTAATCAGGCGATTGTGGGACAGTTTGTGCAAGGAGTTGAAAGATTTTTTAGTGTGTTCTTCAACCAATCAGCCTTTAGAGGCATTTCAACCAACACCAATGGCAACTCCAAGTTGAATCAGCTGATTAAGCAGTCCTGGTGCCATCAAGAAATCACATTTATTGCTATGTATAATTCCATTGCTCAGCAACATGGACCTTGTTTTCCTTCATATAACTTTGATCAAGCTGAGGTTGTTCATGGCATCACCTCAAGCAGCTCTCCTGGTTGCCCTTCACCTAGTGTAAAGGAAGTAACTTTGGAATTTGAGAAGCAAGTGATGGAGATAAATAGATTGGAGGAGTAGAATAGATATCAGCAAGAGCTTATGTACAAAGAGGAGTGCTTGTTGAGGCAAGCTCAAGCCTTGCAATCCATGAAGGAGGAAGTAGCAAAATGGAAGAGTCCATTCATTCAAGGCAGTCAGCGTTGTGTGCCTTCTCCCATTTCAAAGCAGCCCCCTCCTATTCTAAAGAAAGCCCCCTCTTGTGCACCAAATCCTTTCTACCAAATAGCACTTGCTCACTCTAGCTCATCTGATGCATTAACCACTCCTGCTCTTAATCCCCTGCACTTAGCTTTTCAACACAAAAGGGCATTAGAGCAGCCTCCCCTGAAAATGAACCTTCTCAATTCCTTAGGCTGTGAATCCTCCTTTGAAGGGAATCATCATCTGCCTTTTAAAAAATAGCACGTCTCTCTTCAGGAAGCTCTTCCTGTACGTCAACAGTCTCTTCCTAGTCTTCCTCAACCTCCTCAAGTCTTTCAACATGATGTCAAGATTCCAAGTTGGAGGAGGGAATACCATGAACCAGCTCAGGGCGTTGGAAATGGTGAAGCTGCTCCTGCTCATGGTGATCCTCATGATCTCCAAGAAAGGCTCTTCCAAGAGAATATAGCCAAGCAAATTGCAGAGTTGGAGTCTAGAATGAGATTCCCTAGCCAGGGTGTGATGGACGGTTTAGACCAAACAACATATTCCATGTCTGAACACACCCCATCTATGAAAGATCCCAAACTAGAATTGAATGCAAATAAAATTGATTTCAACTACTTGCAGCATTCAATCAAATGGACAAAGATATAAATCTGAATGTAATTGATAATATAGTCCAGATGTCATAAAATTATTACAGATGTGGTCTCAAAACCCAATTATTATATCAAACTACCAAACTGGAAATAAAAACCTGGGTCTGCGTGCTCGGTCTGTTGTGTCCAAGAAAAACACAGTCGCCGACGTCAGTGATGATGATGTCGACGTCGGTCGATACACTGCCGCCGTCGGTCGTCTGGTGGCGATCTCTGCCTGCCTGTGACTGCCTGACTGCCGGCGTCGGTCGCTGATCGGCCGATGTCGGTCTATACGCCGATGCCGGTCACTTAACTGCCGATGTCGGCCTCTGTAATACCCTGCGGCCCAAAACTGCGAACTGTGCCCTTTCCTTCTCTGAACTTGCTGGTACGGCCTGGTGCCGATCTGTACGGATTCCGTACCGAACCTGATCTGATGATATAAATATATAAATCTGAAATCACAACAATGAATAAATACCTGGAAACCTCTGCATATGCTGAACCCCTGATATTCTCAATGAATGGCCTATGAAGCTCTAGATCTGATCAATATGCCCAATCTGAATTCCGTCACGAATCCACCTCTGAAAAGGGCTGGGTTTTCGTCCAACTCTTCTCCAATCTATTGAAGGTTTGCGTCCTCAGAGATTTCAGCTGAATCACCGATTCAAGCTTCACAATACTCAGAATAATTTTTGCAACAAAGATATTAGATGATTCAAATGCTTTGCCTTCCCCTTCTTTTAAAGGCTTCCAGGAGACTTCTAGAAGAAGTCAAATTTATTTTATTAAGCTATTTTATTTATTTCCATAATAATTAAATCAATTAATTAAAGTTATCCTTTTTGAAGAAAATCTTAATTTTTGGACAACTAAAATTAATTAAACCATTTTAACAGAAATTTGGGGACATTACAGTCCTCCCTTCTTGGAGATTGCTTGTCCCAAGCAATCTCAGAACAATGAACCACTCGATCCTCCTGGATCCCAAATGTAGTTATGCTCTGCACTGCTGTAAATCAATGTAAGTACCTGCAATATCATCAGAAGGTAAAACAAAGAGGAACCCATAATCAAATTGGCGAACACAACTCAACCCATCTCTGAAATCACAACGGCCCTGGATGCGTCGATACTGTAGGCTATGTAATTGGTAACTGCAAATTCCATCTACAAAAGATGGTGTTAATCCATCCCATAACTGCTCCCTCTGTAATGGTGGCACAACCAACTGTACCACACTGTCAAATGTGTGAGAAGAATCAATCTGGAGACTCGACTCCACTGGTATCCCAAACTCCTCAGAATCAGGTACTCCCAAGTCTTGAATATGTGTGTGAGCCTCAACCACATGCTCCTCATAAGCAGCTATAGAAACATACTCATCACCAACACTCAGTGTACTAACATCTGAGTACACCTCCACACTCTGAATGCAAGCATCAGACTTATCCTCACTGTCTAACTCCTGAGTTAAACTCACCTTAAGACAAAGCTCATCCACAACATCCTCAACTAGTCCTACCTGTGAAGATAATGCAGATAAATCATTACCTGAAGATGTGTTAATATCTCCCTGTATTGGATCAGCATGACTGTCAAACTCATCATGCAAGTTGCTGCATGTCATAGGGAAAGCACTACGATCCTTAGGCCTATTAATTAAACTCTTTAACCACATACAAGCTCTAGGTGAGACATTTTTCCCTTTTGTCCAGACATACCATAAATCTTCTGCCAAAAGTTTAAAAATTTTATCCTCCTCCTCGAACAAGATTGTGAACATGATAGAGTGCATTGATGCTAATACATCACTGGAATGAAAATCATCTAAAATAGTCCAAAATATTTTAAACATCCTGCGAATGTCACCAATACAACCTACTAACATCATAAGGTTTTCAAATCCATACCTTGCAAATATTTCAAGTAATCTTGCCCTCTTAGAGAAATGAGGGTCTCTAATGTCATCCAACTTTTTGAAGCTTTTTACCATGGCATGAAGTACCTCTCTCATAATCTGATCATCATTAAAATCAAAGCCAGCTATGATCCTCATGATTTCACTAATGCAAGAGAGCGCTGCAAGTCTTACCACCTCATCACGATGTCTCAATAAACGGGGCTTCACCAACGAACCAAACGGTGGAGCTAGCGCTGTTTGCATCTCATAAGAATTTGACTGATCAACCTTGCTTAAATAAGTTTCCAACTCCTCCAAAGTTTTTAGAATGTCCTCTGCTTGCTGACATGGATTATCTAATTTATTCTTTGCATTGTGCATGCTTTCTTCCAAATCTTTGACCCCTTTTAGAGCCATAATGATAATCAAATTGACCCTGAAATTACCCCTACAGGCTGGCAAGATGCATGGCTCTGATACCACTGAAAGATCCCAAACTAGAATTGAATGCAAATAAAATTGATTTCAACTACTTGCAGCATTCAATCAAATGGACAAAGATATAAATTTGAATGTAATTGATAATATAGTCCAGATGTCATAAAATTATTACAGATGTGGTCTCAAAACCCAATTATTATATCAAACTACCAAACTGGAAATAAAAACCTGGGTCTGCGTGCTCGGCCTGTTGTGTCCAAGAAAAACACAGTCGCCGACGTCGGTGATGATGATGCCGACGTCGGTCGATACACTGCCGCCGTCGGTCGTCTGGTGGCGATCTCTGCCTTCCTGTGACTGCCTGTGACTGCCTGACTGCCGGCGTCGGTCGCTGATCGGCCGATGTCGATCTATACGCCGATGCCGGTCACTTAACTGCCGATGTCGGCCTCTGTAATACCCTGCGGCCCAAAACTGCGAACTGTGCCCTTTCCTTCTCTGAACTTGCTGGTACGGCCTGGTGCCGATCTGTACGGATTCCGTACCGAACCTGATCTGATGATATAAATATATAAATCTGAAATCACAACAATGAATAAATACCTGGAAACCTCTGCATATGCTGAACCCCTGATATTCTCAATGAATGGCCTATGAAGCTCTAGATCTGATCAATATGCCCAATCTGAATTCCGTCACGAATCCACCTCTGAAAAGGGCTGGGTTTTCGTCCAACTCTTCTCCAATCTATTGAAGGTTTGCGTCCTCAGAGATTTCAGCTGAATCACCGATTCAAGCTTCACAATACTCAGAATAATTTTTGCAACAAAGATATTAGATGATTCAAATGCTTTGCCTTCCCCTTCTTTTAAAGGCTTCCAGGAGACTTCTAGAAGAAGTCAAATTTATTTTATTAAGCTATTTTATTTATTTCCATAATAATTAAATCAATTAATTAAAGTTATCCTTTTTGAAGAAAATCTTAATTTTTGGACAAATAAAATTAATTAAATTAATTAAACCATTTTAACAGAAATTTGGGGACATTACAGTCCTCCCTTCCTGGAGATTGCTTGTCCCAAGCAATCTCAGAACAATGAACCACTCGATCCTCTTGGATCCCAAATGTAGTTATGCTCTGCACTGCTGTAAATCAATGTAAGTACCTGCAATATCATCGAAGGTAAAACAAAGAGGAACCCATAATCAAATTGGCGAACACAACTCAACCCATCTCTGAAATCACAACGGCCCTGGATGCGTCGATACTGTAGGCTGTGTAATTGGTAACTGCAAATTCCATCTACAAAAGATGGTGTTAATCCATCCCATAACTGCTCCCTCTGTAATGGTGGCACAACCAACTGTACCACACTGTCAAATGTGTGAGAAGAATCAATCTGGAGACTCGACTCCACTGGTATCCCAAACTCCTCAGAATCAGGTACTCCCAAGTCCTGAATATGTGTGTGAGCCTCAACCACATGCTCCTCATAAGCAGCTATAGAAACATACTCATCACCAACACTCAATGTACTAACATCTGAGTACACCTCCACACTCTGAATGCAAGCATCAGACTTATCCTCACTGTCTAACTCCTGAGTTAAACTCACCTTAAGACAAAGCTCATCCACAACATCCTCAACTAGTCCTACCTGTGAAGATAATGCAGATAAATCATTCCCTGAAGATGTGTTAATATCTCCCTGTACTAGATCAGCATGACTGTCAAACTCATCATGCAAGTTGCTGCATGTCATAGGGAAAGCACTACGATCCTTAGGCCTATTAATTAAACTCTTTAACCACATACAAGCTCTAGGTGAGACATTTTTCCCTTTTGTCCAGACATACCATAAATCTTCTGCCAAAAGTTTAGAAATTTTATCCTCCTCCTCGAACAAGATTGTGAACATGATAGAGTGCATTGATGCTAATACATCACTGGAATGAAAATCATCTAAAATAGTCCAAAATATTTTAAACATCCTGCGAATGTCACCAATACAACCTACTAACATCATAAGGTTTTCAAATCCATACCTTGCAAATATTTCAAGTAATCTTGCCCTCTTAGAGAAATGAGGGTCTCTAATGTCATCCAACTTTTTGAAGCTTTTTACCATGGCATGAAGTACCTCTCTCATAATCTGATCATCATTAAAATCAAAGCCAGCTATGATCCTCATGATTTCACTAATGCAAGAGAGAGCTGCAAGTCTTACCACCTCATCACGATGTCTCAATAAACGGGGCTTCACCAACGAACCAAACGCTGGAGATAGCGTTGTTTGCATCTCATAAGAATTTGACTGATCAACCTTGCTTAAATAAGTTTCCAACTCCTCCAAAGTTTTTAGAATGTCCCCTGCTTGCTGACATGGATTATCTAATTTATTCTTTGCATTGTGCATGCTTTCTTCCAAATCTTTGACCCCTTTTAGAACCATAATGATAATCAAATTGACCCTGAAATTACCCCTACAGGCTGGCAAGATGCATGGCTCTGATACCACTGAAAGATCCCAAACTAGAATTGAATGCAAATAAAATTGATTTCAACTACTTGCAGCATTCAATCAAATGGACAAAGATATAAATTTGAATGTAATTGATAATATAGTCCAGATGTCATAAAATTATTACAGATATGGTCTCAAAACCCAATTATTATATCAAACTACCAAACTGGAAATAAAAACCTGGGTCTGCGTGCTCGGCCTGTTGTGTCCAAGAAAAACACAGTCGCCGACGTCGGTGATGATGATGCCGACGTCGGTCGATACACTGCCGCCGTCGGTCGTCTGGTGGCGATCTTTGCCTTCCTGTGACTACCTGACTGCCGGCGTCGGTCGCTGATCGGCCGATGTCGGTCTATACGCCGATGCCGGTCACTTAACTGCCGATGTCGGCCTCTGTAATACCCTGCGGCCCAAAACTGCGAACTGTGCCCTTTCCTTCTCTGAACTTGCTGGTACGGCCTGGTGCCGATCTGTACGGATTCCGTACCGAACCTGATCTGATGATATAAATATATAAATCTGAAATCACAACAATGAATAAATACCTGGAAACCTCTGCATATGCTGAACCCCTGATATTCTCAATGAATGTCCTCTGAAGCTCTAGATCTGATCAATATGCCCAATCTGAATTCTGTCACGAATCCACCTCTGAAAAGCGCTGGGTTTTCGTCCAACTCTTCTCCAATCTACTGAAGGTTTGCGTCCTCAGAGATTTCAGCTGAATCACCGATTCAAGCTTCACAATACTCAGAATAATTTTTGCAACAAAGATATTAGATGATTCAAATGCTTTGCCTTCCCCTTCTTTTAAAGGCTTCCAGGAGACTTCTAGAAGAAGTCAAATTTATTTTATTAAGCTATTTTATTTATTTCCATAATAATTAAATCAATTAATTAAAGTTATCCTTTTTGAAGAAAATCTTAATTTTTGGACAACTAAAATTAATTAAATTAATTAAACCATTTTAACAGAAATTTGGGGACATTACAATCTACACTCCTTCAAGACAGCTATTAGGCCACATCTGATATAGATGAAGTGTTGGCCAAATGGAAGGAAGAGAATCATTCGATTCTGGCTCGAGAATTGCCTCTTCTTCCACATGAGTTTGTCCACCAACCCTCCACTCCATTCTTTCTCAAGGAAGAACCTGTTTTGAATGAGGCAAGTGTAGAAGAGAGGATCCGATTTGCAACTGCCTAGGAGGTTATCATGAGAGATAATGAAGATGAGATCATCATGGATGCTCCCTTTGAAGACATCATCAACAATGGAGAAGACACAGGTCATGCATATATGCGGATGTTCTAGCAATATGAAGAAGAAGTTGACAAACTTTATTTGTCAACAATGGATGATGAGGAATGTAAGCATGGTAAGCTCTCTCCTCCCTTGTTTGATGAACTTCCTTGTTGCTTTGATGAAGAGAATGACCATGCCATGAAACCCGAGTTGGAGGAGGATCAGGAGGATGTCTTTGAACAACTAGAGACTCTGGTTTTTGAGCAAGAAGGTGATATCATGTGGGATAAGCAAGCAATTTGTGATCTCATTTCAGACATCACAACAGTCACCCTTTTTCAAGAAAGCCATGATGAAGCAGAAGATAAGTTTGACAGTCTCTTCAATGAGGCAGAAGGGAACGAGTCAATCCATGATGCATGTCAAAGGGGCTATGAGCTAAATGAGGCTTATGATGATAAGCGAGCAGCCATTGATTTTTTGGTGAGATACACCAGCATGAAGGGCCAGCATGAGGCAAGCTTCCAAGAGCAAGATGAATACATATATGTTGGAAGCATGTTTGACCCTGATTCATTTGGATACAAGCCAATCAAGGTGGCAGACAAGAAGAGCAAGTCACCAAGTCTCCTTTCCATCCAGCCATTTGTCTGGCACCATAAGTTTTCTTGCCATGAAGAAGACTTAAGAAGTTTTCCCTTTGATCCAGGAGGGAGGCAAATATACCTAGTTAGCTGTACATAGTAGTTTGCTTTCAGTTTTTCTTTCCATGTTTTTCCTAAGTGTTGTTTGCACAGGTGTAGTGTTTTTTAGCCTTTGTTGTATGTGTTTTACTTTGTGTTTGAGGTAAAAGCTTTGTTGGTCCATAGGTCTTTAGAAGGTTGTTGCTAACTTTTCCAAGCTGCATCTTGACTCCATGCCCAATGGACTTTGAGGCTACCAGTCTTTTTAGCATAACAGGCATGCTTCCCTTGGGAATCGCCAAATTTGTTGACCATTTTTTGGTCCTGTAGGCCAAAGTCGGTCTCCTTCCTTCCCTATTATCTTGAGAAGTCAGTCTTTTATGTATCCACCCTTCTACAAATTGTGTTTTCTCCCTTTTTTAATAAGCCTGTCTCTGTAAAGAATCAAATGACTTGAGTCTTGTAGACGTCTCGCGTTAATCCATAGGCTTATCCTATTTTGGGCAGTCGGTTTGCACAAGCCATTTGGCAAGGGAATGACCCAGTTCAAAGAATGAAAGTCTTTTACAAAGTTCTAAAGACAAAGTGCCCTTGCGGAGGGCAGTCAAGAAGCAAACTGGACCGTTCCAGTGGGCTGTGGAGGGCAATTATGGGCCCAAAGTACCCTTGTGGAGGGCAGAGAGCACCTTCGGGAAAATAATTAAAGAAGGCCGAAAGGTAAGTTTTTCTACGGAGGAAGACCAAGACAAAAGGATAAAGATTTCCTTCAGACTTTCTGCTCGAAGGAAATCCAACGGAAAAGACAAGGAAGAATCAAAGGATGAATTCCTTCGAACAAAATGCCCGAAGGAATTCCTTCGGACATTTTGTTCGAAGAAATTCACAAGGAAAAAACACAAGGCAGAATTCTTTCGAAAAAAACCCGAAGGAATTCCTTCGGACTTTTGTCCAAAGGAATTTCCCAAAGAAAAGGACCGAAAGGAAAGGGCCGGGACTTTGAAGAAAGATTTCCTTCGGACGAAATGTTCGAAGGAATTAAGAAGACAAGGGAGCCCGAAGGAACCCGAAGGGTAAGTGCCCTTGCAGGGGACTCTCAGCTGCCAAAAAAGGGACACCTTCCTTTCGGGAAGGTTCAAATTGCGAAAGGCCGAAGAAATTGCCAAAGGAGTGACGGGCCGAAGACGTCAAAATTAGCATAGCGAACTAGCCGTTGGCAGTTCAAACGTTTGGTGACGGGCGCGCACACGTCAAATTCAAGGAAACAAACTAGCCGTTGGCTTTCAAATGGCGATGGGCCTGCAGACGTCAAATTTACGATGGTGAAATGGCCATTTGGTTTTTTACATAGTGACGGGCTCGCAGATGTCAATTTTGATGGGATGCGTCGGCCGTTGAGGAGAAGCCAAAGGACTAATGCCTTCAGACAAGCGGCTGAAAGAGCTCAAATCACTGAGAAAGGAGCCCGAGGAGCCCGAAAAAGACGAGAAAAATAGCCCGAGAGCTCAAAATTGCCAGAAAGAGACAAGAAATAGCAAGGAAAGAGGGAACAAAACAAAGAATCTAGAACACGGCCATGCACACATACGACAACATTTGGAATGTTCCAAAAGATGCACCCAGTCAAGCGCGGAAAAGAATAGATCAGCCCAGGTGGCAAAAGAGGGCGTCGGCAGCAGACAGTCGCATAAGTCTTAAAGAGGGGCGGCCTTGTCATTAAAACAATTAAGCAACCCATGCTTCTACAGTAGCGTTTAATACGTTTTAAGCACTAAAGTCAAGCCCTGCGATATCTACAACATGGTTCTGTCAGGCCGTTTCTAAAAGGATGATATTAGCATGAGCAATTTCCTCTTCCCTAGGCATTCAACACAGCATGGGCTGCTTGTTCTGGAAGGTGCCAGAAGTCTTTCTCTTTATGCTATATATATTGTAACCTCTCAAGAGAAGAAGAGATCTCTCAGCTTGTATGACGAAACCCTGCAGGATTTTACTTTGAATCAAGACATAGCATTTTTACCTCCATTTGAGTTTGCACTTTTGCATGTCTATGGTTTTGTCTTGTGTTAAGTCATTTTCTTCCATGTTTTCACAGAATGATTTCAGCATGTCTAGTGTATTGTGAGTTCTTCTTTTGCAGGTCAGCAAGAAGTGTCCACAACAGATTATAGGTGCATGTGAACAGGCTGCCATAGTGTGTCCTAGAACACCTCTGGTAGTGCTTCCTCCCCATATCTCCAGAAGACCCCTTATTAAACATTGATGCAGAAGAGTTTCTCATGTCAAATGAAGTGTATATCAGCTTGTTCTTGCTGTAAAGTGTATGCCAAAGCTAAGTAGACCAACCATTTTGGTGCATCACTGCTTTAGTTTAGGTTCTATTTTCAGTATTTTCTCTCTCTTTTCACCCCCTCCATTGTTAGCAGTAGTAGTAAAAGACCTCAGAGATGCATCAAAGGGAGCTAGCCCTTATCTAGAGATTCTCCCCTCAGTTTTGCTAGACCCACAGCAAGAGGGGAGTCTCCATTGTGCCGCGTGGAAGAGAGAAGCCCAGCGTTCTTTCAAGGGTGCAATCCACAGTGTCAACAAAACTCACACAGTCTTTTGCTTTCAACCCTATAATGATCTTCCTAGTACATTTCCAGTATGGATAAGGTTCTCATTATTGCCTAAATAATTTTGTGGAGAGCCTTCCTAAAATGTATTGAAAATAGTATTGGAGAAATCATAGCAGCTTTCAAACTCACCCTTCATCCAGAAGTCATACACTATGCACACATATGCATGAATCTAGATATAAATAAACCATGATGGATAGGATTTTTTTCAAGTGAGCAGGCATCGAATGGGAGGAATCAATGGAGTACAAGAGTATCCCCTTTTTTCTGCCTATGTCATCTACACGGAACCTAGCCATATTTTGTTTCTTTCTTTAGAAAAATCATAAAATCCCATAAGGAATCAAATCCCCTACCTTTGAAGTTAAGCAACAACAATCTATGTAGTTGTTATACACTCAACACAACCCAAAAGAAGATAATACATCTTCCATACAATTTACATTAGAATTTTAAAGGAACTCTCACACCCAACAAGGTCCAAGCATACACTTGCAATCCAAAGCAAATTCGTGAACAAAGTCAATATTTTAGCTTCCGATTCCTTTTAATTTCTTAATTTGATAGCATTCAATTCCTTTTAATTGCTTGATTCACATGATCTGGCAGACAAATAAATAGATCTAAAGACGGCCCATCGATTCCCTCCTCCCATACTTTTACCCCACACATCGTCCCTAATCCAATGCCTAATATGGAAAATGAAACAACTCCAACTCATGTTTTAGTATTCATGCGGATCATTTCCTTGAATTAGTTAACACGTTGGATCATCTCCTCCTCAATTGTCAAAAAGTAAGCTTTAATCCCCCAAGCTTTCCTCCATCTCTCACCCTTGAATCCGCTATTAAAAATCTAAAATAATAGTCATATATTTGTATAAGCTTTTATTGGCTAAATAATATATGTGTTTGCCCACCATTATGTGTGATTTACAGCTTGTGTTGATGATGCAATGTAATGTCTTCTTCTCTTTGAGGAAGCATTGAAGACCCTTAGCCGAATTTCTAGATGTTTCCCGTCAGCTAAGGGAAGCTAAAATCAAAAGGGAAACTTTGGTTCTATTTTGAAGTTATAAAAAGATACCTTTTAATATATCTTTTCTAATTGTGAATTAAAAAGAGATTTTTTGAGCATGAGCTAACCCTTAATGAAGAAAAGGCATGATCTCTTTTAAAATACTCTAACTCTCCCTCAAAGTGGAGCCCCTTTTTGGGAAGAAACTGTGGGAAGGAAAGGTATAAAAAGAGGTATGAAGATCATTTGAAAGGTTGCCACGTTTTATGAAATTGAATTTATGAGTTTAAGCACAAAAACGCTTGGATTGCACCCTTTGGAGACAGAAACCTTCATCGCTATTGAGGTTGAGGATGGAACCCTTTAACATTCAGGTTGGGCAGCTTCATCCAGGAGCTACAAAGTACTCATTGACTTGTTTTTGTAGGATTTTCTTCATTTGGAGAGTGGTGACTTAATCCTTGGGAGTGGCAACTTCATTTGGAGATTGGTGCCTAGGGTTTGGGCTGCTTTTGAGGGCAGCAAACAGGTTTGAAGGGTTGAAAACCCCTTTTTGAGGGCTGCGTGGAGTTTTTGAGTAGCATACCCCCTTGAGTAGTTGGGCGATCCCCACTTTGGGGTCTGATTTGAGGGTTTTAAGGGTTGTTTAAACCTAAAATGCAGATCTGAACATTGAATAATATTCTATTATTTTTTATTGAATTTTCCAGCCATAATTGTTCCAGAAAATCACAAAAATAAGGTATTTATCTTGCTATAAATTTTTGAATATTTTGACAAGTATTTGATAGTGAATAATTGGTTTTGGTGCCTTAATAGTTCATCTATAGGATTTTGAATTTATCGCTAGGGTTTGAAATATTTAAATTAGAAAGTTGCAATTTTTACACTAGTGTTTGGAGAGGAAAAATCAAAAAATATTGGTTGGTGGTTCGAGATTACTGTTTAATCCAGATTTGCATAATTTTTCCTAAAAGGAGACATTACAGTGGTATCAGAGCCATAATCTTGGCCAATTGTGGGGTTTGAGTGATCTTCATGCCTAACATTGATAGAGAGGTTAGGTACTATGAAAGGGAAAAGAAAAAATGGCCAGAGCAGCAAGAGGAATAGTAAATAGAAGGGGAAAGATTCACTGAACAAATGGGGCATACAGACATGGAGGACAAGGACAATTATAGGTTTGAAAGATACACTCAAAGTCAAGAGCGTTTGACAAATATGATGACTGACTTCATACAAACTATGAAGGACATGAATGGAAACCAAACACAAAATGGTGAAGGAAGTAATTCAGGTACAAACAATAACCCTTCCTCAAGGGTAACGATTGGATCCTCACAAAGGCCTTTTCAACCTACCACAGAGAGAGGAAACCATTCCAGAGAGAGAAGAAAAGTATTATGTATTGAAGGATATTGTTGCCCACTACATAGAGTATAGGACTCTTCCCACCAACATCAAGGGGAAAATGACCCTTACCGATTTCATGAAAATAAAGAAGAATAAAGTTGGTCATGGGGCTGTCCATAAACCAAGAAACAGTAGAGGAGATCCACAACATGCCTTGGAAAAGCTCACACTTTCCACTTTTGATAGTTCACCAAAAAGTTCAACTAGGGCATCGATACAAAAGGTTGATATATACCTCACACTTTGACCTATGATGGAGAATGATGCCATAAAATGTGTGTCATGTCCCTCTTTTGATAGGGACATGATGGAAGACCCTTAGCCTTAAAACCCTTCCCGGGGCTAAGGGACAAATATAAAGGGAAGTGAGGATTGAAATGTTTTAAGTGAATATGTGTAAAATTACTTTTTTGGAAAGTACTTTATGTTTTTGAATTCACTTAAAAGGGGACCTTTAAGGGTCTTGATGATTTAAGTGGTTTTTTAAAAAAAAAGATCATAAGGGAAGGGTCTATTAAGATCCTTAAGTTACTCTCCCTTCCCAATTTTGGGTGCTTCACTTGGGAGGACTACATAAGGCAAAGGAAGGATCATTTGCATCATTCATGACTTTTTTGGATAATATTTTTCTTGGAGTCTCAACACAAAAAGTTGGGCTTGCACTTGGAGGACGGAAACCCTTCAAGGGAGCAGAATCAAGGACGAAAACCCTTGAAATTCAGACCTAAGGCAACTTCATGAACAAGTTGCGCTGAGTAGAGTTGACATCAAAAGGTGTTTTCAACACCAAGTTTGACTTTGCAGGTGAGTGAACCACTGGAGGAGCTAGGCGTTGGCATTGAAGAGCTGTTTTAAGGCAGCGAAGTACATTTTGGAGGGCTGCACACACTCACAAGGGCAGCGACCAGTGTGTGGACGTTGACGACCCACTTTGGAGTCTTTTCGGATGCAATTTGATAGCATAAATCAGTCACACATATTTTTCTGAATTTTATCATAAATTCTAGCTCTATACTTCACCAAAAAATTAGGTTCTTGGCTGGTTATTTGGCAAATATATTAATATATTTTTTATTATTTTTTGGACAATGGAAATAATATTTTGGAGCTAATTTCAAGGTAACCTACAGCAGTATTTGTTAATTCAGCTTGCTAAGGTTTGAGATAAATCTGGAAATTCATATTTGTTGATTGGAGTGTGTTGACCATTTTTGGTCCTGCAGGCCAAAAAATCGGTCCCCTTCTTTCCCTGTTGTTTTGAGCCAGTTCATTTTTTGAATTTTGCACAAGTCTGGTAATTTCTATGGACTCTGCAGGTGTTTCTATGAACTCGGCAAGGCGTTTCTACGGACTCTGTAGAGATTTCTACAAACTCTGCAGGCATGGATTTCTACGGACTCAACAGTGAAGTTTTCTACGGACTCAGCAGGCAGAAATGAGTTCCCGACACTTAGGCGCAAAATGGATCATTCCAAGTGCCCTTGCGGAGGGTAGTTCAGGATTCAAAAGCCCTTGCGGAGGGCAGGGAACACTTTCAAAAGAGGCCACAGAGAAAGCCGCAAAGGTAAGTTTCCTTCGGAAGTTTGTTTAAGGCAAGGGAAATACCCTTCGGAAGGGTCGTTTTCAACTTTCCCGAAGGGCACTTTTTGAAGGCAGTCGAAGAAGCAAAGGAAGAAATCCTTCGGACTTTTTGTCCGAAGGAATTCCTTCGGACAAAAAGTCTGAAGGGATTCGAAAGGCGTGGAATTTGGAAGGGAAGACAAGTAAAAAGACTAAGGCTAAGGCGAAGAATAATTTATTCGGACTTTTTGTTCGAAGGAATTCCTTCGGACAAAAAGTCTGAAGAAATTCAGAGGAAGGCCGTGGGAGGAAAAGCCGACGGAAATTTCGAAGGAAAGCAAAGTGGTCGAAGACAATTATTGCGGACTTTTTGTCTGCGGGAAAGCTCCAAAGGATTCCGAGACCAAAAGCCGCCGAAGGATCCCGAAAGGCAGGGGCCCTTGCGGGGGGCTCTTGCCGAACAAAGGGGACTTCTCCATAAGCCGAAGGGTCACCTTCCCTTCGGGAAGGTTCAAAACAAAAAGTCCGAAGGAAGCAGAAAAGGCCGAATCAAGAGAAAGCCGAAGAAAGTCCAAGGGGTGACGTGCCCGAAGACGTCAAAGTCAAGCACGGTGAACTAGCCATTGGAAATTCAAACACAGTGACGGGTGCGCGAACATCAATTTCAAGGCTCGTGAAATAGCCGTTGATTTTGAAAAGCCTTAAAGAAGAGCCAAAGAACTCAGGGACCCGCCAAAAGATAGCCCCGAGGGCCGAAGGAGCCAGAAAGAGACAAAACCAGGAAGAAGACAAAGTGCAGAAATGGACAAACAGTCCAGGTGGCGAGGAGAGGCGAGTTATTGCCAGGTGGTCATCAAACGGCGCAAACAGTAAACAACGCGGCCTGTCTTCTCCATTTTGCATTTATAAGGAGACAAACCGCGTGAATATCTGGAAAGAGCAGTCTGTTTGCAAAAAAGAGGCGCGGCCCGTGCTTGCACATTAATATTTGGACGCCAAAGTCAAGACCGGCGATTACACAGCATGGTTCCAACAGGCCTCTTCCAGAAAAATGACATCAGCAACAGTGACTTCCTCTTCCCGATGCTCTCAACGCACATGGGCCAACTTGTCAAAGAGCGCCAAAGTCTTTTCCAAAGCGGCGCCTTTACTTCTTCTCCTCTTTCTATATATTGTAAACTTCTCATTTTGAGAAGGGATCCATTCTCTTAGCCCGTAAGGCAAAGCTCTGCCCAAAAAATCTCTCAGGCTTGTAAGGCAGAACTCTGCCGGTTTTTACCTTGAATCAAGACTTGGGCAGTTTTACCTCCATCTGGGCTTGCACTCACGCATATGTCTATGTTTTCGTTTGTGTTAAGTCATTTTCTTTTATGCTTTACACAGATCGATTCCAGCATGTCTAGTGCATTGTAAGTTTCTTCTTCTGTAGGTTTGCCAGAAGTGTCTACAGCAGGAATATAGGCGAATGTGAACAGGCTGCCAAAGTGTGTCTCAGAACACTTTTGGTAGTTCTTCCTCCCTGTATCTCTACGGACACTTGACTCACTGATACAGAAGAGTTTCCCACATTAGATGAAGTGTATGGGCGCTTCTTCTTGGTGAAAAGTGTATGTTTGGAATGAGTGGGTCATCTTTTTTGGTGTATCACCTTCTTGAATTTTAGGTTTAGGTTCTATTTTCAGCATCTTTCTCCCTTTTCATCCCCCCCTTTTTCATTTATTTTGTTAGCAGTAGGGAAACCAAGGCCTAAAAGATACATCAAAGGGAGTTAGCCCTTATCTAGAGATTCTCCCCTCCACCTTCGCCGGTCCCACAGGCGAGAGGGGAGTTTCCATTGTTGCGTGTGGAAGGCAGGAACTCGGCCTCCTGCCCAGGGTGCAATCCACTGCGTCAATAGAGTGATTGTATAATTACTTGTTTAACTTAGTATCCCTAAAAAGGGACATTACAATGGTATCAGAGCCACTTTCTTGTCTAGCTGTGGGAAACAAGGGTCACATGTCAATCAGTGACATGGACAGGGCTTGGCTTGAGAGGTTAGCTCGGGCACAAGAACAGATGAGAGAAGTGATGGGAGAATTCCTTCAAACAGTGAAGGACTTTAGGGGAGATAAAGAGCAAGGTTTGGTAAGCAACACCGTAGATATGGGTATGGGATCCATACCTAAGCCTAGGGTTCTTCCAGAGGAAGCCACTTCAGGGAAAGAAGAAACAACCTTCCTACAAAGCTGATTTGTTAGCATCATATGGAGAATATGACTTCTCCACCCCATTTTCGAAAGGAGATGAGCTTTAATGGGTATGTCACTTGGAAAAAAGGCAAAGGAGGTTCCAACAAAGGATGGGACAACCATGTAGAGTGGAACAAAGAGATAGGGGCAAGGTGACCCTACCTAATTTTGATGGTGCTACAAATAATTCAGCTAGGGCTTGGATCAATAAGGTGGATACATATTTTTCATTGCATAAATTGAAGGAAAATGATGCCTTGTCATTAATTATTTTACATTTAGAAGGAGCAAATGGTGGCACCAAGGGTTGATAACCCTAGGACACAACACCATCAAGACTTATGAAGAATTCCAAAATAAAGTCATTGATAAATTTGAAAAGGCAGATTTGGACTTGCATATCCGAGATTTGGCCCACTTGCAACAAGGGCAATCTTTAGAAAATTACATTGAAGAGTTCCAAAGGATATCCACCTTGGTTGAGGATGTTTCGGAGAATAGACTCACAACATGGTTCGTTGAAGGACTATCTCCATCTCTCAAGGGTTTGGTTAAGGCTTTTAAGCCCCCTTCATTACAAATGGCGATCAAAAGAGCTCAAGATTGTGAGATCGCAGCCCCTTTTGTGTGAAATCTGCCCTTCCAAAGGCCTAAAAACAGCGATGTACCTTGTAGGGAGCATCAGGAAGGTAGGAAGTCAAGGCAGCCTAGGGAGTTAATTCAGAAATTGACAAAATCAGATTTCGCACAAAAGGGGCTGCGATCTCACAATCTTGAGCAGGAAAAAAGAGATTTCCAGCAAGGAGAAAGGCATCCAAAGAGGCTGCAAGTGAGTTCAAAGACCGTCCTACATAAAAAGATGAATTTCCAGCCAAAGGGAGGACCATTGGAAGGACTGCAAACAAGTGACAGCAGTATGGAAAAATCTGAGACAGCCCTTAAAACAGTAGAGCAAGCTACAAATGTTGATGAAGGCAAGATGGGCACCCTAGCTACCATAATAGGAATCCATAACCGCCACTCATTCAAGCTCTTATTTACAGATTTGGCCAATGATTGGAGGGCAAAACATGCCTGGACTGTGGAAAAACTAGCAGAAAGAGGTGGAGAAGTTGTGTTTCATATTTCTCAAAGTAATGCAAAGAAGATTACTATGAAATTAAAAGATTATGTATCATACATGCAATTGCAACATGATGAAGACCCTCTATATGTATTTGATCCCAAGTTTGGGGAAGTTGCACTAGATTTATTGAAAGATTATAATGTGCCACATTTATCTCAAGAAGACCGGTTTGATGTCTTGGACAAGCACCAATGACCACCTTTTAGATGGTTGGTTCTTGGTCCTGCACGCTGTGGTGCATCATGGCATTTAGATCCAGCACTCACGAGTGTCTGGAACACACTTCTACAAGAGCACAAGAGATGGGCACTATATCCTCCTAGTAGGGTACCCCCAGGAGTAACAATACACGTGAATGAGGCAGATGGAGATGTGAATATTGAAACCCCATCATCACCACAGTGGTGGCTAGATATATATCCTCTACTTGCAGCAGAAGACAAGTCTGTGGAATGCACCCAACTTCCAGGGGAGACAATATTCATTCCAAGTGGTTGGTGGCACTGTGTGCTTAATCTTGAGACATCTATCAATGTTACACAAAACTTTGTCAATGACACTAACCTTGAGTTTGTGTGTCTTGATTTGGCTCTTGGGTATCGTCATAGAGGAGTTGCTCATGCAAGAAGGCTTGCCTTGGAAGAAGAACATGGGTTTTCTAATGAAGATGAGGATGCTAGAAATATAAACCATGATAATTTTAATTCTGACAGATTCTCTCTAGGGAAAGATATGGTCTATTCTATAGATTCTCTTTGTATGTATTTAGAGGAGAATCGCGATCACTATAATTCAAACTAGAGTGAAAGTAATCCTATAGGGCAAAGAGAGACACAGGAATGGTTGCACAGGGTTTGGGCAGTGACGCCATCATTAAGAAAGCAGATATGGAAAGGTGCATGTATAGCTTTGGATGCAGGTAAATGGTTGGATCGCGTCTTAAGTATTTGCACTATTAATAATTAACCCCTTCCATCAAAGTGTGAAAAGCTTCCTGTTGGGACCAGAAGTAATCTGATTTATCTAATTGGGGACTATGTTATCAAGCTCTATATTGAAGGAGGCTTAGAACCAATAGTTCACAGTTTAGGATCTGAGATGGAATTTTATGGTCTACTACATGATTCTGGATCTCCATTAATTAACCATGTTCCTCATGTGTTAGCAAGTGGCTTCCTATCTTTCATTAATGGTTCATACAAATCTATTTTGTGGGATGGAAAAGAAGTGCCCCCTATAAATGCAAATTTTAATCTATTTGCTGAAAATAACTTACCATGGGATTATTCTTTTAGCACATGGAATAATTTCAAGGTAGAATCCACTGCATCAAGGGAAAAAATACCATGTAATGAGGAAAAGTGTTCTAATTCGAGCATGTCAATATGGCCATATCTAATAACAAAGCATTGCAAGGGCGAAGATTTTTGTCATGCCCACAGTAAACTATCAAAAGATGACTTTTTTGCTTTGGCTTCTTTCTTGGGAGAGCAAGTGTGCAATCTTCATTCTTTGCCACTGCCATCAATGCCAAACTCTTACAAAAGCTTCATATGTAGCTGTAGCAAACATCACCAAGAAGGGTCTTTTCTTTGGAAAGGGCCTAGGTACAAATTTGGCACAAGACCAACCATGGAGATAGCATTTTGGTTGCTTCTATTACTTGAGGATGAGCAATTTTGGACAGGGAGGATTGTCATGTCCCTCTTTTGATAGGGACATGATGAAAGACCCTTAGCCTTAAAACCCTTCCCGAGGGCTAAGGGACAAATATAAAGGGAAGTGAGGACTGAAATGTTTTAAGTGAATATGTGTAAAATTACTTTTTTGGAAAGTACTTTATGTTTTCTAATTCACTTAAAAGGGGACCTTTAAGGGTCTTGATGGTTTAAGTGGTTTTAAAAAATAAAAAGAAAAAAAAAGATCATAAGGGAAGGGTCTATTACGATCCTTAAGTTACTCTCCCTTCCCAATTTTGGGCACTTCACATGGGAGGACTACATAAGGCAAAGGATCATTTGCATCATTCATGGCGTTTTTGGATAATATTTTTTTGAAGTCTAAGCACAAAAAGTTGGGCTTGCACTTGGAGGATGGAAACCCTTTAAGGGAGCTGAATCAAGGACGAAAACCCTTGAAATTCAGATCTAAGGCAACTTCATTAAGAAGTTGCATTGAGCAGAATTGACATCAAAAGGTGTTTTCAACACCAAGTTTGACTTTGCAGGTCAGCGAACCACTGGAGGAGCTAGGCATTGGCATTGAAGAGTTGTTTTAGGGCAGCGAAGTACATTTTGGAGGGCTGCACACACTCACAAGGGCAGCGACCCGTCTGTGGAGGTTGGCAACCCACTTTGGGGTCTTTTCGGATGCAATTTGATAGTGTGGATCAGCCACACATAATTTTCTGAATTTTATCATAAATTCCAGCTCTATACTTCAAAAAATCAGCTTCTTGGCTGGTTATTTGGCAAATATATTAATACATTTTTTGCTATTTTTTTGCGAATGGAAATAATATTCTGGAGCTGATTTCAAGGTAACCTATAGCAATATTTGTTAATTCAGCTTGCTAGGGTTTGAGATAAATCTGATAATTCATATTTGTTGATTGGAGTGATTGTATAATTTCTTGTTCAACCTAATATCCCTAAAAAGGGACATTACAATTTGCTACATTGCATTTGGAGGGAACCGCCCACGAATGGTGGTACCATGGATTGATAACCCAAGGGCACAACCTCATAAACACTTATGAGGAATTCGGTAGAAGGCTGGCTGAGAGATTTGAAAGGGCTGATTTAGAGCTTCACTTCCGAGAATTGGCTCAATTGAGGCAAAAGACTTCCATGGAGGAGTATGTGACTGATTTTCAGAGAAATTCAGTCATCGTAGCGGATATTTCAAAGAAAAGGCTTGTGCCATTGTTCAGGGAAGGGTTGGCTTATCCTCTAAGAGGTTTGGTCAAGGCTTGCAGTCCTACTCTTCAAGAGGCCATTCAAAAGACTCTTAATCTAGAGTCATCAACATCTAGGGGCAGAATTCTGCCTTTTGGGCAGCAGAAAAACAACACTTTTGGGCCCTTTGGACAGCAAAGGACTAACACTTTTCGGCAGCCTAGAACTGTCACTTCTGATCAGCCCAAAACAGCCCCCTTTGGGCAGCAAAGGAAGCCTTTCCAACAAGGCTTAGGGCAACCAAAGGAGCTGCCAATGGTAAACAAGGATTGGGGTGAGTCTAGGAATGAACTAAAAAGGAAAAATTTGTGTTTTTCATGCAAGGATCCATGGACACCGGGGCATCGTTGCCTTGAAAGAGGGCAAGTCTACTACATAGAGGTAGTTTTAGATGATGAGGATGAAGGAAGAAGAGGAGGTGGGGACAGCCACCTATGAGGAGGAACAAGATGAAAAGGAGGAAAAGGATAATTTGGATGGCACCCTTGCCACACTATTGGGAGCTCCTAGATATCATGCCTTTCGAGTGAGAGAGGTTTTGCAAGGAAGAACGGTCATCGTACTCATTGATAGTGGGGCCACCCACAACTTTATTGATGAAAAATTGACAGCTAGATGTGCATTGCAAACTACTGCATTCCGAGGCTTCAATGTAATTGTGGCAGATGGCTTCACCATCCCTTGCACCAAAAAGATTTCCAACTTGAGCATCACTTTGGATAAGCATAAAATTGAAGACGATTTTTATGTAGTTGGCATAGGAGAGACTGATTTGGTACTTGGAGTGCAATGGCTGCACTCAGTTGGGGAATTCACCCAAAATTAGCAAACTATGGAACTCAAATTCAAGGCAGCCGGAAAGGAAGTGGTACTACGTAGGTTGAGCAATGGAGGGCCCATGGTAATAACCTCCAAGAGGATGGAAAGAGCCTTTCAAAGAGGGTAGGTTGCATGGGCCGTTGAATGCTTTATGAATGCAAAGAATTCTGATTTAGAACAACAGCATCTTCACAAGGATATTCAGCCCATCCTTGATAGGCATTCAAGGATTTTTGGTAATATCCCTCGTGGATTACCTTTAGATAGGGGTTTTGAACACATTGTTGAGTTGGAACTGGGTACCACAGCGGTAATCACCACATCATACCGCCATCAGAGGGTCTACAAGGAGGAGATTGAGAGAGATTGAGAAGGCCATCAAAGAACTTTTGGAGATGGACCACATAAGGCCTAGTTCGAGCCTTTTTGCTTCTTCAATGGTGCTTGTGAAGAAGGATGGAACTATGTGAATGTGCATAGATTACTGTTTGTTGAACAAGAAGACCATTAAGAATAGGTATCTCATACCTAGAATTGATGAACTCCATGGGGCAAGGTATTTTTCTAAGATTGATTTGAAAACAGGATACCATCAAATCCGTGTAAGGGAAGAGGATGTTCAAAAAATAGCTTTTAGGTGTCATTTTGGGCATTATGAGTTTTTGGTGATGCCCTTTGGATTAACAAATCCACCCACCACCTTCCAATCGTGTATGAATCATGTTTTCAAGCAATATTTGAGGAAATTTGTATTGGTTTTTTTTAATGATATCCTTGTTTATAGCAAAACATGGGAGGAACACCTACAACACTTAAACATGGTGTTGGAAGTGTTGGGGAAGCAAGCATTGTTCATCACAGCATCTAAATGTGAGTTTGGGGTTTCTGAAATTTTGTATTTGGGGCACATAATCAATGCCCAAGGGGTCCATGTGGACCAACAAAAAAATCAAGCCATTTTGGATTGGCCTCCCCCCACCACAATGACACATTTGAGGGGATTTCTTGGTTTGTGTAGTAGCTATTATAGGAGGTTTGTAAAAGAATTTTTACAACTTGTTGCCCCTTTAAAAAACCTAATGAAGAAAGGAGATTTCAGTTGGCCCAAAATAGCCATTGGGACTTTCGAAAAGCTCAAGGAGGTGATGAGTACTTGCCTAGTACTCGATGTTCCAGACTTCCCTATACCATTCATTGTGGAATGTGATGCTTTTGGAGAAGTTAAAGGGGTTGTCCTAATGCAAAACGGACACCCAATCGCATTTGAAAGTAGAAAGCTCAAGGAAGTTGAGCGAAAATTCTCAATTTGTGACAAAGAGATGTTGGCCATCATGCATGCCTTGGCCAAGTTCAAGCAATATTTGGTTTGTGGTGAGAATGGACCATAATAGTTTGAAATACCTTCCTAAGCCAAAAGGATTTGAGTGATAGGAAACAAAAATGGGTAAGTAAATTGCAATCCTATGACTTCGATATTCAATATGCTAAGGGGAAAAACAATGTGGTGGCTGATGAAATATCCGGAAGACCCAATTTGTGTTCTATGGTGAGATTATAGTGGATTGGAAGGCTATAATCACAGCCGAATATGCAAAAAATGAGTTCACTACCGCTGTCATGAATGGGAAAGTGGATGATGAAATGTACAAAGTAAATGATGAATTGATTTTGTAAAAGGATAGGGTCTTTTTAACCCCCAATTCAAAGCTGAAACAACAAATCATGAATGCTGTACATGATGCCCCAATGGCGGGACATCAAGGGTACTTCAAAACATATAAACAGGGGAGATAAAAATTCTTTTGGAAGGGCCTCAAGGGGGAAATTCTTCAATATATCCATGAATGTCTTGTGTGTCAACAAAACAAATGAGAACACAATTTTCCAGTTGGACTCTTGCAACCCCTACCCATTCCCACTCAAAAATGGGAAAGTATATCAATGGATTTTGTCACAAGACTGCCCAATACACAAGGAAAGAATTGTATGTTGGTTGTAGTAGATAGACTCACCAAATATGCACACTTCTTTGCACTTCCATCCAAGTGTAATGCTCCTACCATGGCTGATGTTTTTTTAAATAGGTTTTCAAACTTCATGGGCTGCTAAGGAACATTGTAAGTGACTAGGACAGCAGGTTCATGGGGCAATTTTGGCAAGAACTCTTCCATTTGGTGGCCACAAAATTGACACCCAATACAAGCTACTACCCCCAAATTGATGGGCAGATCGAGATAGTGAATAGGTCCTCCTCAGAAATTTCATTTCAGAGTAGCAATCAGCATGGAGTAATTGGCTGAACATGGCTGAGTATTGTTATAATTCTTCTTACCACATGTCAATTGGCATGTCCCTTTTCAAAGCCTTGTATGGATATGATTTTTTTTCATTTGTGGATCTAATTTTATACGATAGTAGTGCCCAGGGCTGCTGATTTGGTACTGTAGAGTCTTGAGATTTTGGGACAGCTCAAAATGAATCTTCAGCATGCACAAAATCAGCAAAAAATGTATGCAGACAAGCATCGGATAGAGAGGTCATTCGAGGTAGGTGATATGGTGTTTTTAAGATTGCATCCATATAGGCAATCTTCTCTCAAGCATAGTGGGGTAGAGAAACTCAAACCTCGCTTCTATGGCCCCTACAAGGTTCTAAGGAGAGTTGGGAAAGTGGCTTATGAGCTGGAACTACCTGAAAGCAGCCGGATACACGATGTTTTTCATGTTTCTTGCTTCAAAAAGGCATTGGAGCAGAACATCATTCCTTCCATGGATCTACCGCCACTTGATTATGAGGATAAGTTGATTTTGGTACCAGATTTCATAATTGAGGTTCGAGAAAAGAATCTTAGGAAACGGAGTATCATGTAATACTTGGTCCATTGGAAGGATTTGCCACTTGAGGATGCTACTTGGGAAGGGGCAGCCATCCTTCAACATCCGAGCTTGCAATTGCTTGAGGACAAGCAATTTCGAAGAGGGAGGATTGTAATGGCCCCTTCTCTTTGAGGAAACATTTGAAGACCCTTAGCCATATTTCTTGGATATTTCTTGTCAGATAAGGGAAGGTAAAATCAAAAGGGAAACTTTGGTTCGATTTTTAAGTTATAAAAAGATACCTTTTGATATATTTTTTCTAATTGCGACTTAAAAAGAGACTTTTTGAGCATGGGTTAACATAACCCTTAATGAAGAAAATGCATCATCTCTTTTAAACTACTCTAACTCTCCCTTCAAGTGGAGCACCCCTTTTTGGGAAGAATTTGTGGGACAAAAAGGTATAAAAAGAGCTATGAGGATCATATGAGAGGATTTCCATGTTTTATGAATTTAATTTATTAGTTTAAACACGAAAACAATTGGCTTGCACCCTTTGGAGACGGAAACCTTCATTGGGATTGAGGTTGAGGACGGAACCCTTCAACATTCAGATTGGGCAGCTTCATCCAGGAGCTGCAAAGTTCTTCATTGACTTGTTTTTGTAGGATTTTCTTCATTTGGAGAGTGGTGACTTCATCCTTGGGAGTGGTGACTTCATTTGAGGTGTGGTGCCTAGAGTTTGGGCTGCTTATGAGGGCAACGAACAGGTTTGAAGGGTTGAAGACCCCTTTTTGAGGGCTGCATGGAGTTTTTGGGCAGCATACCCCCTTGAGGAGCTGAGCGATCCCCCTTTGGGGTTTGATTTGAGGGTTTTAAGGGCTGTTTAAGCCTAAAACGCAGATCTGTACATTGAATAATATTTTATTATTTTTATTGAATTTTCCAGCCATAATTGTTCCAAAAAATCACAAAAAAAAAAGTATTTATCTTGCTATAAATCTCTGAATATTTCAACAAGTATTTGATAGTGAATAATTGGTTTTGGTGCCTTAGTAGTTCATCTACAGAATTCTGAATTTATTGCTAGGATTTCAAATATTTAAATCAGAAAGCTGCAGTTTCTACACTCTGGTTTGAAGAGAAAAAATCAGAAAATATTGGCTGTTGGTTAAGGTTTACTGTTTATTCCAGATTTGCATAATTTTCCCTAAAAGGGGACATTACATGGAAGCCCATACATTTAATTCTGGTTGTTCATTGTTTTTTCTAATTGATTGATTAAAAGAGGGATGGTGGGTTCTCACCCTGGGACACATACAGAGGCCCGTTCCCCGGGTGTGTTGTTGCATGTGCTTTGGATGTCAAAGTTATTGAGGAGTCACAATGTGTGACTCAAGCCTATGATCCATTGACAGCGGTATATTGTTTTTGGTTAGTCATTGTTGCATTACAAGACTTGACTCAAAATTTTAACATCTTTTCAACTTTTAATAAGGTCATTGAAAATCATTGAGAACTTGTGGCTTTTCCTTTGATTTTTGTTTTTACTCACAAAAATGGACATCTAAATATCAATATTTATAAAATTATTGAAATCTCAACGAGCATCAAATTTCGACCCAATTGACATTAAAATTTAAAAGTCTCTAGTTATACAAATGTCAAAATTTCCATGTTCCTTCGATTATTGAAAATAACAAATTAACATCAAATTTTAGACATTTTTCCATTTCATGGTTCACCACTCCCATAGAATTACTAAATTCCACACAATGCCTATAACCCCACGCTCTTCCCTATCCTCTCTGCCCCCGCCTCTCCCCATCCCTCTCTACCCGCCCAAATGGACATAAACTCCACGCCCTAGTGCTTGTGCTTCTCATCTACAAATATATGCAAAATTGGATCCTTCATGGTGCATTTTGTTTTTTAATATGAATATACATGTCTACTCTACCTCTATTACACGTTTTCCCCTTGAACATTTTTCATTGATTTTAACAAGAACACATTGTCTAAGGGAGCAATGGGATGAATTCACGCATGCAATTTAATTTTTTTTAGTACTAGTGCTTCAACAATCATAGTCAGTATTATGTTTTTTTAAGTGTTTCCCCTTTTCTTCTTCATTTTTTCAGTCTTAAGAGGGCCATAAATTGTTCAAAAACCCTAGATGACCACAATCTATTTAAGTTCACTTCTAGCTATTTTCCATCTCCATATTTTTTTAGTTAACTAATATTGCTCTTGATTTACAAAGAGTTTACATACAATTTACTTCATTTGGTGTTTTGAAACCCCTGAATGGTTTGGATAGTGGAAAATTTGTTTGAAGGTGATTGTAGGATTAAGTTTGTTTTTTCAAGTTTTACTTCTCAAAAATTTGTTTTAAGCATCAGAGTGTTCGTCTAGGGTTTTGTGAGGTTTTTCTCTAGAGTTCATTGTCTTATCTAGGATTTCTATTTCTGGTTGAGTTCCTTGCTAAATACAAATGCTCTCATGCAGTATTTTTTTTATTGGCTGCTTCCTCATAATTTATCATGCATTAGATGTTGTAGTTCGACATGTCTCAATGCTCTAAACCTGCATGCGCTCTTCCTTACTTATAATAATGATCATCTAATAACATAAATACTCCCTCATATGATTTACTATGTGCTAGATGTTGTTGGTGTGTGCTCTCCCTCGCTTCAAGTAACTTAAAATTCAAGTTCATATACGTTGAACCATATACCTCAATTACAGATGCTTTATGTAGAAGCAAATAGATTTTATGGGTGTGTCTATTTTTTATTGGTTTATCAAAAGAGGTGATAACAATGCCTTTTGCATATGGAGTAAAGTTTGTAGTAGTGGTTCTATTATAGGTATTAACATGAATGTGAAACTTTCTTTTGTGATGTGGAAATGTATTGTCAAATCCAACAAGCAGCTTCTTATGTAGGTTGAGTAAATTTTGTTGGCTTTAGCCTTAGTTGAATTCAATGGCCTTCCAAACAACTTTTCAAATGGTGCAGTAATAGTTATTTTTTCCATTCAAAAAATGATTTTATTGTGATGAGACATATCCACATTGGCTAGCGTATTGTATTAAATATAGTCATGGGCTGGTGTACTTAATTAAATGTTTTACAGTTACATGGGCTTATTGTATATACATAAATGTTGAACACACCTCTATGTACATCTTTATTCTCTTAAAACTTTCCTTTCTCTTTCTTCTTTTGAAATTTTATTTTTGTCAGTTGTAATTTTATAAACATGTAATACAACAGGGTGTACAGCATATGTACAGTTGTGGTAATCTCATGTTCTTTCTCTTTATTGTTGCAAATGTGCTCATAAAATATTGTGAGATGTTCTTTGCAAGATTAAGACTAAAACTGCATCTTTTTTACTTGCCAAACATAGTACTTCCTTTCCTTAAATTAGGTTACTCAATCTATAAAAATACTATTTGAATTTTCTATAGCATTTGGTGTTGGTGCTTTAAAATCACTAATCAAACATTGCTACAGTAATTGGACAGAACACCAAAGAAGCAATTTAAAGTTTAAGAAATATTACTTTGTATCCAAATATTTCCATTGAATAACCAATGTGCTTCTAGTGTGGAATTGATTGGAAAAGAAAACCCCATTTATGAAAAAAGCACTGTAATTGCCTATTACAATATTGAGGCATTTTTTATGTGTACTAGCCACTCCTAGGGACATTCATGGTCTCCCGATCAATTTTTCACTGCTATTCTTGGGCTTGGCACCATGTCCATGGGAAAACCGCCTCTCTAGATCAATTGGAGCAACATGTCCCTGACCATCACCTTATAGACCGTCCTATAGGCTCACAATACCGATGACAACCGCTCTTTTAAACCTTCCCTCTCAATGTCAAAAGACTTGTGTATGACTGAAATTAGATTTGTTAGTGGCCTAGACCTAGCCATTGTCCCATGGATAGTGTGGACTTGACAATAAGTGATATTTAGAACTCGGTCATAAGGTGTTGGATGATCTTGCTCACAAAGTGGTCATTTTTGTCACTTGTCAATTGTCGAGGAGTGGCAAACTGCATCACAATTGTTTTATATATGAACCTCATAGTGCTCATGTCGATTTATCTATAAGGCACTTAATTCTCCCACTTTTCCGTCTTGAGAGGTCCTATGAAATTGGGTCCCTAATGCTCAAATAGTTTTCGTTTTTGTGACAGCCACAAGGACATGATATCCCTTTTGATTAGTTTACATGGTCGTTTGCAGAATATACAACTCTACACCGAATCACGTGCATCTTGTAAAAATATTGACGACCATAGGCCAACCAAAAATAATTTTCTATTTGTTGCATTTGGTCCCATCTGTCAGCCTTCATGCACTTCCATTATCCTAACATGGTTCTCCCTTGGCATGCGACAACTTGCGTGTTGACTCATATTGGTTACTTAGGCTAGGAGCTTGGGGCTTTTGTGACAAGTTGCTTGATGGAACCTCCTTAAAAATGGACATGAATATTTGGAGGAATTGCAAACTTTACGGTGATTATGTGGTTGTGTTCATCTTTACCCCCATGTGGGTAACCCTTGGGCTTACCATAGTCATTATTTTATATGATTGTAGTATTACTTTCGATGTCTTGTGACAGATAAGACTCTTCTACCTCCTATTGGGCGTGTTGTCCTAGGTTTGGTTGTGTCCATGTTTAGCCAACCTCTAAATTTATCCTATCATGTCTGAACTTGTGCGGTGGCTTATCATGGTTTATTGGACCCCTTGGGCTTGGGGGTTGGCTAGGGTGAACTACCTAATGATATAAATTGGGGATGGGAGAGGGAGAATTTCTCCTAGACAACTACATATATCTGTATGTACATGCATATAAAATGGACAAATAATGTTACAAGCCTCTTAAAATGATGTTACATATACTATACCCTTCCTCACCTATGCATGTAAAATGGACATATAATATTACAAGGATCTTAAAAAAGATATGAAAATAGTTCAAATAAATAAACTAATTTTCTGAACAATATCGATCAAGTTTTTTCTGAGTCAATTATTTGCCAAGATGGGTTATAGTCTATGAGCATGTGCAGGTATTTTTGAAGCATAATGATAAATTGATTTAAGATCATATTCATATAATTTTAGTTCGCACTTGATATTATTTTATTCATTTCGGTATAAGCACAAATGGGCATGTATATTTATGGACCACAGAAACCATAAGCAAGCAAGAAGGCATGAAGAAGGGCAATTTTATCTACATCCCAATACACAAGTTCATGCAAATACACAATGCATTTTGATGATTAGATCAAATCAAAATAAAATCAGCATACATTACCTTTTCCAATCGGTTCTCCTAAAACAAGGTCTTCCCATAATATTTCACAATCAGCTACAGATTCAAGGCCAGCTTCCCCTCTTGCATCTGAACACCTACTATTTCTGTTAGTGATATTCCATGAAACTGGGGCCTCATCCACTCCAGCATTCTTCTGTGTCATGCTTTCTCTATAGTTTTTCTCATTCAATGTAGTTTCTGTAGGTTGCCCATGCTTCCTCTCGTTCCCAGAGCCTTGCAATGCCCATTTGTCTCTTTGGATGTGTTTCCTAAAATCATCATCATATCCCAGCCAATGCCTTCTGAGATGTTTGTCGGTAGGTGAGGATTCTGCTCTTCCACCTAAATGTTTATCCCATTGTAATTTTTTCCTATAAAGTTTGCTTTGTTTCCAATCCTCAGATATGGCCTTGCATTCAGACATTTTCTTCAATCCATTTTCTTCAAATTCAATTTCTTTGCTGGTAGTTGGATCCAATATGGTTTGATATTGTCTGGAACTAGTATTTAGACTGCTACTAGGACAGTTGGGTGCAATTCTCAATGCACGGTGAAATTCATTCTCTTTTAACTTTGTACTATGAAATTCATCCTTTTCTGAAAACCTCTCACCATGCTGGTAATGTAGTAATTTCTCCTGTTTTAGTCCTAAGTATATCTTTGATGCCTGTAACCATTTGAAAACATGGTAAACCAGAATCCCAATGACTAGTGAAATATTTGAATTGATTAAATAAACATTTGAAAGAAGGTAGGAAAACAATTAGTTTTCAAGGACATACTAGTCTTGACGAACTTGAGCAATCGCTCTCTTGCACTCCTTTTGCATCACCAGTGCCGTGCTCATTTTTTTTGCTACTCTCACCTACTAGCAGCCTTGACAGCACCTCTGATGCCTACATCCGGAGTCAAAAACCACTTAGCACAAAGTCTCTTATACACAAGAAATGCTAAGCAAAATGCATTTATGATACATTTCTGAAAGCTTAATTAAATTTTAATTTGAATGCAAGTATTTATGTTCAGAAAATATACATGGTTTGGAGATGGATTGGCATGCTCTGATCCTTGGCCTAATCTATCTCGGCATTTGTTTTTCATACTCAGATCGTTGTCTCTCTCTCCATAGAGGAAGTTGGATAATATCTTAGAAGCCTGCATGGGGGCTTCAAATTAAAAGAATGAGAGGGAACAGATTATCATTCAATACATGAAGGTTCTTAACTAATTAGTCACTGAACAAAAGATGAAGACGCCTAAGGAAAAAAATATATTGAAGAAGGGACTTGTTATGTGAGTATTCTTACACTTGCATTTCCTCGATCTGAGCTAGCATCACTTCCATATCTGGCTAGAATACTACTGCTGGTTTCCCCCATGCAAAACTTGGATAAGGGTTTTTCTGCCTGCACCAGAATTACAACAATATGCTATTTAGAAAATAAAAAGGTGAGACAGTTATACAGTGCACTACTAAAGCAGTTTTATTCATCATCTCTGGACGCCATAAGATTTGAATAAATACAATATCCGTCGATTGCATGGCTTGCGCATGCCCAAATTCTCTTCCCAGGTAGCCTGTATTCACACTTGAAGAAGGCCAGCTTGAAGAAGCATCTAATGCCTGGAAATATTCACAGGATACCGCACCATATATCATGAAATATGATTATTTATTTAAAGAAAAAAAACTGTTTATTCTCAGATGCTTCAAAATGTTCCATATCTTTGATTACAACTAGCACAAGTAAGGCTTGCTTCCCACTACACTGCTTAATTTGATTGGTTTCATGCCAACTAAAGCATTAAAGCATAACACTTGCAGCTCAGCAGAGATAGGAGAGTACCGCTCTTGTGAATGCCTCTGATTGAGCATGTTCTTGTCCCAGTCCTTCACTGTAGTTATCAGCTGCACGAATATCAACATTATCCTCTCCTGTTTGTAAACATGATAATATTTTTTTTGCCTGCACAGTTAGATTGCAGAATATTACTTGAAATCCTCAAAAGTATATTGGAATAAAGGTGCACAATGCCTACAGAATGCTAATACATTTATCTGAACGGGTTAGCTATTTCCAAAATGACCTACTGGGAGAAAATCAGATGATTAGGGAAAATTGCAAACTGCTATAGCATACAATTCAGTTGTCTGGTGTTGGGTTCCTGTGGACAATTCAGGTGTAAGGCTACCTTTCATCAAGACTAATCTCCTCACACTAGGAGATTTAAGGCTTTTTAGGCAAGCATTGGGGCACAGGCATAAACATTAACATTTTTAGCTTTCTAAGGGAGAAGATTCCCTTGTATCCTGGTTATTAAATTGTTGTAATTCTTTCTATTGCTATTGGTTGTATCCTTCAGTCCCATTGACCTAATTTTTGGTCATTTGTGGGCATTAATATAATTTCTTTCTTTCTTTCCTGAAGTAAAATAAGATGCATTTCCCGAAAAAAAAGCATATTGAGAGGCAATTTATTGACACTACCAATGACAAGGATTCATACATACCATCCTCGATATGGTAGATGTTTTGCGCAAAGGCTGTTGCCGTTCAACCTTTGGCTTGTAAAAACCATTAATTATTGGAGGGCTGTAGCCAAGGTTCTGCCTGCCACACCAATTGTGGCCAGAAACTCTAATATTATTGATAATTCCGAAGGCAAAAGCATCACTTGACACAGTAATCACACTTACAACCACACCATTCTCATTTAATGGAGTGTCAGTTATCATAGCCGTAAACACGCGACCTGATTTCTTCTTTAAAGGAAATAGTCCTGCCCACGACATCCCCATACATAACCTTCTATGAATTTCTTTTGCAACAGTGTATTCCCTCTTGTCAACAAGCAACTCGAGGAAATCCTTCCCGAGAGCTTCATAGTCTTTCCATCCATATAGAATCTCAGCTGATTGATTCCTGAAACATCAAATCAAAACCATTGCTTCAAATCCCAAAAGATCAAGAGGCAAATTTCAAATACAAGCAAGCAGAAGGAAATGAACCACATTGAATGTTAAATGGTGGTTATCTTGTCTCAAACATTCATTTAAAAGTTGGCAGTAACTCTTTACTCTTGCACTTGAAAATGTCGCACCCAAGCATCATTAACAAATGTTTTGTTTGTTATGTACCAACTTATGTTTACATTGTAATGAACACTTTCTAGCTGCGCTCACTAGACTGCACTAGCTATTGGTCTCAAATTATTTAACATAGCAAGCCATAATAGTGATTCAATAATTATGCTCAATACTAACCCTGAAAATAAACATCAGATGGAGACCAAATCCCATTCCAACATCAGGTTGTAACAAAACAAAGAGCTTATCATTTAAATTTCATAATTTCAAGAAAGCAAAAAGCTTCTAACTGTGAATATTAGTATCCCACAGAAACGTCACTTGAACCTTGAACTGTGGTAAAAGTAAAGGGCATTTGATTTTTACCATTTACTATTTTCCAATGTCATCCCTTAATATAAGCAAAAGTTTTCACACATCATACACAGAAAAATGCATTTTTTCTTGCAATAGAATGTATCGATTCACTTTAGTTTTCCCATCCAGTTATAGATATAATATAGTAAGTGCAATTGCAACCAACACTATTGTATCACTTTAGAACATCAACATGCCACTCAACTTATATGCACAAAGGAACACAGGCAAAATGTTTGAGGATGAAAGTGTTGAAAAGGGGAAGTTGGAATAAGTAGAATGTTCTGATTCACTTTAGTTTTCTCATCCAGTTACATATATGATAAGTGCGATTGCAATAACACTATTGTATCACTTTAGAACATCAACATGCCACTCAACTTATAGGCACAAAGGAACAAAGGAAAATTTTTTAGGATGGAAAAAGGAAGATGGAGTAATTAATTGTGCTTGATTAAGAACCACATAACATATAGCATAACATAGTAAAATACACAAGGATTTGAAGAACTTGAAGTCCTTTATTCAGTGAGAATTACAGTTGTTCTTAACAACCATGCTTGGGGATGTGCACGATGATAAATCAAAAATGTATTTATACCTCATAAAGATCAACAATGTTTTTTTAACAGAACATATTGCCAGGAAGAAAAAATAAAGCCACTATACACAGATTGGATCAAAACTAAGTAGCTTGATTTTGAAGAATTAGGGGTGATAGAATAGGTAGAATCGGCCAATATATTCTACATCTCATTTCCAAGGAGGCCTCTAATGTGGTATGAAGTACATATAGCCTAAAACAATTCTCAAATTTACAGAACTTAGAGCTCAGTGTTTACATGTCCTGTCCAAAGGCAGTTAGACTATGAACCAATATTATCCTAAAAACAACAAACATGATATCATGACTACCAAAAAAGTACACTCAACATGAATGCAAATACAATGATCAGTCTACAAACAAGAAATGCATAACCAGGCTCAAATAAGCAGACCATAAGAGGCCCCGCGAAGGGAAAAAACCAACCCACACCCCCTCCCAAAAAAAGCCCTTTTCAAGTTAATTGGAGGAGGAATGAGAGGTAACCAAGGTATAACAGGATATGATAAGAATCATTCAAGAAGGTTTTAGGAGATTTGAAATAACTTATAATTTGGGGCTTCTTAAAATGTCCAACAACAAGGTGGAATTTTCTCCCTTCATCCTAGAACTAAAACTTACAATGCTGAAGGATCAAAAACCATGGGCGAGGGAGAGACACACTTGGGTATTAGCCTTTTTAAGTTAAATTGAAAAGCTACTCATGTAAAAATAGGTGGCCTCCTAATGAAAATTATAGACATTATTATCCCTCAAATGGTTCAAAAGCGCAATTTCGAGTGGCAATGTGGGGGACTAGTCGTGTTAAAATTATGAGAGGCAACTCCCTTTGACTTATCTAAAG
Source organism: Torreya grandis (assembly GCA_037957365.1). Lineage (NCBI taxonomy): Eukaryota > Viridiplantae > Streptophyta > Pinopsida > Cupressales > Taxaceae > Torreya > Torreya grandis. The sequence continues at coordinate 2,064,731 of JARHVA010001982.1, read as the reverse complement.
AATTTTATACAACTGAACTGAAAAGAAAGGTGAAGATGAAAGATTTACTAACAAATGTACGTGGTGCATACACTGCTTACAGCAGAAGAATAATATTTGGTTTAAAGTTTGGAAGCACCCATTTCAAACACACAATAGAAAAAAATTGAGACACAATGCTGCTCTAGTACATATGATCAAAACAGTCAGAGTAGAATAATGATTTAAATTCCAGAATAGATCATGAACTTATCGTAATAGCACTTGCATTCATATTTGCATTGCAGCACAACCACTATGACCTTCCCCAAATTAACAACACTAACAACATTTTCAAGATACAAGATAGAAAAACTGAATATGAAGCCCTTAAGATATATCTTTGTGTTGCTTTGAATATACTGGGAGAGTACATAAACAAACTTCAAATTCCAAAAACCAAATTCTTTAAACACTATCCTCTAAAGATTCCTTTCACAATAACTTAAGTACAAAATCATATGTCTGGGTCAAATTTGTTTTTTCGTTCTAGCTTCTGTCTTTTATACAAAATGACCAAAAATGGTTATGACTGTTGCTTATTGATGGTTACGTAAATAGATAACTACGAAGAATTCTTATCGCATTTCTTCTCATTCTCATCTTTCATTGGTGGCCCCGTGTGCCCTCAACTTGTTGCATGTGTCATGAGCCATTGTGAGTTTTATTGTCTTGTTGCTAGTGACACAAATGTTATGCTTCAGTTGTGCACCTTCACCCCCAATTATTTCCCTGTCTATTCTGTCCATATGCCCTATTATGGAACGATGTATTTTGCCTAATTCAATTATTTGTTGAATCTTATCAATTATTGTCATGTGGTGTGTATGACAGGTCCTTGCTTTTCAACATTCTCTTGTACAATTATGCAGATCTCTTTCCAAGGTCTCTGCTTATCATATTCAGAGGTAATGGTGCATATAAACCAACCATATATTTTCGAATATGCCTGTTGGTTTTGTACAATTCCCAATATTTAGATGTATGGCATTGACAAATGTTTTGAGGACATCCTTCTACATTAGAATAAACTTCCACTCACCCACAAACTCATGATCGTTTACACCTGCATCTCTCAACTCTTCAGTAGGAGTTATCTACAGTATATCTATATCATTTTCAATGGTCTCGAAGTTATCTACAGTATATCTATATCATTTTCAATGGTCTCCCCTACTACAGTGAGCTCTCAGTGAGCTCATGCACTTGCAAACTGTCTGATACTCTTGCAACTCTACAACAGTTTTGAAAAACTCCCTTGCTTCTAGTTTTCCAATAAGGGGTATTGGCACTCTTCTTTTTACATGATATTCATAATAAGTCATATGCCCTATTTTTTTTACCTATAGAGAAATCGGAATCATAGACAATGGAATTAGTATCCTTGTTGAAATAATGACATTTACAATAAATTGTTCCTTCTTGAGAGGATTTTATACCATCAATGTGTTAGGACCCCTTCGTCCTTATTATTCTGGTTTGTATTAGGTATTACTAATAAAAGCTTGGATGCAGATGCCTTGTAAGTCGTCCCATTTGCTATTTATAATTACCCCACATTTATGGGAAGTAGCAGTTGTTTTGAGTGGAATAAATTAAATTACAAAGGAATTATGAGGGGAGTAAGGGAAGACAAAGGAATGTCCAGTCGTTCAAAACAATTACCTTACTCCCCTCATAATTGCTTGTCCCATTTGCTTGTAACATGGCCTATGATGCACTATTTTTACCTAAAATATATCCTTTGTCACAGTACATGGCCGGTGATGCCGACTACATAGAGTTATGACCTAAGAAATCACACCCACATCTACTTTGCATGTGCTTGCAAATCAAGATTTCTCCTTAGGGTTTCTTAAAGGAATAGGGTAAAGTGGCACCACCAAAAGGAGACAAGTTGGCAACAAAAGGCCTTGGAAATTCAAAAATTGAAACATCCACTAGTGATGTATAGCAAGTCTTTAGTGTACCCAAGTGTGGTCTGCTTAGGGTGTTTTTCTATCTTTCTCAACTCCACCTACAACCATCCTTCACAAAGTTCAAGCGTATATTAGTGTGTAAACAAGTCAACTCAAGGTAACTACCCCTTTTCCCTATCTCCCTTTATTTGCACAATGGTTTGATTATGTGTCTTGACTATTTCACATTATTTATGTCATAGCACATCCTTGTTACCATTCACTTTATTTTCATTGTCTTTACTCTACCACAGCGCTTGCATATTACCACAATCCTTAACCTAATTACCATGGCCTTGCTTATCACTTATTAATGTTGATTCTATTAAGGTCCTCTACTCTTATATCTATTTAGAGGTCGCACATATAAAAACCTATTCCTAGCATCGTGTGTGTGTTGTTTCTAGAACAACCTTCTACATTTTACTTATTTAGAGGCTTGCATATGTGAAGACTCATTTCTAGGCCAAATAGAAAAGGCTGGTCACTTTCTATGAAATTTTGATTGTTGTCCTTTCAAAATCTTCATTCTCCCACTCAAAGCATAAGATTATGTGATCCATCTAAGAATTAGGTTGTTGTGGGTCAATTTTCTTGAAAGTCTAAAAAAAAACATTCTATCAACTAAATGGAGTATTTCCTTTGATTTTTATCACCATCAAAACCATCATCACTGCCACTCTTTACCACATTAGACATGCCTATGCTAGTCTAGTACTGATAGTTTTTTTCTTGAAAAACTATTGTCGTTCAAAACGTGCACCCGTGGATGGCCTACAACACGAGAGGTTTTGCGGTAGGGCGCAGAGCGTGAATGCCTTGCGCAGGGTGCAAAAGTGTTTGGTGTTGGGCGTGGAAGTGTTATTGTTCACCTACATGCGTGGAGCATCGGTTGTCTCATCGCAATGATGGGAAAGTCCCCAAGGTGTGGGACCCTTGCGCTCCTTGGGATGAGCCTCCAGAGGAGGCCGGATTCCTACTATTATAAGTGCACCTGGTTTAAGACAAGAGCGCAGACCTAAAAAGCAGAAAGGTAAATATACCGCTCATCTAAACCTAATATTTTTGAGGTAAAAATGAGGGAGAAGATAAGAATTTGATGGAAAATAAAAAAGGCAATACATCAAGAATAGAGCAAGCGCTCCTATTGCCATGAACACACTACAAATCTTTAAGAGCAAGACGTTATCACACAAACTCCACCAAGGCCACTCTAAATGCATAAGTATTTTGCATAGAGGCACGGGAACGTAGTGCAACACTAAGAGGGACGACAAATGATCCACAAATAATGTCTACACAGACCCGAATGTGCATAGGATATGACCTGCAAGTGAGTTTTGAGTTCCACACAGAGGTGTTGGGAATGGACAACGATGAGAGAGGTGAACGTTACCCACAAACAAGGATCAACAAACACAAATAGCATACAGACTGTAAGAAGAACAGAGGGAGGTGAACTTAATTCTCATTAACATGCAAGGTTCAACCAACAAAAGTGCTCTTGGAGGGCAAATTTTGACAGCGTGAGGTTGCCAAAAAATGTGTCGACCCTTTTTACAATGAAGAACAAGGATTTTATAAGACCAAGCCATTTTACAATTAATGCGCCAATTGGGGTCGCAGATACAGCCTTTTAATTCTATTGCAACGTTGCATCCATGCTTCTTGAATTATGCGTGGTGATTCAGATCTGGGAGTTGGTGGTAGGATTCCTCTGGATCCACGTGTATGTCTAAGGGTGGAAGATTCCTGGAAAAGTCAGAGGGGTGGTGTGTACTCATGTTCCGATGTCTGACCACCACTTCTGCATTTACTTATTCTGACAAGTCATCGAACGCTACTCAATCGATTTTCCAACTACCTCTTTATACCTTGCTGCCACTTGTCAATCACAGCACGGGTCTCCCCTGAACTGCCATGTCATTTTTGCACATATAGGATCCACGTCAATCTATGAAGTAGTATGTGCGCAGCATATATCGTAGTCTGCGATGTATGAGATCGTAGAAGCGAAACTCTGCGATTTGGTGTCAGACTTCATCTTGAGTGTATATGGACTCTTTTGAATAGGAATGCGCACGAAGATGGAAGATCCTAGGTGCACTTCTTACAATTCGGAACTGCTTCTTGCACACCTTAGCCTGCGCTATCTGAAGACGAGGGCTCTGCGTCCTTGAACCTACGTGCCACGTGGCTCGTGCAATGAAGGATCCCTGCATGGGGTGTGCATTAGGAACTCTGTGAATGCAAGTCGTTACTTAGTCAATGCGCATATATGTGCTAATTGCCTTAGGCGCAGGCGTGGACAGGGAGCATATGCGCACAACTTGCTTAAAAGAAACTGACACTTTGCAGGTGCGCAAATCTTCTGTAGGGCCTTTGTGAGCTCTGCACAAGTTGGGGGTGACTTAGAAAGTCAACGGCAACATTCTCAATTTTAGGGGCCAAGGCAAAGGAAGAAATCATGCCTCCCTTGGACTCTTCTTACATTGGCACTTTGTCTAATTATTTGGGTCAAATTTTCCAAAATATTCAAGGTGAGTGGGAGTCTTAGTTTAAGTTAACACTTCAGCTAAAGTTTCCTCTACCATCATATATAGTTCTTGATTCCCCTGATTCTAGTAGATTATGTTCAATGGTTAGTGATCGAGGAGTTGAGGGCGCTTCATTGTGCATATCTTGATAATAATCTCTTCTTTCTATGCCATCGTCGTCATCATTGGAATCACCAAAATCAAAGTTGAATGAGAATGATGCACCACCAACATCAAAATTGAATGAGGATAATGCAGTATCTCTTCTTAAAATTTTTATATTTTCCTCAGGCTAATAAATTTTTAGGCGGTCATAGTTGTGTCCGGGTTCTACATAGGAAGACTATAACATTACATGTCAATTTCAAGATCAACAGCGCTCTTTATCTCTATGCCAATAATATCCTATTTCTATTGGGAATATAATAGGTGACTTCTAAATTTACTTCTCAGCCAGCTCATGAATTAGCAATATTTACCTTGTGAATTCCTTAAGCATTTTTTGGTTAGGCGATATGGATACCCGTTGAAGACAAAATGCTTTGATATAGCTATGGTCCCTATTTTGGCTTAGAACAAATATAATGCACTAAGTTTGAACTACAAAGAAGTAGGATGAATACTGGAACATGTTCGGTCCCGGATTCAGGTTAAGTAGGAGTGTTGGAGATGTAACCACATATTCACTGCCTACAACTGCCTTTTTTTAGAAACAATGAATACGACAAGTCTTTTTGATATTGACGTGAAGGTGAGAATATGAAGTTAGTCTCTCTCCATTATTTTCTCGTAAAAATCACTGCTGTGTACAATCTATAGTTGCTATGTATAGGCCATCACAGAATGGTGTTTGTAAAGCTATAAGAGATTTGTTTCATATTTTTGGACTTGGAAAAAAAGAACTAGCAATTAGCAAAAGCTTAGATTCTAGTTTCATTATCAGGTTTGACAGCAAGAAGTGTGTGCTAGTCAATGATAAGTGCCTAGTTGCAATAAAAGGAGTGGGAGTCGGTAACTTTCTATGTTATGTCAAATATTACAGGTAACCGCTAAAGATTTTCATGACGGGGGCTGCCATCGAGAAAAAAACCTAAAACAGTTGACTTGAATTAGCTTAAATAGGAAAGACAGCCTTCTGGCGTTAGTCACGTGGACATAAGCTGAAGGAGATGCAACTACTAGAAATTGTAAGTGGCTTATTTTTTATGGTAGTGGAGATTACAAGTTTTTCCCAGGATGTGTATAGGAAAACAGCATCTGGAAAAATTCCATTGAAGATTGGGAAACAAACGACAGGGCTACGACTGGTAGTACACACAGACATTTGTGGACCTATGAAGGCAACATCATATATTGGTGTTGGGAACTTTCTGACCTTCATGGATGACTCTTATAGAAAGATGGATTTTTCTATTAAAGAAACATCGAAAGCCTTTTAGAAATTTCAAGGCTGTAATTGAAAATCAAACTTGGAAGAAGATACCAATACTTGGCAGAGTGATAAAAGAATATAGGGCATAATAGCAGGTAGTAGTACTAAAAAGGATTTTTGGTGGTTGAAAGGACACTAAATTCATATAATCTAAAAAGGTGGGAGCAGTGAAAATGCAAGTTTGACTTGCTTGGTACATTTGCAAGCAGAAGCTGTAAAAGGCAAAACATATTTGCATTGTCATCTGCATGGACTGAATATAAACAGTAACAGAGAATCAAGAAAATTGGGTTCACACAGAAACTGCTACGAATTTAGAAATAAAATTGAGTGAAATAAGTCCTGAGACGTCAATCTAGTTTCCTGCACACTAGATTATGGTAACAGATGTTCTCACTCAAAAGGGTTTCTAGAGACCACCATGATTAACTGCCCAAGCAGAACCAGTGGAGACTAGTAAGAGAAAATTTAGATCGACCACGGCTGCGTTTATTCATTTGCATTAAACAGAAACTTTCTTCTTGCATACGCTCTCCCTCCGCAGCATCACGTACGAGAATTAATGGAAAATCCTGGATTACACGGGGTTTTTTTTTTACATGCTCCCGAGCCCCTCCCGTGAATTGAAAATCTTTATAGGCGTAAGGGCAGCTGTCTAGATTTTGCATATCTTCGATGAAGGTCAATATGATAGTTATAACATATGATAGCGAAATATAACTGTCGCTGCCCGAAAATGATATTTATTCACGGTTGATACGCACTATGAAAGATTTTAATAACATTACGAGACTTTTCAATCGTAGATTTTGATTAGAAATTTTTTATTATATTTAATTTTGTTTTTTTTAATATATCATTTAGTGAATGGTTGTTGGTGTAATTGGTGAAGTTGTTTGACTTATAAAGAGTCTATTAGAAATTAATTTTTGCTGTTACTAAAATTTGATACGTGAAAAGCGCTGGGATGACGTTGGGATCATGCCCCAGACGATTTTAGTGGAATAGATACTCCTCAGTACCTGACTCTTAGCGGAATGAATACTCCTTGACCCTTGGCCCTTAGTTTAAAATCATCGCGTAAAACAATTGTTCATAAAAAAAAAGTCATTGAAATTATCAATTTTTAAATTATTTAAATTTAATAAAGATGTCATTATAGAGCTATAAACTCTATAATAAAGTGTCAAATTGCCTTTAATATTCTATTGTCACAAAATAAACATGTTATTGTTTCTCATTTTTTAAAATATATTGTTCACAATTTCAGACATAAAATGATGTGAATTAGTTCTCAGTGATATCATCATCATTTTTATTTTCCATTTTCCATTTAATATTTATTTTTATATGTCTTTTTTTTATCATCAATATCTTGGGGATTAAATTCTTGGATTAAATTTTGTAAGGTTAATCAATAGACACATAAAAATGGCCTCAGTTATATTTTTTATTATATTAATTAGGGATTATTGATACATTTTATGGGTTGTTATTTTTTTATTTTTTTTATTTTCAAATGTTTAAAGAAGTATTTCTAAAACATAGCTTAATGTTCTGGGCAATTCAGAGCATTAGTATGTGTAATTGTGTGACCTTTTGTAACTAGAGTGTACTCGTTTTCTTTGTTCCATTTTTTTTCCCTTATAATTATTTGATATCAGTGTGTATGTCAATATAATTAAATTTGATTCAATATATTTATAAATATAAAAATATTAAATTTCATTGAGACCTACCACTTATGTATTGAGCGCTTAACAAACATTTTAGAGGAAATCAAAATATTCATTAGAGTATTTATTAAAGCACACAAGTTTATGTTTACAAGTATACTACAAAATATTGGCTTGCATGATATTAGAGCTTTCTCAATTATTAAGATTTATTTTTTTGATATTATTATTGTTTAAAAGCTTAACAAATATAAAAATAGTTCCTCTATTCTCTAGTTTAGTGCATGCCTTAAAACATATATTGTTTGTCTTGAAGTTTTTGGAGGTTAAAATTAGATAAACTCAATTGTCAAATTATATCGAGCATGTATGCATTTTTGTTTATAATAGCATGACAATTTGGACTATATAGAATGAAAGTGTACAGTCCAAATAAACTTCTCTAATCGTCATCAAATTTTTCAGTTGTCTTCTTAACACTTTTAAATGTGCATTTCTATTATCACCTTCTAATGAGTACATCCATAACATAAAATAAGAACAAATAAGTCTAAATTCTTTAATTTACTATAATTTAAAATTTAAAATTAATTAATTAAACTTGATTAATTTTTTTTCTATATTAAAAATTTAGTTATCTATATTATACTTCACAACTTATATTATTGTAAATATTATATAATTATATATAATATAATATAAAATATCAACTTATAGATAATCAACAAAAATATAATGTAATATTTTTTAATGTAATTACAACTTACGTGAGGTTGTCAAGTCAAATTGAGGGCAAAGCATCTCGATAAATATCTTTATATAGTATTAGATTGTTAAGGTCAAATTGAGGACAAGACATTTCGACAAATATCTTTATATAGTTCACTAGGTTGTCAAAATCAAATTGAAGACATGGCATCTTGACAAATATTTTTATATAATATTAGGTTGTCGAGTCAAATTGAAGGGTCCATTTCATTTAAATGAATATATTTTATATAATTAATATCCATATTTGCATGGAGGAAGAAATGATCACCAACGACCTTTTGACATTTTAAGCGGGGGGGGAAAAAAATTGTGGAGAGCATAAATGAAAATTTTGTATATAGAAGCATTTTAATGATATGAGAAACAAAGGGTGAGTGTACCAAAAGGTGATCTCCCGAGTTGAAGGTGCGAACAAGAAGACAGCATGACCCATGAATTGCAAAATTTTGAAGAAGGGATTGGGATTATTCATATGGTGCTGGTGAATTCTTGCAAGTGTAATCAAATCCTCTCGCAGCTCAGCATGACTGCATTCTAATTTTTCTATCCTCCTCACCAAATCGCCCCTCAACTGCACCTGATGCATATGCATATCATACTGTTGCTGTTGCCTTTGCCGCCGTTGTGCCATCTCTCTCCCCTCACCTGTCTCCGAAACTTTTCCTTGGCCTTTACAATTATATGGCAAATTTTGCCGCCTCCACTCTGCCACGTGGAAATGACACATAAGTATCTCTCAGTCGGGACTTTTTAGCATTTCTAGGGTTTCATTAAAAGGATGAAATAGAAGTTGAGACAGGCAGTGGCAGTGGCAGGTGATGTGCAGAACACCCTCCAAATAAAAGAGACGGTGCTTCTTAAAATTTGTGAAGCTCCACATAAATAAACGATAGAGATAGAGATGATGATATCGTGCCGACATGAAGCGCATCATGGATGTCAAGCTATCCATAAAGGTAGCCATGCAATTTGGAATTTGGGGGAGAGGTGTCCGCCAACAGTTTGAAGGATTTCTGATATTATTGTTGCAGGGCATTGGCCTTCTTCATTCCGCAACCAGACAAATTATCTTTAACGTCTTTCACTTGAAAGTTGTAGCCAGGTAAATATCTCACAACGTCCACATTGGACCGATTTCTTCTTCCTCCCCCAGGCTCTCCCTTCAAAATCGATGCCGCTGCGTGGAAATGCATATTTTTAAATTCAATGTTTTCGGAGTGTTTAAAATATCTTATTAATTTATTTTTAAATTTAATATTTTCCTTATATTTAAAATATCTTATTAATTTATTTTTAAATTTAATGTTTTCAGAGTTTTTTTTAATTATCTTTAAAGTCTTTCATTTGAAAGTTTAACAAAGTAAATATCTCATAACGTTTACATTGGACCAATTTTTTCTTCTTCCAAATTCTCCTTTCAAAATTGATGTCTCTACTTGGAAATGCATATTTTTAAATTTAATGTTTCTAGAATGTCTCTAATATCTTATTGATTTATTTTTAAATTCAATGTTTCCATAGTGTTTAAAATATCTAATTAATTTATTTTTAAATTTAATGTTTCTGAAGTGTTTTGTTAAAATATTATTTATTTTTGACTTCCCACCTACTACTCAATTAGCTTCGGAATTTGACATTGCCAGCATTAAATGCATCCATTTAAAATTTGAGATTTGGAGCGGTTTAACCTTTTTGGAGGGAACTCTAGTGGGAGGTGAGATAGTTGTATGCAACAGTCAATAAAAGACAAAAGATGTAGAAGACAAAACAGAGGAAACAAAGCAGCAAAATAGATATGTACGTAGCAGCAGTCCGTAAGATGAGAATGTGAAGCAGATTGGACGCAGCAGCAGTCAATAGAATATATAGGGGACATATTCAACGCAATAGTAGTGAGAGTAAAAAACGTAGTAGCAGTTAGAAAAGAGAGATGGAGAGAATAGTGGACCAACAACAATCTACAAAAAGACAACATCAGTGAGGGGAAGTGAAAATAACTAGAGGAAGTTGGTTGTTGGCAGCACTCAGAGTGTCAACCAAGAGCAAGGAAAGTTTTTTTATGCCTTTTGTATGTTATTTTGTAACAGCAGTAGTGTTTGTATAAGAAAGTTTTTCAGACATTTAAATATATGCAAATTTAGTGTTTATTTTTCCATTTTTTCTCCTCCCCTATTTCTATCTTGTATTTTCTATTTGTTGTTCACATGGGGCCTTTCATTTAGTATTATTTTCTGCATATATTTTTGGTAAAATTTTGCCTACACAGCAATTAGCGTTGTAGCATTTTTCAACAACTGATATCAAAGTTATAGGTGAAGAGACCATTTAGACATGGCAGCAGGAAGTTCAGGATCATGGCAACAACCCCTCATATTTGATGAAAAAAACTCAACTCTCAAGAGCAATGAGAGTTAGTTGAAGTTGGATACAATGAGATTACAGACATGGCAGCCTTCAATGCTTTGACTCAAGCACAAAAAAATGTGTTGAAGGAGAATAGGAGGAAAGATGCCAAAGCACTCAGCTATATACAAATGGCTTTGACTAACTCATTATTTTATAGAATAGTAGCAACTATCCATTCCAAGCAAGCATGGGCTATTTTACAAAATGCATATCAAGGGAGTGACAAGGTGAAGCTTGTCAAGTTGCAGCTCTTAAGGAACGATTTAGAGACCTTATAAATGAAGGAGAATGAGTCTGTCTATTAATGATTTCTTCACAAGAATAATAAACATAGTCAATCAAAGGAAGACATGTGGTGACAACCTTGAAGATTATAAGGTCATTGAGAAGGTGTTGAGGAGCCTTCCAATTAGATTTGATCTTATAGTGGTTGCCATAGAAGAGTCAAAGAATTTGAGGCAAATGACGGTGGATGAGCTAATGGGCTCCTTGCAAACTCATGAACAAATATTGAACAGGTCATCCACCTTCTCCCATGAGCAAGCATTCAAAACCAATGTCAATGTGAAAAAAAAGAGGAGAGGATCAAACAATAGAGGTAGATGAAGAACTTGCAACAATTAAGAAGGTGGAAGACATAGTTATCAAGAGCCACATGGAAGAGGAAGAGGAAGGAGCAACAACACTTTTAAAGAAGGATCTACACGAAAGTATGATAAATCTAGTGTCCATTGTTATTATTTCAAGAGGTATGGACATTATGTTAGTGAGTGTACAAAAGAATATGACATGAATAGGCCAAATTCTAATTTCACTCATATACAAGAGGCTAAACTTAATAGGAATGAGAAAAAATGAAGTTTATTTATAACATGTAACATCGCTGAGCAAAGTGGCAATAAAACATGGTACTTGAATAGTGGTTGCAGCAACCACATGAGTGGGAACAAAGAGATGTTCAATTATATAGATAAAACAATAAAATTAGAGGTAAAGATGGGAAACAATGATAAGGTCCCTATCATGGACAAAGGTAGCATTTCAATCCACACCAAACAAGGTGATGAAAGACAAATTCATGATGTTTACTATGTATCCAGGTTGAAACACAACCTTATCAACATTAGGCAGCTTGTGCAAAAGGGTACAAGATCATATTTGAGAATGATGAGTGTATCATCTTTGATAGGAGTGGTTGTAATAGACAGATTGCAGCAGTCAAGATGACAACCAATCGAATGTTTCCATTGAGAATGCAAAGTGAGCTCACAACAACGTTCAAACCAGTGATAATAGATGAGTCTACTCTTTGGCATCTAAAATACGGGCATTTGAGCTTTGGAGGGTTGAACCTTCTTTACAAGAAACACATGATGAAAGGGTTGCCCCTTATAGAACAATCAAACAAGGTGTGTGAAGGATGCATATTGGGGAAGCAACATAGGAATGCATTTCCTATGGGTAAGGCATGGAGAGCTAAGCTCCTTTAGAATTGATACATTTGGACTTGTGTGGTCCAATGAAGACCCCCTCCCTATTGAATAATATATATTTCATGACATTCATAGATGATTACAGCGATAAGATATGGGTGTACTTCTTGAAGAACAAATCAAAAGGATTTGAGACCTTCAATCAATTCAAGGTCATGGTGGAGAAGCAAAGTGGCCACTACATCAAGATTTTGAGGACAGATAGAGAGGGAGAGTATATCTCCAATGAGTTCTTGGATTTTTGTAAGAATCATGGCATAAAGAAACAATTTACATCTAGGTATACATCGCAACAAAATGGTGTGGCCGAGAGGAAGAATAGGACCATCCAAAAGATGGCAAGGAGCATGATAAAGGCAAAAGGTTGACCTAATGATTTTTGGGTTGAGGCTGTAGCAACAGTCGTTTACTTGTTGAACATTTGTCCAATGAAGAGTGTAAGGGATGTGATCCCTCAAGAACCATGGAGCAATTGGAAGCCAAGTGTTAAACACCTTAGAGTGTTTAGTTGTGTGGCATATGCACATATGCCCAAGAAAAGAAGGACAAAGTGGGATGACAAAGGTGAGAAGTGTATATTCATAAGGTATAGTGACCAATCAAAGGCATATCATTTGTACAATCCTATCACCAAAGAGCTCATAATTAGTCGGGATGTTCAATTCATTGAGCATGAAGCTTGGGAAGAGAAACAAGAAGAAGAGCATGTGGAAACAAGGGCTATTGGACCCTTTGTTGAATCTGAAACAACATGGGTACAACCATCAATGCACCTACTTGGATCCCTATTTCACAAAGGGTTGATTCATCTAATGGCAACAACCATCATGGAGGTCAAGGAGCTGTCAAGAGTCAACATCATCCTCCTCTAACTCAAGCCAACGCTAAGTAAGGACAAGGAGCTTGAAAGAAGTCTATAAGCAATCAAGGTATGAGCAAAATGAGGATGAAACTATGAATTATGCTCTCTTTTTATCAACTAATCCTATTTACTTTGAAGAAGTAGTCAAGAACATCAAGTGATGTGAGACAATGGACAAAGAGATGCACGTCATAGAGAGAAATGACACATGGGAGTTAGTTGATCTACCAAAAGGAAAAGAGGTCATAGGATTTAAGTGGGTATACAAGACAAAAACTATTCTCGAAGGCAAGATAGAGAGGCATAAGGCAAGGCTAGTGGTGAAGGGCTACAAACAAAGGCCTGGATGTGATTACAATGAAATGTTTGCACCCGTAGTAAGGCTAAAAATGATAAAGACAATCATAGCCATTGTTTCCCAACACAAGTGGAAGATGCATCAAATGGATGTGAAGTCAACATTCTTGAATGGATGTGTCATATGGGCTCAAGCAAGTCCCAAGAGCATGGTACAGTCGTATAGACTCATACTTATTGAACAATGATTTTAACAAGAATGCAAGTGAGCCCACACTATACATCAAAGCATGCAAAGAAGGTATGTTGATTGTTATATTGTATGTGGATGATCTAATATTCATCGGTAATGCAAATCAGTCCATTAAAGAAGTCAAAACATCCATGAAAAATGAGTTTGAGATGACTGATTTAGGCTTCTTGAAGTACTTTCTTGGAATAGAGGTCAAGCAAATGGATGAAGGCATATTCATTTGTCAATCTAAGTATGCAAAGGATATTTTAGAGAGGTTCAAGATGCTGGATAGCAAACCTATGTTCACTTCAACCGAGACAAGCCTTAAGTTGTGTAAAGATGATTGCAACAATAATGTAGACCCCACACGTTATAAGAGCCTAGTGGGAAGCCTAATGTATTTGACTACAACAAGGTCAGACATCATGTATCCAGTCAACCTCATATCAAGATTCATGGAGATGCCAAAGGAGACACATTGGTAAGCGGTCAAGAGGATATTAAGGTACGTCAATGGAACAAGAGATTATGGTGTTTTGTATGCAATAGTAGATGAATTTCAGCGTGTAGGTTATACAGATAGTGATTGGGCAGGGAAATTTGATGATCGAAAGATTACTTCGGGGTATATATTTCATCTTGAGTTAGGAGCCATATCTTGGACTTCAAAGAAACAACCCATAGTGTCACTTTCTATAGCTGAAGCGGAGTACATAGCACCCAATACAACATGTCAGGGTATATGGTTGAGAAGGATACTTTCTGATTTGTATGAGGAGCAACAAAGAGCTTTTATGGTCTATTGTGACAATGTATCATTCATAGCATTGTCAAATAACCCTGTGTTTCATGGTAGGAGCAAACACATTGCAATCAAGTATTACTTCATTCGAGAGTTAGTTGAAAATCATGTCATAGAGCTTAGTTTTTGCAAGTCTGATCACCAACTAGTTGATGTTTTTACTAAGCCCTTGTCTAAAGACACTTTTATGTATCTAATAGGAAAATTGGGGATCATAAATACAACATTAGGCCTACAAAGTGTTATGATAGCTTCAGAGTCTTACAACAGAGCTATGGATTCAAACAATATAGCTCTGGACTCCTATAGTAGAGCTATGGATTACATCAGATTAGCTACGGATTTCGTCAGTCCAACTACGATTTCATCAGGTTAGCTATGAATTTCGACAAGGTAGTTACTGATTACATTAGAGCTACAGAGATCAACAGGTCAATTACGGATTACAGTCTAGCTACAGATTTTGGTAGGGTAGCTACGGATTTCAACAATCCATCTACAAAATCCATCAGAAGAGCTATGGACTTCAGTAACGAAGCTCCAGACATGCATAAAAAAGGTGAAGAAGCATTTGAGAAGCTAAGGAGAAGTTATAAGGAGGCTTTGGAGATTGAAAAAAGTCCAATTGACCATGGTAGGAAGGTCAAAAAGAAGGGGGAGTGTTAAAATAATATTTATTTTTGACTTCCCACCTACTGCTCAATCAACTCTAGAATTTGACAGTTGCTACCATTAAATGCATCCATTTAAAATTTGAAATCTGAAGCAATTTAACCTTTTTGGAGGGAACTCTAGTGGTAGGTGAGATAGCGGTATGCAACAGTCAGTAAAAGACAAAAGATGTAGAAGACAAAACAAAGGAAATAAAGCAACATAATAGATATATATGCAGCAACAGTCTGTAAGATGAAAATGTGGAGCAGAAGAATTTTTAGATGCAACAACAATCACTAGAATATATAGGGGACATATTCAATGCAAGAGTAGTGTTGACCAAATTTTGGCCCTGTAGGCCAAAAATCGGTCTCCCTTCTCTTTCCCTGTTGTCTTGAACAGTCAGTCTCTGATGTCTTCACCTTACTGCAATTGTGGTTTTTTCCCTTTGTAATAGCCCTGTTCTTATAAAGAGCTGACTAATCTGAGTCCTGTAGGTTTTCAGGTTGATCTGGAGCTTATTTCGCTTTAAGCAATTACCTTGGACAATCCTTTTTTGGCAAAGGAATGGGCCAACTTCAAAGAGACGCAAGCCTTTCACAAAGCTCCGAAGGTCAAGTGCCCTTGCGGAGGGAAGGCAGGTGACAAATGGGACCATTCAAACAAGCTCCGAAAGACAACTTTGGACCCAAGGTGCCCTTGCGAAGGGCAGATAACACATTTGAAAGAGATCAAGGCAGAAGGCTGAAAGGGAAGTTTCCTTCAGAAAAAGTGACAAGGCAAGACAAAGGATTTCTTCAAACTTTTTGTTCGAAGAAAATCCATAGAGAAACCAAAGGTAAATTCCTTCGGACTTTTGTCCGAAGGAATTGACCAAGAGAAGGTCGAGACATTGAAGGCACATTTCCTTCGGGCAAAATGTCCAAAGGAATTCCTTCGGATATTTTGTCTGAAGGAATTTGAAAGACAAGGGAACCCGAAGGACACTGAAAGGTAGGTGCCTTTGCGGAGAGCACTCGGTTGCCAAAAAAGGACCCTCTCCTCTTTTCGAAAGGTCACCTTCCCTTCGGGAGGGTTCATTTTGCAAAAAGTTGAAGGAATTACTAAAGATGATGATGGGCCCGAGAACGTCAACTTCAGCATGGTGAACTAACCGTTGGAGGTTCAAATGTCTGGTGATGTGACCGTATACGTCAAATTCAATATAGTGAAATAGCTGTTGGTTTTTGAATGGTGACAGGACCGCATACGTCAATTTTGATGGGATGCGTCAGCCATTGAAGAGAAGCCAAAGAACAAGTTCTTTCAGACAAGCAGCCGAAATATTTCTTTTGAGAATTTTGCCCAAAAGAACTCATGAGCGCAGGCTTGAAGGAATTCAAAGGCATAAGGCCAAAAGGAAACTAAGTGACCCACCGAGAAAGGAACCCAAAAAAAGGAGACAAACAATAGCCCTGAGAGTCGGGTTGCCAAGAAAAGACAAGAAGTAGCAAGGAAAGAGAGAGAGAGAATAGTGAAAGCGTGGTCACACACATACAAGCCAAGCGCAAGAATGAATAGAACAGTCCAGGTGGCACAGGAGGCATTGGCAAGAGAAGTTATTGTTGTAGATGAAATAGTCTCCACCAAGAAGTCATTAAAGGGAGCGCAAGCATTCAATAGAGTGGCTCATTTTTCTTTGTTTAACATTAATGAGTAGACAATTGCATAAGTTTCATAGAGAGGTGGCCTTATCATTCAGAAAACAAAGCGACCCATGCTTTAGCAGGAATATTTAATACAGTTTGAGCAACAAAGTCAATACCCATAACAATCTACAACATGGTTCTTTCATGCCATTTATGGAAGGATGACAACAACATGAGCAGATTCCTCTTTCCTAGGTGTTTAATACACTATGGGTCGCCTGTTCTTTGAGGGACCAATAGTCTTTCTCTTAATGCTATATATTGTAACCTCTCACCTTGAAAAAGATATCTCTCACTTGTGTAAGGTAAAGCCCTGCCAAATTTTACCTTTGAATCAAAAAGAACATGTTTTACCTCCATCTGATGTGTTATACTTTTGAATATGTCTGTGTATCGACTTTGTGTTTAGTCATTTTATCTTGATGCTTTCATAGATCGACACCAACATATCTAGTATATCCCAGACTATTTCTGCAGGTTAACAGAAAGTACCCAAGTTGGAGCATAGAGACAAAAGAGCAATTATCTGACAATGTGCTTTTACATCACCTATGGTAGGTTCTTTTTCTTTGTATCTCCATTAAGCCCTTTGTAAAGCGCCCACATAGTCTGGTTTTTTGCTTAGACGAAGTGTATGTTTCACTCTTTTGGTGTAAAGTATTGATATAAGCTGAGTAGATCAAATCATTTAGTGCATCACCATTTTAGATAGGATCTGATTTTGTTATATCTTTCTCTCTTTTTACCCCCCATTATTAACAGTAATAGTTAAGGACCTCAAAAATGCATCATGGGGAGCTAACCCATATCTAGAGATTCATTCCTTGATTTTGCCAAGCCTACAGGAGGAATGTCTCAATTGTGTCGTGTGGAAGAGAAAAGCTGAGCCTTCTTTCTGAAGGTGCAATCCACAACGTCAACAGTTTTTGGCACGCCCAATGGGACCATTTTTGATGCTTAAAGAAGTTTTAGGATTGGTGTTAGTCCTGTTATTGCAAGAGTGAGCAAACTAACCCAGCTCTGGTGACTCCATTTTTAAGAACCCAGTCTCTGGCCAGAGATCATCCTGGCATCTCATGCCTAAGGTCACCACAAGATCTTCTGCCAAGGGTGTCCCTTTCGAGTTCGTTGAGCTGCCCTTAAATTCAGCAAAGCGGCTACGATTTGCAAAGACTCATCCCTATACATCAAGTCAATTTTTGACCTGCCATAAAATATACTTACACAAGAAAACCCCGGTTGAACCCTGTCATCACCATGGCTTTACCTTTTGTAGCTTGCCATGGTCAAAGCCCTTTAAACCTTATATAGTACGACCTAATCCCAAGGACAACCCTTAAGAGTGTTCCTCCTTTTAATGGAGAGGGGATTATTACCGATATTGAGAATATCAAAAATATAGCCAATCTATGTAACATTCATAATGTCACTAAAGAGAACATAGCCATCAGGGTATTGGCGTTGTCTTTTAAGGGTAAAGTTTTGGACTGGTATGGCACCTTGCTTATGAATTCGATTGGCTCATGGAACAAATTAGGCACCCTCTTAACGAATAGATTCGGGGAGAAGAGTGACCATCTCTCTCTTGCTGAGCAATTTACCACTATGAAAAGAGCTCCGCATTAATTTATGTAGGATTTTAATACCAGGTTCTAAAAGACTTGGGACAGAATCCCCATTTTAGTGAGGTCAACCCCAAGCTATGCTTTTTTTTACTACTTAAAAGCTTTGAACAACGACATTGTTGTCATGATACAGTCCATAGGACACGTGTTACTTTCTACCTATGAAATAGCCATAACTGCCAAAAATTGTCTGGTACAAGAAGGAAAGATAGTCCCTAGACCTCATATGCTACTTTTTCTTGAATTATAACTACTAGTTCAGACTGTTGCACCCACTATAGTTCCTTTGCCTGGTGTAGAAAAACTGACTGCTACCTCACCAAATGACCTCCATGAAGTTAAGAGCTTGTTACAAAGTGTAACCAATGAATTAATGGCTCTCAAGAGGCAACAAGCTCAAAACTATCGACCGAATCAGGGATACCAGTAGTTCAGACAAATGAATAGACCTCCTTTCCAAAATTATAACTGAGGACAGGGTCAGATTACCCAAGCTAGACTATATCAAGGTTACAATCCAGGTGCCCCTTCATCATCCAAATCTCTTGTTCCCACTCAAAATAATTTGGTACAGGAACGGCCTAATTGCCCATCCCTGGGGTATGGTCAAGAATAGGTTGCTTATATAAATGAGTTGCTAAATCAATATGTGAACATGCAAGACAATCAAACAGCTCAATTCCCAAGTTTTGAGGCATCAGTACAACTTGGGATGGACAATAGACAGGCTCAGTCTGATTTCACTCTCATGAATCACCTGGAAGGAGAATTCTGTGCAGTCAATTATGTGGGGAGTCTGAATAACCAGGGTGATTGTGTTGCAACCAATACCAGGTCTAAAAAGAGAGCTATGGAGAAAGCTCAGGCAGCTATTCAAGCATTTGCAACATTTTTTTAATCACAAGTGAACCAAATTTTTTTAAATTACAAGCCGCCGGTTGCACCTTCAAATCTTCAGCTTGCACCTCAGGCTGTAAATGCCCCCAAAGAAAATTTAAAAGGAAACAACCCTCAGATCAATGTGGTCAGCCAGATGAAAAAGTTGTACATGAATATCTCACTGTGGGATTCCTTAGCAATGCCGAGACAAAAAGATATACTCCAGAAGGAATTGCACGGGCTGAATGAACAAGTTATCCCAGCAAAGGCCGATAATGTGTTGATTATAAATGGGACCCTTCCATGGCAGGTCAAGCAAAGAAGGATGAAAAGGTTCCTCCTTTCTATCTATCCTTAGTCATAAGAGATTTTTTGATTCATAATTGCATTATTGACAGTGGGGCAATCACCTCAGTAATGCTCAAATGTATAGCAAATAAATTGGGACTCAAATATGAGGAAATGACCAAAGGAGTTCTGTAATTAGATGGGTCACCAGCTAAAACATTATAAGTGGTAAGAGGCTTGAATCTAACGTTTCACGCATATCCAACTTTCTCCGTTTCCCATGACGTGGTAGTGACAGATGTTCCTCCTTACTTCGCTCTCTACTTATCCTGGGATTTCACATCCAAGATAAGTGGGTACTTAGCAACAAATTGGTCTTACATGGTGTTTAGAACCAAATATGGAACTAAAGTGAAGATTGAGTCAGAGCCAATCCATAGAGACCATCTGGAGCCATACTCGCTCAAGGCAGTAAATGTTAGTTATGCCATCATTGACGAAGAAGAATTCCTAATGGACCAATCTCCACCCTCTTCCCTTGAAGGTGTTGCTGACCTACTCTTAGATGAACGGAGAAGTGACAATTTCGAACATCATGCAAGTTCATCGAAGAGGCAGGTCTTGGAGTTTATTGCATGCATGAAGAAGGTACTTTCATGCCAAATTTGATGAAGGAAAACCAAGAGAGCTCTAGTTTGTGGCAACTCTTCTTCGATGGCTCAAGAAGCAAATTGGGAGCTGGTGGTGGAGTAGTGTGTCATGTCCCCTTTTTCGTGGACATTGACAGACTTGATGGTTAGCCTATTAGACGACCTTCGTAGGCTAATAGGACGGATAGAGGGTCATAATGGAGCTTGGCTTGACTTTGATTCGCAGAATTTCTACATTTGGTTTTCACTCAGGTTATTTCAGATGCATTGGCACTAAGCTCCTACTTTTTAGGGATATTTGATATGCAGTGGAGCACCTTTATTTTGGTATGGTCATGTGCGGAATCACTCCCTGATTCACCTGCTTCGATCGGTTTGAGGATCCGACGTATATTGAGGGAGATATTAATATTTGATTGATTTAATCAAATATTAATTATTTGGTCTCATTAATAATTAATTATTGGGTCTAATTTTAAATTAGAAACCCTAATGCTAATTTAAGAAAACCCTAATTAGGGCAAGCATATCTTTTTGAGGGTATAAGGGTTTCTCATGGAGGCCATTATGTATGTATGAATTGATTATTGAAATTGGAAAAATTCTTCTGTGAAGACTGAGCCAAGGGTTCCAGGATTCCATTTGCAGTGGAGAACGTCAACTCTTCATTGTGTACGATTCAGAGGTTGTGAAAGATCAGCCGATCTATTGCCAAATTGAGAGATAGCTTCATCTAGAAGTTATCACAGAGGTACAGATTTGAGAGATAGCTTCATCCAGAAGTTATCACAGAATTTCAAGGTTGAGAGATAACTTCACACAGAAGTTATAACAGATATTTCAGGTATTTATCTTTATTTAGTTGTTGATCCAATAAGATATGCAGATAGAGATTTTGTGTTAGAATCTATTTCCGTGAGATCATTAGGTTGTTCAGCTATCAGGGGTTAAGAACAGACAGGTTGGCGGCTGTACCAAGTCCGTACAGGTCCGCATCAGGAATCGGCATCGGCAGAAAGAGCTTCCGGTGACCGACATCGGTCGACTGAAGATCGACGTAGGCAGAAAGCTGACCGACAACGACCGACGTCGGCGAGATATCGACCGACGACGGCGTCTGTGTGTCGACACAGAAAGGCCGAGACCCTACAGATTCAGATTTCACTCCCAGATTTGCAAAGCCAGGGGTTTCAATACTGTATTTCATGTTTTATATGCATAAGAAAGGACTTCAATTGTAATAGTTTATAAGGACATCTTTTGTAATCATCTGAATGAATGATAAGAGCTGTGAGTTGTTTATGCATACTTGAATCTATTCTGCAGTTTGTCTCTGTGATCAGAGCTTTATGAGTTTATATATTCCCTGTTTGAAGGGGATATCACAGTGGTATCAGAGCTTTTGTGTAGATAAGAGAGCCCCTAAGTAAGGGATATTACAGTGGTATCAGAGCTTTTGTCTTTGGTATCAGAGTTTTGTGTCTTTCATATATCCCTATTAGAAGGGGATATCACATAGTGTTAATTTCAACCTTAAAGGAGAGATACTTCTCAACTTTTAGGTTCTAATTCTCTTGCACTTGTAATGTTGCAGAATATGAATCTCTCATTCATGTTTTAGAGTGGGCAAGGAAAAGAGGAATAAAAAAATTGCAGGTTTTTGGAGACAGTGAGTTAATTATAAACCAAGTGAGAGGTCGAAACTTGACCAAGAATACCTTGCTTAAGTCTTACAAGCATAGGGTGTGGGACCTAGTAGAGAGTTTTCTTGCTTTCAATATTATTTCCATTCCAAGAGAACAAAATAAGCAGGCAAACAAACTAGCAACAGTTGGTGCTCAGTTTGACATTCTCAAAAAAATAAGTCAAGACAGCAATCCACATCATTTAAAAGTGGTAATAAGACCCTCTGTACCTGATAACGCCATCAATTGGCAGGCGTTTGATAGTGATCAACAGATATCATTCTTCTTATAAGAAGAGGCTGAGTTTGCCTCTAGAAATCAATCCAAGCTACAATAGCAGTATGACGGCCAGATTGTTCAGCTGAAGAACAACAAACTTCCTAAAAATCTGGTCACTTTCGAAAGCATCTTCAATGAAGATGACCAACTAAAAAATGATAAAGCAAGCATCATGACCAAGAAGGAAAATTATGAAAGAGTTGAAATATTCAAGAATAGGCTGCTTGCGCTTGGGAAGGTATGTACAAATGATGAAATGCATTCTTTCATTTTGCTATGCCAAGAGTTTATCGATGTTTTTGCTTGGGAGTATAGCGACCTGAAGGGTTTTGACCCAAGCTTGGCCCAACACACCATTGAGTTGGAAGAAGGCATCAAACCCATCAAACAAAAATAAAGGCCTATCAATCCGAAGATTGAGCCTCTCATGCAGAAGGAAATCACCAAGCTGATTGAGTCCAGAATCATTTTTCCTATCAAGCACTCTTATTAGCTGACTAATCTAATCCCTGTTAAGAAGAAGAATGGAGAGATCAGAATGTGTGTTGATTTTAGAGACCTCAATAAAGTCTCGTTAAAAGATCACTATCCCCTCCCAAGTATGGAGCAAATCCTTCAAATGATGACAGACAATGAACGTTTCTCCCTCTTGGATGAGTATTTATGGTACAATCAAATTCTAGTGCAAGACTACGATTGTTACAACACAACTTTTGCTACCAAGTGGAGAACTTTTGCTTACATGAAGATGCCGTTCAGACTGTCAAATGCTAGAGCTACCTTTCAGCGAGCCATGGACATGGCTTTCCAAGGTCTGATAAATAATATTGTATTAGTCTATCTTAATGATATGACAATTTTCTCTAAAGATATAAGACAACATCTAAAACACCTGAGACAAATATTTGAGAGGTGTAGAGAGTTTGGTATCTCTCTCAACCCAAAAAAATGTGTGTTTGTTGTCCATGAAGGCAAACTCTTTGGTCATGTTATTTCAAAAGGGGGCTTGACCATTGATCCAGAAAGAGTACGCGCCATCCTAACGTTGTCCTTACCTAAGCACAAGAAGGGTCTGCAAAGCTTCTTTGGTAGAATAAATTTTATTAGGAGATTTATCCCTAATTTTATTGAGATAGTCAAGCCACTAACTTCCGTGCTGAAGAAGGATGAGAAGTTTACATGGACAACACAAATGAAAGATAGTTTTGAAGGGATTAAGCAAGCTATTGCCTAGGCTCCCACCTTGATCAGTCCTAACTTCTCCAAGGATTTCAACTTTTACACCATCGGAAATAAAGAGGTAATCTCTGTCATGCTCACTCAAGCAAATGATAAAAACATTGAACAACCTTTTACATTTTTTAGCCAAGGTTTAAAAGGTTTTGAAATTAGGTACACATGTTGAAAAGCGAGCACTAGCATTTATATGAAGCCTAAAGAAATTTAGACATATGTTGTCAAACAACAAAGTTCATATCATGGTACCACATCTTAGTGTCAAGGATTTCTTGATTAGCCGTGATTTAAATGACAAGAATGTAGGATGGATCACCAAGGTAATGGAATATGATGTGGATATCAAAACCACCAAGCTTGTAAGGGGAAGAGGGATGTGTGAACACCTCGCTACTGAATTTAAACAACAGAAAGAGGGCATTTTGCCACTCCATGATGAAGTTGCAACAGAGGAACCTGCAGTCATAAAAAACTGAACACAAGACATGATTCATTTCATTCTCATTGGTGAGTGCCCACAGGGCCTTGATATGACTAAGAGGAGATATTTTAGGCTCCAGTCGCTTCCTTATGTCCTAGTTGAGGGGGTGTTGTTAGAAAGGATTTTTCAAGGGTACTCTTGAGATGCATAGACTCAAATCAGGTGAACATGGTACTATCTAAATTTCATGATGGACCAACTAGTGGTCACTTTGCTCCTAAGCCTATAGCTACAAGGATTATGAAGGCTGGTTACTTTTGGTCCACTTTATTCAGAGATACTCATGCTTGGGTATGGAAGTGTTATAAATGTGCTCTCTTTGATGGAAAGCAACGACTGGCTGCAATGCCTTTGTAACCTATTCAAGTAAAACAACCGTTCATGCAATGGGTCCTAGACTTCATAGGAATGATCAACCCTCCTAGTGCTGGCCACAAGTGGATCTTGACTACTACAAATTACTTCATGAGATGGGTAGAAGCTGTTGCTTTGAAGGAAGCCAATGAAAGTGCAGTCCTAAACTTTTATTAAGGCCTGTTGACAAGATTTGAAGTTTCGGCTACCATCATCTCAAATAACGCATTAACTTTCTTGGGAACCAAAACAAGCGAGTGGGCATTAGGATACAACATCTACCTTAGTACTTCTTCTAATTACTACCCACAAGGAAATGAGTTGGTTGAGTCCACTAATAAGAATATGATCAGGATCATTAGAAGGACAATGGAGGAAAATCAGAGAACTTGGCATGCCAAGCTGAAAATAGCTCTGTGGGCAGACAAGGTCACTCCCAAAAGTGCAGTTGGTAATTCACCATACACACTTGTATACGGAAGAGAAGCTAAACTTCCTATTTTGCTTGAATTACCAACCTTGGATCTTGCCCACCAGCTACAATTAGAAGAAAGTAACAACATGGAGGTCAGACTTTGTGAATTAATGGAGCTTCAGGAGACAAGAGACCAAGCCATGGTTTCCATGACCAGTTGTCAGTAGCAACGAAGAAGCATTTTGATAAGAAATCCTTATCAAAAGGCTTCTCAGAAGGCGACATTATCTTAAAATGGGATGAGGATCGAGCTAAACCTGGAAAATATACAAAGTTCGATGCCTTATGGAGTGGTCCATATATCATCACTCAATGCAAGCAGCATAACGTATTCTAACTCTCCAAGTTGGATGTTGGGGAACTACATATCCCAGTTAATGGGATATATCTTAAGCATTGTCACTGAGCCTTCTCTTGTTATGTACATATTTTCTCTATTTTTTTTTCATATTTTTTTAAAGTACTTTTGTGTATGTTTGTAGCTTTTTTTAGCCTTATGTGTGTGTCTTTCCCTTTTGGGGTAAAAGCTTCGTATTGATTCTTAAGTACCTCAAGGTTATTGTCAGCCTTTTAGGTTGTATTCTGACTTCGTGCCCAACGAACTTGTAAGCCACTGATTTTCTTAAGCATAATAGGCATGTTTCCCCTGTGAATCACCAAATATGTTGACCAAATTTTGGTCCTACAGGCTAAAAATCGGTCTCCCTTCTCTTTCTCTGCTGTCCTAAGCAGTAAGTCTCTGATGTCTTCACCTTATTGCAATTGTGGTTTTTTCCCTTTGTAATAGGCTTGTTCTTATAAAGAGCCAAGTGATTTGAGTCCTGTAGGTTTTCAAATTGATCTGGGGCTTATTTCGCTTTAAGCAATTACCTTAGACAACCCTTTTTTGGCAAAAGAATGGGCCAACTTCAAAGAGATGCAAGTCTTTCACAAAGCTCTGAAGGTCAAGTGCCCTTGCGGAGGGCAGGCATGTGACAAATGGGACCATTCAAACAAGCTCTGAAGGACAACTTTGGACCCGAGGTGCCCTTGCGGAGGGCAGATAACACATTTGAAAGAGATCAAGGTAGAAGGCTGAAAGGGAAGTTTTTTTCAGAAAAAGTGACAAGCCAAGACAAAGGATTTCTTTGGACTTTTTGTCCGAAGAAAATCCATGGAGAAACTAAAGGTAAATTCCTTCGGACTTTTGTCCGAAGGAATTGACCAAGAGAAGGCCGAGTCATTGAAGGCACATTTCCTTTGGGCAAAATTTTGAAGGAATTTGAAAGACAAGGGAACCTGAAGGAACTCGAAAGGTAGGTGCCCTTGCGGAGGGCTCTCAGCTGCCAAAAAAGGACCCTCTCCTCTTTCCGAAAGGTCACCTTCCCTTCGGGAGGGTTCATTTTACAAAAAGCCAAAGGAATTACTAAAGATGATGATGGGCCCAAGAACGTCAACTTCAGCATGGTGAACTAGTTGTTGGAGGTTCAAACGTTTGGTGATGTGCCCGCAGACGTCAAATTCAAGACAGTGAAATAGCCGTTAGATTTCGAATGATGACAGGCCCACAGACGTCAATTTTGATGGGATGTGTCAATCGTTGAAGAGAAGCCAAAGAACAAGTTCTTTCAGACAAGTAGTCGAAAGATTTATTTCAGGCATTTTGCCTGAAACAACTCATGAGTGCAGACCTGAAGGAATTCAAAGGCATAAGGCCAAAAGGAAACTCAGCTACTTGTCGAGAAAGGAACCCAAAAAAAGGAGACAAACAATAGCCCCGAGAGTTGGGTTGTTAGGAAAAGATAAGAAGTAGCAAGGAAAGAGAGAGAGAATAGTGAAAGTGTGGCCACACATATACAAGCCAAGCGCAGGAATGAATAGAACAGTCTAGGTGGCACAGGAGGCATCGATAGGAGAAGTTATTGCTACAGATGAAATAGTCTCCACCAAGCAGTCATCAAAGGGAGCACAAGCATTCAATAGAGCGGCCTGTTTTTCTTCGTTTAACATTAATGAGCAGACAATTGCATAAGTTTCATAAAGAGGCGGCCTTATCATTCAAAAAATAAAGCGACCCATGCTTTAATAGGAACATTTAATACAGTTTGAGCAACAAAGTCAATACCTGTAATAATTTACAGCATGGTTCTTTCAGGCCATTTATGGAAGGATGGCAACAACATGAGCAAATTCCTCTTTCTTGGGTGTTTAATACAGTATGGGTTGCCTGTTCTTTGAGAGACCAATAGTCTTTCTCTCAATGCTATATAATGTAACCTCTCAGCTTGAAAAAGATATCTCTCACTTATGTAAGGCGAAGCCGTACCAAATTTTACCTTTGAATAAAAAAGAACGTGTTTTACCTCCATCTGATGTGTTATACTTTTTAATATGTCTGTGTATCGACTTGATGTTTAGTCATTTCATCTTGATTCTTTCATAGATCGACACCAGCATATCTAGTATATCCCAGATCATTTCTACAGGTTAACAGGAAGTGCCCAAGTTGGAGCATAGAGACACATGAGCAATTATCTGATAGTGTGCTTCTGCAACACCTATGGTAGGTTCTTTTTCTTTGTATCTCTATTAAGCCCCTTGTAAAGCGCCCACACAGTCTGGTCTTTTGCTTAGACGAAGTGTTTGTTTCACTCTTTTGGTGTAAAGTGTTGATATAAGTTGAGTAGATCAAATCATTTGGTGCATCACCATTTTAGATAGGTTCTGCTTTTGTTATATCTTTCTCTCTTTTTACCCCCACCATTATTAACAGTAGTAGTTAAAGACCTCAAAGATGCATCATGGGGAGCTAGCCCATATCTAGAGATTCATTCCTCAATTTTGCCAAGCCCACAGCATGAGGAATGTCTTCATTGTGCCGCGTGGAAGAGAGAAGTTGAGCCTTCTTTCTAAGGGTGCAATCCATAGCGTCAACAAGTAGTGAGAGTAAAAATGTAGCAACAGTTAGAAAAGAGAGCTAGAAAGAATAATGGAACAACACAAATCTACAAAATGAGAGAGCAACAGTCAGGGGAAGTGAAAATAAGTAGATGAAGTTGGTTGTTGACAACACTCAGATTGTCAACCAAGAGCAAATGAATGTTTTTTGATGCCTTTTGTATGTCATTTTGTAATAGTAGTAGCTGTGTTTGTATAAGAATGTTTTCCAGACATTTAAATATATGCAAATTTAGTGTTTATTTTTTCATTTTCTCTCCTCTCATGTTTCTATCTTGTGTTTTCTATTTGTTGCTCACCTGGGGCCTTTCATTTGGTATTATTCTCTACATATACTTTTGGTAAAATTCTGCCTACATAGCCATTAGAGTTGTAGCACTTTCCAACATGTTTAAAATATCTTATTATTTTTTAAGGAAGATTTATAGATTTATTTAATGTTAATCTTGAATATGTTGGTCAATCACATTATATTGACCAATGCATCTAAAATATATGTCTTTTGCAAAATAAAGTAACAAGTTTTTTTAATGACCACATAAAATAATGTTATTTGTTGCATGTTGATTTGTTAAAAAAATTATGTTATTGCCCACTTCACTTGGATCGAGGTTGGGCATTTATGTTATTTTAGATCGTAATAGTTTTCATACAGACTACAAAGTTTTGAATTGCCAAAACCTCTGTTAAACTTATGACGATGTGACCCCCTCTAATGATACATGCACGATCTCATAATTCGTATCCACTGATCATTACTCAATAAGTGATTGTTCACTCTAAAAGTTATAAATGGAAAGAAATGTTGATCAAAGAATTGCAGATGATGTACACCAGATACGAGTGGCCGACGACATCAATTTGTTTTAGGAATCACATAAAATTTTTGCTTCTGTTATAACTTTATTTTTGTGAGTTTTCTCGTCTAGCCTATATTTCATCTCCTTGACATACAAAAGTATAACAAAAGTGGAGATGGCAAGCTAACAAGGCAGAAGCACAACTCGCCCAACAGTAAATTTTCAGTGTTGGCTTTGTCATAAAATAATTTTTCATGGTGATATGTGAAGATTATTCTAACTTCTATATTAATGTATAATGAGCTCATAAAGGTAAAGCATTGGAATGAAATATTATGGAAAAGGTTGGAATTATTGATAGAATGGTGGAAGAGATTGCATCCTTACATGAAAATGTAGCAAAACGATTGGAAAATGTTGAAAGCTTGGAGGAAGAGATTGTATTTCTAACCACATGTGAAGCATTTCGCACTTCAAATGTAAGGTTTTTCACTTTAGATGGGGCACCATTTCCTGCATGCACTTTCATATCAGTGAGTTCTTTGGAATTTTTAATGTTTTTGAGCCAATATAATTTTGTTGGTGTAGGATATTAATTATTCCATTTACTTATTAAATGGATAATTCCTACACTTGTAGCTTTAGCTTAATTAGGTGTGATAGGAGGTTAAGTGGGTGAGAGGGTGAGTTCCACCTAGAGTTCTGTTGAGTTACACCATGAGTTCTCCTATGAGTTCCACATTGAGTTACACTCAGTTCCATCTTGAGTTCTCCAGTGAGTTAACTCCTTTTACTCCTTTATATTCCTCTTCACCATGCTATTGTAATTGAGTTGATTAGTGCAAACCAGAAGGCAATTCAATACATTATGTAATTGTTGCACATCTTTTTGTTCATTTTTGAATACAAGCAGAGTCATTGATTTGCAGAATACTTGTGTGCTCATCCTACCAGAAGATCACCCACTGGGAAACTTTGACATGGTATCAGAGCTTCATGGTCTAGTAATAAGCAGCAGTGTATCTAGATGATTTCTATTTTGCATTCTCTTGAATTTATTAAGAATTTTTTTCATATTGCTTCTATTTGCATTTGCATATAAGGTTCCGATGCAGATTTGAAAGGCTTGATTGAATGGAATCACCCTGCTAATCGTCCATCTCCCACAACCCTGCTAGTCATCTACTATAGTGAGTGAATTGCTTCACATAATTATACTTCGTGATTGGTTGATGCATCTGCCAAATCCTCTCATGTCATCTACCTCTTGCATAAAAGTGACCCGAACATTGTTTTTGCCTTGAGGAGGAAATTTGGCCTTGGGTGATGCTTGACTACTTGTTCAAGTTTTTGGTATGATTCATATCTAGTCCAATGTTTAGGCTCATTCTGTTGGCCCTGTACAACATGTTGAATTTGTTCATCTGCCCAATCATTAACATCTACTTGGCTACCTTGCCCTCACTAGGGCATTGTCCACCTTTCAGGGAGCACTAAACAACTTTGGCATCTTTTATTCACATCTATTGTTTTTTGGCATTCAATGCGTAAAAAAAGAAGCATTTTGATCATCATAGAGGTGTTTTAAAATGCCATACCTCTAATGCATGGCATGATGACTAACTGGTATTCACTGTAGACAGGTTTTTTTTGTGGCTATGCTTAGACCTACATGGGAACCATTCAAGGGCCCTGAAACCCTCTTGGATGACTCCATTCAACATCTGGGATTTGCTCTTTCCCTCAAATTTCATAGATCTGCCAAAAAAAAATAGAGTACAAGATTGTGGTGACCTGGTGCATGCATGCTTATGCAGAACATCGTACAACTCCTCCAACCAGCTTTCCTCTCCTCTGGCTCATCATGGCTCCTTGCATGCAAAAGGTGGTGTCACTCAAACTGACTTCTTTCTATTTGCTAAAAAAAAGTCAAAACACTAAATCTTGCCTAAAAATAATTAAAGAATTAAAACATGTTTTACATAATTTTTTAATTAAAACCTATTGTAAGAGGCATTTTTATAAAAGTCCACACAAAGTGACTAGGTATGGGTATTTATGATTTTTGTTGATGTGAGGAGGTTTGGGGTTTTTTGCCATTTCCAACGACTGGTTACACGGCATGCTTTGCATTTAAACATGTCTGCATTTTAACCTTTTGTGCAAATTTAATTAAATAGGCCGTTAATGACAGAAAAAGTAATTTGTTATAACTTTTGATTGATAACTCAGAATTAAGTGCCACTTTTTTCAAAAGTGCATGTTTTTTGTCCTCTTTCCATTGGTCTAATTTGTTTTATAAAATGCACTCAAGTTATAAAGTGCCATATTCAGGGGGGTATGGGCCACACTAGTTTCTATAACGTACATTGTGCACTGATTGCTCTCATCTATATGGACTCATTTTCAGCCTAGTCTAAAGTTCATCTCTAGAGCATGCACCATTTTTTTTGCTTACTCTAGCACTAATTGCTCATTTGGATGAATTTTCGACTGTGCTTGACGTCCCTTTCTTGAGTGTACTTTAGGGGGTTTATTGCAGAGTATATTGTGTGGTTGTGCACTTTCCTGGTGTCTTCTCTTAGTCATATTGACCTCATTTGAGAGATTTTAGATGAGGAGAGTTGTTTCATCTCCAGTGATCCTTCTTGGGAAGGACAATTATGCTTATTGGTGTGCTTGCATGGAACACTTACACACAAGAATCGTATTCCATTTTTGTATGGACAGATTCTTGCACCCACTAATTCTATTCGGTTTGATAAGTGGGCTAATACTTGTGATAAGGTTTTTTTCACTCTGTTACTTCATGTTTCTATGGATCTTCATTGCCATGTGGAACATACAGAGTGTCCATGCACTATTTGGAGCATACTATAGAGTCTTTTCGGTGATCCTACAGAGATTTATGTCACACCTCCTCTGCTTCCTATTCTCTCCTCTGAGACTATTGTACTCTCTCCTCATGCTTTTATTTCTTGTGATGATACATCTATGGTGGATAGTGCTTTTCCTTGTGTCGAGCCCCCACTACAAGATGAGATTCTACCAGACCTTAGTTGTCCTACTATTACAAATTCTACATCCATTTTTGTGCAGATTGTTGCTCTTTCAGAGCCTTCACAAACTTGCATTTCAGAGGACTTTACTGATTTCAGTGAGAGTATACATATGGTGAGCATCGATGACTCATCTCTTCTTGTGGACATTCTTTCTCCAGTTTGTGAGTCATGTTCCACTCTTCACATAGACATTCATTAGGTGAATGTTCCATGTCTATCTTCTCTGGCTTTTCTCTCCTTCATTGTTTGCTTCTTTATTTCCATCTTGTACAATTAGTTCTATGATATCTGATCAAACTTTGACACATTCAAGCATTAGCAAGGAGACCTTTGAGCATTTTGCAGAGATCTACATCATGATTCCTATCTACACTCCACTTGAGTGGGAATTTAGTAGTTTGACATCTCATGGTTTCTTTCTTCTGAAAGGAAGAGATAGTATTTGTTGTAGAGGGACCTACTACAACAATCACCATGCGAGATTCTGTGCATACATTCTCTCTCTTCTTTATGGAGGCACACATTTTTCACATTTTGTAGGATATTGGGATCATCACTATGTACTTGGGTACCTCATTAGGGTTCATTGTTGGGACCCAATTTTACAACCCACCTAAGCTATGCTTAAGGGGGGTGTTGGAGTGGGATTTCTAGTCCCAACTTCTTTTCTATCTCTCTTTTGGGGGGAGTTTTTTTTGTTTGAAGCTTACTGCATAATCAGCTGCTGAAAATGGATGGAGTCGGTGTCAATGCATGGGGAAGTGTCTTTACAAACCTTGTACAAGATGCATACGGCTTAAGGGGGTGTTGGAGTGGGATTTTTGGTCCCAACTTCATTTCTATCTCTCTTTTGGGGGGGAGTTTTTTTCCCACTAAGTTTTATCCTTTTACTTCACTTTTGAGATTTGCATTGTACATGGGTACCTTAGAAGGCCTTGTTTCCAGGACCCATCTTTTATTTTCTGCCCACCTAAGCTACGCTTTGGTGTCCCCAAGATTTCACCTGGAAATCTTGGAGTACCCCTTTAAAAAAAATTGATCTTTTTGACTTATGTTAATTGTGGGTCATGTTGTTGCTTTCTCATTTAATTTAAATTTTAAGTTTTGTTTTCCGATTTTGATTGCACATGTTGCTCAAAATTGTCTCTAGGAAGTCATAAAGCCACTCGCAAAATGCTCATGTGCTTAAATTTGCTCAATTTTTCATCCTAGACCCAATCGGGTTTTATAAAGCACTTTACTTGTTTTAAATGAGTTTAAATAAAAAGGTTCATTTGATATAAATTGAGATAATGAGTTAAAGTGGGAGATTAGAAAATATATAAAGCACTTTTCCAGGTCATAGTTACCACATCATTCTTATTTTCACCTCACTTTGGAGCATCCATTCATGCAAGAGTTTTTCACAGATTGACTAATTGGAGAATTTTTTGAGCAATCTCTCGCAATCTTTTCTTTGCTTTCAGGTATGTGTTTTTTCTTTTCTTTTTTTTTGCTTTGTTTTGTGTGTTTTTCCCTAAATCCATTTTTCTGGAATTCATACATTCTTCCAGTTAAAAAACCCTAATTGATTTCTTTTTGCCTTGGTATGCATTAACAATTGTTTGAGCTTTTCTTTGCTTAGGGTTTGGAATGATCATTTCACCAAACTGTAGACCTGGTTTGTGGTTTTCAAAATCAATTTTGTTTCCTCCATGAAATCATTCGATCATTTTCCCAAAGCCCTCCAAGACCACAACAACAAAATGAAGTTTTATTAAGCTATTACTTGCTTTGTGAAACAAATCGAAGTCTTAGAAAATTTTGTAGTCCTTCTGAGCACCATCCATTTATAGAGCAAATCGCAGTTCTATGAGCCATTTACTTATTTAATAAACTGAGTTAAGCATTCAAAATTGTCCACAGTCCATAGCAAGAGTAAAACAAACTTTTTGTCCCCCTTTACTTCTATTCACAAATAGGTTGAGACTTTTTAAAAATCCATTTTTTTTATGAAGACTAAGTCGGAGTTTTATCCAGTCTTTACTTATTTGTAAAATAAGTAGGTCAAAGTCATCAAAATTTTTGCAATCCTTTCAAGCTAGCTCAGGTTTATAAACTCTCATTAATTTTTTCCATTCACAAACAATTCGAAGGCTTTGAAAAATCTGCTATTTTAACCTTATAGACTAAATCGGATTTTTAGGGCTACGTTACTTCACTTCTTATCAAGTCTTTCCGCTTAAAACTTCTGTTGTCCATAGCAAGAGTAAATCGAACATTTTTGCAATCATCATTTATTCCTTGATTTAATAAGTCGATGCATCCAAAAAGTCTTTTATTTTAAGATTGAAGTGTAAATCGGGATTGGCGTAAGTGATTACATCTTTTGTGAAGCAAATAAGTACGTGACTTCAAAAAGTCCTCAATACAAAGGAAAGCTCAATTGGGACTTTTTTAAGTCATTACTTATTTCCCTTTTATAAAGTAAGTAATGCACCTCAAAAAGTCCTCAATACAAAGGGAATTTTTTTAAGTCATGACTTATTTCTCTTTTATAAAGTAAGTAATGCACCCCCAAAAGTCCTCAATACAAAGAGAAAGCTTAAATGAAATTTTTATGACTCAAAAATGAGTAAGGCAACCCTCCAAATCTGCCATGCAAAGGCAAGTATACCAAAACAACTCTTTGTTCTCTCCCAGTTGAGTCCACTTCTCATTATGTGCACTAGAAGTTTACTTGAAATTTCATAATAGCATGATTTCCAGGAAACTAAAATTGATCATATGCATGAATGAACTTGACAAATGTTGAGTTAAACATTTGTTCAAATTTTTTGCAAGAACATTTTAAGGTGTGCATATATTTATAGGGAAGTTGTGGCAAATGTCTCACCTAAAAGATATATCTTCAGAGACAGAAGAGCTACGTAGGAAGGTCAGGAGAAATAATTTTCACACAAGATCCTAGTCTTGCAAATACAAAAGCTTCAAGAAAGAGAGGAAAAGAAACATCTTAGGCAAAATCATATTCAAGAAGTATAAGATATGAGTACAAGGGCTATCTAGTGGAATCGTGTCTAGTGGCTAAACTTGATGAAATAAGTGATACTGATATGGGACATGTGTCTGTAAGTAAACTAATTGATAGATCCAAGGAAACTCACAAGACACCCCTTATGTAAGCTATGGTTAACAGTGGGATCATTCAAGCTGTAACATTTCCAAGTACTGCCCAATTACCAGAGTTTGTTTTAGAGTGTGCCAAATTTTACAATTCTCTAACTAAAACAGTTAGGGACTTCAGCAGATTAACAATACAACAAATTTTTAATTTTGGTTTGGCAAGGATACCTAAAAATCTTCTTGATGATGGCCATGTGATACTTGATGCATACAATCAAATGGGAGCAGACAAGGCTCCTCTACCAACCATTAAAGTTAGTTCCAAAACAATTGAGGAGAGAACTTCAATCGTCCTCATTAATACTTCAAATTGGTTGCAAGAAAAGGGACATTGTTTGGATGAGGCAATAATGCAACAAATAGGGCAGGGGAGTTTCATAAAAAGGAAACATGAAGGTGAGAGTAGGTGGAGACCAGAAAAGTTAAAAGTGCATAAAAAATCTCAAGCAACAGGTGAGTGAGAATCTTCATCTGCTTCATAAGCATCTCTTGTTGACAAAATTCCTTCTATATCAGCTCATATCACTTCAACATCCCTAGTAAACCCCACCTCAGAAGCTTCACAAAAGATCACAATTATTCCACCTTTAAAGCCAACATCTTTCACTCTCCCTTCAGTAAAAGAAATAGATCCATCACCTCACCCTCCTTCTCACCAGCTAGATACTTACTTCCTCCTTCAGATACCATTTCTTCATCTTTGGGGATTCTCATGCCCATAAAGAAGCATTGGCGGAAAAGGCAACTGGAGTAGAAAGTGGTAGCAGGATTACTACAGATGAAGAGTTGAGGAAGCAGTTGATGGTGGAGAAAATGACAGAGTTTGAAAGGGTACTTTATCTAGATGGCGCTGAAGGAAAAGGTTATGATATAGTGTTAACTTCTGATGCAATAGGGTCCAATCAAGAGATGGTGGTACATGTTGAGACTTCTCACCCCCCAAATAGTAACTTCTCATCTTGGTTGGCTTCACAAGTAGTTCCAAAGGCTAGGGAAGTAATAAATTTGGAAGAGGAAGATTTACAGTTGCTCAAGAGCCTTGGAGGAAGAGGTAAAAGGTCAAAAGCTACCAAAATGACTTCAAAGTTAGTCATTGAACCTTCTGGTCAAAATTTTGCTCAAATGTCAACTCCAACAGAGGGAAAACAAAAGGGAGAATTGACTCTAACAAACATAATATCAACTAGGGTCCTTCTGGGAAAAGTTACTACTGAAAGACTGAAACAAGATACCCAGACTATAATTGATGCACTCTAATTGCGATCATTGCAAAGGTTGCACAATATTCATCTCAGCCCATGCTAGTAGAAGAGCAACTCAATGAGCATGTCATTAGAGAATTTGAAGACATAGGAGACAAATCTAGGGCTATTGATGAGTGGATAGATAAAATCATTCAAAAGGCAATAGAGAAATACAAATAAATCCCAGATAGCTTGGGTGATCTGCAAGTAAGTTTACTCAGTTGAGGAGTTGATGGAGGAGATAGATAGTGAAAATAGAATTTTTGAATGCCAGTTGGAAACCCTAGTTGAAATAAATTTATTGCCTGAGAAAATATTGATTGAAAAACAAATTGTACTATATAAATTAGTACAAAGGGGCAAACAACTGGAAATAATCACGTCTTTTCACATAAAAACTCTAAAAAACATTATGGGTGAAATGCAACTACTAAAAGAAGAGGTTGATAAAGTGATGGAGCCGTTGGATAATTGTATCTATTATGTTACAAGTTATACACTTGACAAGCCTCCAACATCCCTTGAAGACTTCCTTCCACTTCTCCAGAAAAAGATAGATGAAGTTGTCACTCCTTTTACTTGCAATTCAATTGAGATGCTGATTAAACTTCATGGTGCTGTCAAAGAATTAGAACCCAGCTTGACAAAGGTAAACACATTCAACAAGATCCTAGAAAGAGAGTCCCTAAGGTTCAAAATAGAGACTGAAACTATTGCAAAGGTTGATGGAGGAACGGTGCAATACATATTTGATAGGTACATCCTATACCAAAATAAGAACAAGATTGAGGTCGTGAAATAGGATTAACTTTCTCTTCTTTCTTCTTTTTTTTTTCCTTCTTCTCTCTGACAAAGTAAGTAAAAACTTAAGTAATTGGTTTAAAAGCCATTACTGCAAGTTGTTTGGAAAAGTCAATTACTTGGAAATAGGTGGTAGACATGCAAAATGGAAGATTATATTTTAAGTTGAAAATCATCAGTGCCATACAATGAGGGAATTGTGGAGAAAGACTCGCAACTGTCTCTAGTTTTATAGCTTGCACATATGAGAAAAGTAATTAATGTTTCCTATTTGTATTTGTCTTCTAGACACTATAAATATAGGAAGAAGCCTATGGGCTAAAGATGAGAACATTTTGGTAAAAAGCTATTGTAACTTGTGAATTTTTAAGATTTGAAACTTTGTGTTGAAAATCTTGGATGTGAATTTGTGAACCAGTCTGGATTGAATGAAGGGAAGTATATTTCTACTGATCTTTGTGTCTACAAAATTTTGCTGAACATTCTATTAAGATCTCATGATGAAGTTTGTGTTACTTTGGATCTGAGGTAGAATTTATTCCTTCTCTTTCTTGCTAAAAGTGTGATTTTCTTGTTTATTTATGATTGTGTGGATGTAGTAAACTTTGAAATCTATTTATTGTTAGGCACATTTTCCCCCTTCTGTCACTACTTCTATATATTCTCCTCTTTTCCAATATTTAGCAAACACAACTGCTTACTTGTTTCCAAATTACCCAACTATGGTTCATGAGCTGAGGCAATTAAAGTAAAACCCTAGAAATTAGTTATTAGGATCCAAAACCTCAATAGATAAATATCTTATATGAGATATTCACCATTAAATGAAGGATATTTATCTCATGATTGCCTAGGTTTTAAGCTATGCATAAAATCTAGCCAACAATTTTTGGTGACTCCGTTGGGGAAAAGCTATTTTTACAGACCAAAACCTTTTCTGTAAGTATTTTTAAATCTGGTTGACCATCCATTCACCTGGTCAAGTAGAGCCCAAGGAAGAACTGATGATTTATTTTGATTGCAAGAGCAGTTCAATTTTTGTCATCCACCTCAAACCAAGACACATAGAGCAAGTCTCTCACCCAACAAAAGAGTGCAAACTCCTACAAATCAACTACAACATAGTCCAGCAGCCAAGATTATTCACTCAGTTTATTCTCGAATATGTTTTAGGATATAGTAACAACAACAATAATAACTTCCTCTTGCACTACTGATTCCATGGGGTGTAGCCTTTGGACCTCTAAATTTGACACCTCCTCTTCATGACTTGCCGAAGGGATCCAGGAAGAATTTTCCCAAGTTTTATGGAAACGGTAAGCAAAATCTGGATGATCACTTGGCCACATTCTTCATATCTTATAGGGTACTTGCTAATTATAAAAAAGTGTCTGTCAAGCTCTTCATAGAGACCCTACATGACTTAGCAGTTGAATGGTTTTACCATCTGGCTCCTGGCACCATAATTGGTTGGGCCACCTTGCGAGATGTGTTCCTGAAAAGATTCAAGTACATTGATTACTCAGCTAACTCAACTGAAGAAGGAGCCACATGAGCACATGTGGGATTTGATTGTAAAATTTCAAAGGATTCTTTATAAGATTCCCGCTATTGCTTCCTTAAGTGATAAAAATTAGAAGGTATTTTTCATTAATGCTTTATTACCTGAAGTTGGTTATCAGCTGCACAAAGCACATCCTGCTAACTTGGTTGCAACTCAAAATAGAAGATGATCTCATTATGGTGGGAAAAATAAAAAACACAACTTCTAAGGTTGAAGGTTCCTCTTCAAACAGTACTATTGATTCACTACTGCAAAGATTGGTGAATGATATGTTGTAGATGAAGAAGCAGATGACACAAAGTAAAAATGTTGCTCCTGCTTGAAACTTCAATAATAGAGGTTGCATCGCTACTACTCCTCAAAGACTGGAAATTGAAGCTGTCCCAAAGAACAACGTTGAGATGAATGAAGAAGATCAAGAAGCTGCTATTGATCAAACTAAGAATGATGATTTTGTAGATCCTGCTGGCGACTCCAACATTGGTTACCTAGACTATGAAGCAGAAAATGAATATGAAGAAGCTTTCAAATAATATCATAGTTATACTTTTGCAGTATTTACAAGATCACAAGCTAAACAAAGTGGTGAAATGTCTGGTAACAAATAAAGAAGAGAGAAGAATGATTCTAGATCATATGTTATCATTGTCAAAAGAGGTAGTCCTTTACCTTTTTCTCTTGCCCTGAAACATAAACAAGTAAGTTCCTCTTCATTTCAACCTCACATACCTTCTGCTCAAACATCTGAAAATGCATCTATTCTTTCTTTTGACATTGTTGATCATATTAAGAAAACTAGAATCCAAATGTCAGAACCTGAGTACTTAAGAGCCTTTCCTAATCAACTGAATAGGTTCGTTAAGTATGTGCAAAGTGATGGGTTAAATTCTACACTCAAAAACTCAATAGAAGGTATTTTTCCTAACCCCAAAGATACTTCTTTCCAGAATAACACTATCGTTATCACTCCCACATCTTCTGAAAGAGTTGAACCATTTTACGTTTCTTTGTTACTTAATGGTTTCAAACTAAGTAACTACATCTTAGATTCAAGAGCTTATGATAATGTCATGCCAGTAAAGTTACAGATGCTCTTGGGCTCACTTTGATGAAGACAATAGGGAGATGTTATTCCATGGAGAGACAAGTCCCTTTAATCAGACAAATTAAGGATGCACAAGTTGTTTTGGTAGCATTCCCTGACAAGAGATTAAAGATGAAAATATTAGTTGCAGGTATTCCTATCTCTTATGGGATGTTACTGAGTAGAAACTTCTGCAAAGAATTGGGAGGAGAAGTGATGATGGATTGGTCATGTGCTCACATTCCAATCAAAGGAGTTAACTAGAATCTTGAACTTGAAATGAAGTCAAAATACACTGTCACAAAATCTGAAGATCCAAGGTCTCAGATTCTTTTCCAAGAGTCGGACCATGGGGTCTATTATTTGGAAATGAACAAAGAGGATCCAGAACTAGAAATTCAGCCAAAACCAGTAAAAGAAGAAGTTTGGACTCTTGAGTTTGATGGCAGTTATTGCTCCTTTGGATCAGGAGTAGGTGTTATTTTTATATCTCCAGAAGGGAAGGTATACCCATACTCTTACAAGTTGATGTTTGAAAATACTAATAATACAACAAAGTATGAAGTTTTACTGTTAGGAATGGAGCAAGCTAAAAATAAAGAAGTGAAACTCCTTAAAGCAGAAGGAGATCTAAACTTATTGTGAAGCAAGTTTGTGGATAGTACCAAGTAAAAAGGGATAAGCTTAGACACTACAAAGATAGAGTGTTGTCCGCTACACTTGACTTTGTAGCTTTCTCCATCAACTTTATTTCATGAGATCAAAACTCTAGATCTGATTCTTTGGTAATTACCGCTGCACTATTAAATCCATATCATCTTGCTTCTATTTTCCAACAAGGTAATTATAAAGTATAAATGGTCTACCATCTCGAAGTCCCTAACAATGCAGAACAATGGCAGATTTTCAATGATGACAAGCAAATAGCTGCATTCCTAGAGCAACAAGACAACTTTGATGAGTTGTATTTTGAAGGAAATAACTCACCGCCATGACAGGCTATGATAGGTGAAACTGATCCTGAGCATGATGAAAACAAATGAATCATATAACTCAAGGGTAATAAAATTCCTAAAGGTTTAGTTTCTTAGAAGAAATTTTTGACAAGCATGATCAGTTTCTGAAAAGAAATAAAGAATATGGTGAGAGCTCTTATCTGGAAGTGCAACCAATAAATTTGGGTACAAAAGATGAACGCAATATTGTGAATCTTGGGAAGTGTCATTCTAAACAAGAACATGAAGCATTCACAGAGCTTCTTAAAAAATATATGGATGTCTTTGCATGGTCCTACAAAGACTTGAAGACATATCTGCCAAAAGAGCTACAACATTATATTCCATTGCAGCCAGGACTTAAGCCTTTTAAACAAAAGCTCTGACGTCATAATCCAACCATCTTAGGTATAATCTATGCTGAAGTACATAAGTTTCTAGATACATAAATTATTTACCCCATTCATCATTCAAAATGGTTGGCTAATAATGTACCAGTGAGAAAGAAGAATGGTGAAATATGATTGTGCGTAGACTTTTTAAATTTAAATCAAGCCTCTTTGAAGGATAACTACCCTCTTCCCATCATGGATCACACCTTGCAGGTAGTTACTGACTCAAAAATGCTATCTATGTTAGATGGTTTTTTAGGTTACAATCAAATACGAGTGGCAAGAAAAGATCAATACAAGATAACATTCACCACACCATGGGGAACGTTTGCCTATCATAAAATGCCTTTTGGCCTAATCAATGTTGGAACAACCTTTCAAAGGGTAATGTATCTGACATTTGCTCATCTAAAGGACAAAAGCATAATGGTATACCTTGATGACTTAACGGTCTTTTCCAAGAAAAGGAGTAATCACATGGCTAATTTGGAGGAAGTTCTCATTCAATATAGAAAGCATGGGATATCTCTCAATCCCAAAAAGTCCATTTTCATTGTTACTGAGGGAAATCTTCTGGGACACATTGTTTCAATTAAAGGAACCAAGATAGACCTTGAAAGAGTTTAGGCTATTCAAAGCTTGCCTTTACCAACCTCTAAGAAGGGAGTTCATTCATTCTTTGGCAAGGTAAATTTTTTCAAAAGATTTATTCCAAATATTGTTGAACTATCTCACCACATTTTAGATATGATGAAGAAAAAAAAGGATTTCAAATGGAATGAAGAAGGAAAGAAGGCCTTTGAAAAGATCAAAGTAGCCTTAGCAGAAGCTCTAGTACTAGTATCAACAAATTTTATTAAAGAATTCATTATTTATTTCTACTCTTCTGAGCATACAATGTCAGCCATTCTGACGCATAAGAATGAAGAAGATGTTGAAGCACCTATAGTGTTCATGAGCATACCTTTAAATACCTATGAGTTGAAATATACTCCCATGGAGAAACATGCCTATGCAGTTGTTAAGGCATGTAAAGCATTCAGGTACTACATTCTATCCACACATACAACTACTTATGTACTTGATATGACAGTCAAGTCCATCTTGACACAACAAGAATTGGGACTGCTACGAGGAACTTGGGTAACCAAAGGAAAACAATATGACCTAGACATAAAACCTACAAAGATGGTGAGAGGAAGAGGTCTTTGCCAGTTGATGACAGAGGGAAAACAAGATGATACACCACAAGAGGAATTTAATCAAGACTTGCCCACAGTTCTTTTTGTAAATTTGGTTGATGAATGGTATAGCAAAATTACCTACTTCATGACATATGGGGAATGCCTAGATCACCTCACTCGTAAGGAGAAGCATACCATCAAATTAAAAGCAAATGACTTTGTCCTTTGGGATAATGGCTTATACAAGAAATGAATTGATGGTGTATTTCTCTGGTGTGTGGATAAAGCCTAGCAAGACTAGTTATTAGAATAGTTTCATGACAAGGCATGTGGTGGTGATTTGTTAGCAAGAGTTACTACACACTATATCCTTTGAGCAAGGTATTACTGGCCTACCCTTTTTCAAGATACTATACATTGGGTTTCTAAATGTCAAGCGTGTCAACAATTTGTTGGATGTGTAAAGCTACCAGTATTACCATTAAATCTAGTAGTGATTAATGAACCATTTCAGCAATGGGGCATTGATTTCATTGGTATGTTAAATCCTCCTTCTAGTGATTATCATCATTACATTCTAACGACAACTGATTATTTTTGTAAGTGGGTAGAAGCTATTCATGTTAATCATGCTACTTATGAAGTAGTATGTAACTTTATCAAGGAAAATATAATTGTGAGATTTGGTGTCCCACACAAGATAGTCACCGATAATGCTATGAATCTATCCTCTAAAGAGCTAGTGGATTTTTTCTACACATATGGTGTCCAGTTGGTGCATTCTTCCAACTATTACCCTCAGGGCAATGGGCAAGCAGAATCCAACAATAAGAACCTGATAATAATTATCACAATATGGTGGAAGAAAATAAAAGAACATGGCACAATAAACTTTTTGATGCACTTTGGGCTAACAGGATTACACCAAAGAAGGCCACAGGTATGTCCCCTTTTCAACTATTGTATGGGATAAATGTTGAAATACCTATTACTCTTGAATTGCATGCTTTGCGGTTATCCAGAGCCATTGAAAATGCTACCTATTAGGATGCACTTGATAAAGGGTTATGTATTTGTTTGAGTTACAAGAGGTGCGTACTCAGGGAGCAGATAGGGTGATCGAACATCAAACTAAGGTGAAGAATGTGTTTGATAAAAAACACAAAGATAGAAAATTTGTGATTAGAGACTGGATGCTCTTGTGGGATAAGAGAAATGAACCAAAGGGCATGCATGGAAAATTTGATTCATTGTGGAAGGGAACCTTTATGATCAAGAAGAATGTTGGAATGGATAGTTTCATCCTTGCTTACCAGGATGGAATTGAATTGTCGCTTCCCTACAATGGGCAACATTTTAAGCTTTTCAA
Organism: Torreya grandis; assembly: GCA_037957365.1. Lineage (NCBI taxonomy): Eukaryota > Viridiplantae > Streptophyta > Pinopsida > Cupressales > Taxaceae > Torreya > Torreya grandis. The sequence goes on along the minus strand of JARHVA010001982.1, from coordinate 2,021,353 downwards.
GAATTGAGATGCAAGGTAAAACCTGTGTGTACATAAATAAAACTCTCAGTTGTTTCTTTTTATTTCATTTTTGTTTTGTTTTTGTGTTCCTTTTGCTTGACCCCGAACCCAATAGACAAGACTCAAAACCAGAGATACTGGGATCTCATCTTCACTTCTTTCATTTTGGTAGAAATAAAGATGTCCATAGACAGAGCCAACTGGTGTCCCCAAGATTTCACCTAGAAAACTTGGAGTACCCTTTTAAAAAAAATGGTCTTTTTGACTTGTGTTAATTGTGGGTCATGTTGTCACTTTTTCATTTAGTTTAGATTTTAAGTTTTGTTTTACACTTTTGATTGCACACATTGCTCAAAATTATCTCTAGAAAGTCATAAAGCCACTCGCAAAATGCCTATGTGCTTAAAGTCACTGAATTTTTCATCCTAGACCCAATTAGGTTTTATAAAGCACTTTACTTGTTTTAAATGAGTTAAAAAAAAGGTTCATTTGATATAAATTGAGTTAATGAGTTAAAGTGTGAGATTAGAAAATATATAAAGAACTTTTCGAGGTCATAGTTAGCACATCATTCTTATTTTCACCTCACTTTGGAGCATCCATTCATGCAAGAGTTTTTCACAGATTGACTAATTGGAGAAATTTTTGAGCAATCTCCTGCAATCTTTTCTTTGCTTTCAGGTATGTATTTTTTTCTTTATTTTTGCTTTGTTTTGTCTATTTTTCCCTAAATCCATTTTTTTGGCATTCATACATTCTTCCAGTTAAAAAACCCTAATCAATTTCTTTTTGCCTTGGTATGCATTAACAATTGTTTGAGCTTTTCTTTGCTTAGGGTTTGGAATGATCATTTCACCAAATTGCAGACATGGTTTGTGGTTTTAAAAATCAAATTTGTTTCCTCCATGAAATCATTTTATGAAAGTCGTCTAAGACCACAACCACAAAATGGAGTTTTATTAAGCCATTAATTGCTTTGTGAAATAAGTCGAAGTCTTAGTTTTGTAGTCCTTCTGAATGCCATCCATTTATGGACAAAATCACAGTTCTATGAGCCATTTACTTATTTTATAAACCGAGTTAAGCATTCAAAAATGTCCACAGTCCATAGTAAGAGTAAAATGGACATTTTATCCCCCTTTACTTCCTTTGCTTCTATTCACAAATAGGTCAAGACTTTTGAAAAATCCATTTTTTTTATGAAGACCAATTCGGAGTTTTATCCAGTCTTTACTTATTTGAAAAATAAGTAAGTCAAAGTCATCAAAAATTTTGTAGTCCTTTCAAGCTAGCTTGGGTTTACAAACTCTCAGTACTTTTTTCCATTCACAAACATGTCGAAGGCTTTAAAAAATCTGCTATTTTAACCTTATAGACTAAATCAGATTTTTAGGGCTACGTTACTTCACTTATTATCAAGTTTTTCCTCTTAAAACTTTCACGGTCCATAGCAAGAGTAAATCATACATTTTTGCAATCATCACTTATTCCTTGATTTAATAAGTCGATGCATCCAAAAAGTCCTTTATTTTAAGATTGAAGTGTAAATCAGGAGTGGCTTAAGTGATTACTTATTTTGTGAAGCAAGTAAGTAAATGACTTCAGAAAGTCCTCAATACAAAGGAAAGCTCAACCGGGACTTTTTAAAGTCATTACTTATTTCCCTTTTATAAAGTAAGTAATGCACCTCAAAAAGTCCTCAATACAAAGGGAAAATTTTTAAGTCATGACTTATTTCTATTTTATAAAGTAAGTAAGTAATGCACCCCCAAAAGTCCTCAATACAAAGAGAAAGCTTAAATGTAATTTTTATGACTCAAAAATGAGTAAGGTAGCCCTCTAAATCCACCATGCAAAGTCAAGTATACCAAAATAACTATTTATTCTCTCCCAGTTGAGCCCACTTCTCATTATGTGCACTGCAAGGCATGATTCCCGGGAAACTAAAATTGATCATATGCATGAATGAACTTGACAAATGTTGAGTTAAACGTTTGTTCAAATTTTTTGTAGAAACATTTTAAGTTGTGCATATATTTATAGGGAAGTTGTGGCAAATGTCTCACCTACATGAGATATCTTCAGAGATAGAAGAGGTAGGGAGGTCAGGAGAAATAATTTTCACATAAGAAGATCCTAGTCTTACAACTGCAAAAAATTCAAGAAAGAGAGGAAAAGAAAAATCTTAGGCAAAAGCATATTCAAGCATTATGAGATATGAGTACAAGGGCTATCTAATGGAATCGTGTATAGTGGCTAAACTTGATGAAATAAGTGATACTGATATGGGACATGTGTCTGTAAGTGAACTAATTGACAGATCTAAGGAAACCCACAAGACACCCCTTATGTAAGCTATGGTTAATAGTGGGATCATTCAAGTTGTATCATTTCCAAGTAATGCCCAATTACGAGAGTTTGTTTTAGAGTGTGCCGAATTTTACAATCCTCTAACTAAAATAGTTAGGGACTTCAACAGATTAACAGTACAACAAATTGTTAATTTTGGTTTGGCAAGGATACCTAAAAATCTTCTTGATGATGGCCATGTGATACTTGATACATACAATCAAATGGGAGGAGACAAGGCCCATCTACCAACCATTAAAGTTAGTTCCAAAACAATTGAGGAGAGAACTTTAATTGTCCTCATTAATACTTCAAATTGGTTGCAGGAAAAGGGACATTGTTTGGATGAGGTAATAATGCAACAAATAGGGTAGGGGAGTTTTAGAAAGAGGAAACATGAAGGTGAGAGCAGACAGAGACCAAAAAAGTTAAAAGTGCATAAAAAATCTCAAGCAATAGGTGAGCAAGAATCTTCATCTACTTCACAATCATTTCCTATTGACAAAATTCCTTCTGTATCAGCTCATAGCACTTCAACATCCCTAGTAAACCCCACCTCAGAAACTTCACAAAAGATCACAATTATTCCACCTTTAAAGCTAACATCTTTCACTTTCCCTTCAGTAAATGAAATAGATCCATCACCTCACCCTCCTTTCTCACCACCTAAATACTTACTTCCTCCTTCAGATACCATTTCTTCATCTTTGGGGGATTCTCATGTCCATAAAGAAGCATTAGCAGAGAAATCAACTGGAGTAGAAAGTGGTAGCAGGACTACTATAGATGAAGAGTTGAGGAAGGAGTTGATCATGGAGAAAATGATAGAGTTTGAAAGGGTACTTTCTATAGATGGTGCTGAAGGAAAAGGTTATGATATAGTGTTAACTTCTGATGCAACAGGTTCTAATCAAGAGATGGTGGTACATGTTCACACTTCTCACCCCCCAAATAGTGACTTTTCATCTTGGTTGTCTCCACAAGTAGTTCCAGAGGCTAGGGAAGTAATAAAATTGGAAGAAGAAGATCTATAGTTGCTCAAGATCCTTGGAGGAAGAGATAATAGGTCAAAAGCTACCAAAATGACTTCAAATTTAGTCGTTGAACCTTTTGGTCAAAAGTTTTCTCAAATGTCAACTCCAACAGAGGGAAAACAAAAGGGAGAATTGACTACAGTAGACATAATAGTAACTAGGGTCCCTCTGGGAAATGTTACTACTGAAGGACTGAAATAGGATACCCAGACTCTAATTGATGCACTCTTCTCCAATATGGATAAGGAAAAAGCTAAAAAATCTAAATTAAATGAGAAAATATCCAAGCTATGTGAGATCATTGCAAAGGTTGCTCATTATTCATCTCAGCCCATGCTAGTAGAAGAGCAACTTAATGAGCACCTCATTAGAGAATTTGAAGACATAGGAGACAAAGCCAGGGATGTTGATGAGTGGATAGAGTAGATCATTCAAAAAGCAATAGAGGAATACAAAGAAATACCAGATAGCTTGGGTGATCTGCAAAGTATGTTTACTTAGTTGAGGGAGTCGATGGAGGAGATAGACAATGAAAATAAAATTTCTGAATGACAGTTAGAAACCCTAGTTGAAATAAATTCATTACTTGAGAAAATATTGATTGAAGAATAGATTGTACCAGATAAATCAATACAAAGGGGCAAGCAACTGGAAATAATCATGTCTTTTGGCAAAAAAACTCTAAAAAACATTCTAGGTGAAATGCATCTACTAGAAGAAGAGGTTGATAAAGTGATGGAGTAGTTCGATAATTGTATCTATTATGTTACAAGTTATACACTTGACAGGCTCCAACATCCCTTGAAGACTTCCTTCCACTTCTCCAGAAAAATATAGATGAAGCTGTCACTCCTTTTACTTGCAATTCAATTGAGAAGTTGATTAAACTTCATGGTAATGTCAAAGAATTATAACCTAACTTGACAAAGGTAAACACATTCGAGAAGATCCTAGAAATAGAGTCCCTAAGGTTCAAAATAGAGATTGAAGCTATTGCAAAGGTTGATGGAGGAGCGGTGTAATACATATTTGATAGGTACATCTAATACCAGAATAAGAACAAGATTGAGGCCGTACAACTGGATTAACTTTCTCTTCTTATTTTTCTTTCCTTCTTCTCTTTGACAAAGTAAATAAGTAATTAAGTTGAGTTGTAAAAACTTAAGTAATTGGTTTAAAAACCATTACTTCAAGTTGTTTGAAAAAGTCAATTACTTGGAAATAAGTGGTAGACATGTAAAATGGAAGATTCTATTTTAAGTTAAAAATCATCCGTGCCATACAATGAGGGAATTATGGAGAAAGACTCTCAGCTGTCTCCAATTTGATAGCTTACACATTAAGGAAAAGTAATTAATGTTTCCTATTCGTATTTATCTTCTGACACTATAAATATAGGAAGAAGCCTACGGGATAAAGATGAGAACATTTTGGTAAAAAGCTATTGTAACTTGTGTATTTTTAAGATTTCAAACTTTGTGTTGAAAATCTTGGATGTGATTTTGTGAACCATTCTAGATTGAATGAAGGGAAGTATATTTATGGTGAAATTTGTGTCTATGGAATTTTGCTGAACATTCTATCAAGATCTGATGATGAACTTTGTGTTATTTTGGATTTGAGGTAAAATTTATTCCTTCTCTTTCTTGCTGAAAGTGTGATTTTCTTGTTCATTTATGATTTTGTGGATACAGTAAACTCTAAAATCTATTTATTGTTAAGCACATTTTCCCCCTTCTGTCACTACTTCTATATATTCTCTTCTTCTCCAATATTCAACAAACACAGCTATTTACTTGTTGCCAAATTACCCAACTATGGTTCATGAACTGAGGCAATTAAAGTAAAACCCCAAAAATTAGTTATTAGGATCGACAACCTCAATAGATAAACATCTTATATAGGAGCTTCACCATTAAATGAAGGAGATTTATCTCATGACTACCTAGGTTTTAAGCTGTGCATAAAATCTAGCCAACACAATTAAGGGGGGTTGTTGGTGTAGGATATTAATTATTCCATTTACTTATTAAATAGATAATTCCTACACTTGTAGCTTTAGCTTACTTAGTTGTGATAAAAGGTTAAGTGGGTGAGAGGGTGAATTCCATGTGGATTTCTGTTGAGTTAGACTGTGAGTTCTTCTATGAGTTCCACAGTGAGTTACACTCAGTTCCATCTTGAGTTCTCCAGTGAGTTAACTCCCTTTACTCCTTAATATTCCTCTTCACCATGTTATTGTAATTGAGCTGATTAGTGCAAACCAAAAGGCAATTCAATACATTATGTAATTGTTTCACATCTTCTTGTTCATTTCTAAATACAAGAAGGGCCATTGATTTGTAGAATACTTGTGTGCTCACCTTACCAGAAGATCACCTATTGGGAAATTAAGACAAATTTTGTATAGTTTCTTCACTGATTGATGATTGTGCATGCAAACTGGTCGGATGAGTTTCGCACAATGTTCCAAGCATCTCCAAATAGAGAAATAACATATAAAGGCATGGGAGGAGAAAGCCTGCAAGTGTTTTTTAAATTTATGTAGAGGGCTTTAATGAGGATATGAATTCTAACTACAAGGAACTTTTGAGGCTTGCTCATCATTACTAGGTCAAATTGTTTCTTGAGAAGTTGGATGTCTTTATAGCCAAAAATGTTGTCACATAGCAGATAGTCACTAAGGTGTTAAAAAAAGGTGAACAAATATTCGTTGGAGAGAAGTATAGAGGTTGCTCTGCGGTTGATTGCTTCAAAGGTATGAGGACCTAGGTTATTCTGCAAAAGTAAAATTATAATTAAGAGGATTGTATTTTGTAGAAATATTTTTTTGTGTTCTCCAAAATTTTAAGGTATACATTTTGCCTGACAGGGACTATGTTTGATGGTCATATGGTTGTATTTAGTTTTTTTATTTTTGAATTGTAAGTGTAAATCACTATAATAAATATATATAGTTCTGACTTATAGTAGTAAAGGTAATGTTGAATAAATAACAACTATTAAAATAGACAGTAAAATCTAATATGCATTTTAGAAAATGATAAGTTTTGAAAATATTAACAATTGTCAAATTAAACAAATCAAAAAAATTGTAAAGATAAAATAAAGTAATAATACAAAGTATTTTCCATATGAATGTCATGTTAAAAGTGTAATAGCTCTTGCTTTGAGTGTTTTGATTATTTTTTCTATTCTTCAATTTACAGTTTTTGGTAGCTTTTTAGAGGTGTAATATTTTCACTATTTTGCCTATCATATTTTCTTCATTTATGTTTTATTATTTGATTTTTAATATTTAATATATAGTTAATTAAACATCTAATATTTTGACTTCCAATATTTAATATATTTAATTAATTAGAGATATAATGTTTTCATTATTGATATAATAAGGGACTTTTCATAAAACTATTTGAATGATATTTTTAATTCTACTTTGTGACCAGTTTCAAAACAAGAAAGAGTAGTGCATATTGATTGTATACTAGGGTCTTTTTAAAGATTGTAAGTAGTACACAGGTCGATGTTTGTACTGGTTAATTTTATTTATATTATATTATTTTTTTATTAATTTTTTGTAATACTTAATATTTTTAAGTGAAAAAAATTAAAAGAAAAAAACATATATTATATATATAACAGAAAACTTTAATCTAAAAATATCTTACAAAATATTAATCAATGTTTAAATTTATTATTTTTTTAAATAAAATATTTAAATATTTTTTATATATATATTTTTAATAGTTATCCACTAGCCACCTCCACTATCCTCAAAATATGGGAAATGTTTTTTGGTTTTTTTGGTCTGGAATACTTGTCCACTTGTCCTTATCCTTATCCCCATCCCTGTTCCAGACACTAAAATTGTAACTACAATCATTAGTTAAACCACCTGTTACTACATTTATTATAGAAATTGAAATTAAAATTGATATAGCGGACAAAGCACAATGTTATAAAAGAATTATCTTAAAAGGTTTTGCAATGAAATTACTTATCTTGAAGGTGGTTGTTATTAGCTCTGAAGGGAGACTTATGGATCCATTTAACTTTAACTTGGAATTAGTCTTGAATCTGTTGGCCAATCACATTACATTGATTAGCGTGTTAAAAAAATATAATCCTTTTGCACTATAAAGTAACAAGTTTTTTAACAGACTACATAAAATAATGTTATTTGGTGCACCCTGATTTGCTGAATTTTTTTTATGTTATTGTTTATTTCACTTGGACTGAGGCTAGGCATTTACTTCATATCAAACATAGGTCAGGTTTGCATAATGCAAATTTGATTTGTTTTACATTATCTTATTTCTCACTATCCTCTCCCCCTACCAGACTCCCATAGGGACTTGGTGCTAGCATCCTTATTTATTTTTAAACATTGATCATAATAAGTAAATTAGTCATATAATTTATGGGATAAACCAATTCACTTCAAGATACCATTAAAAATGGTTGAAATCAAAGTTAAATTTACAACAAATGTTTAATGTTCTCGTATGTTCTCTATGAGCTCTCAGATTAATTTTTTTAACTATAAGTTATAATCATGGGGTTGGTTTGTTTTTATTTTCCTTTTTTTATTGGTAATATTTATTAAAATTAACAAGGGCCATGTTGCGGTATGAGTACCTATCGGTGTTTGAAGATATCATAATGTTTGAAAATATAGTTTTAAATAAATTATTTTTTAACATAACGATACTATAAATATTAAATTTAATTATATATTCCATTGACTTCAAAGAATAAAATTTCATTTTGTACTCTACCATTAATACTTGTTAACAAGGAGTAAAGTTGATAGTTACCATACTTGTAAAATTTTATAATAACTTTTATTTATTATATGATTCACTTTCAAATATTAATATAATTGATAGTAGAAAATTAAATATTAAAAATAAAGTATATTATTTGTAATGACATGTTCGAAACTTATGTGATGTGATCCAAAAAATAACAAGAGTTGCGTTACAGCTAGAGTACCTACCTTTTTGTAGAGTAGAACTTATCGTTTGATCTTGGGTTCAAGTTTTGAGATGATGCACTTGGCAAATGTGCACTTGTCATGTGGTTCTTGACTTTTTTATGGCAGTTAAAATTGATGTCCTTGCGACCGTCATTTGACATACGTGTGAACATTTTTGACAAGCACGTGATCATCAATTTTAGACATGTCATCAAGGCTCTTTGTTGTATTAAATTTGACATCTGCAAAAGCTCTTTGTTGTGTTAAATTTGACATCCGTGTGACCATCATTTGATTTCCACACCAATGTCATTGATAGGGGCATGATCATCAATTTTAAATGTGTCATCGATGTTTTTTGTTGTGTTAAATTTTACGTCTGTGTGACCATTAATTTTTAACGTATCATCAAGGCTCTTTGTTGTGTTAAATTTGACATCTATGTGACCGTCATTTGATGTCCGTGTGGATGTCATTGATGGTCACATGACCATTAATTTAAAGCCACTTGTCATTCTTTGATTTGCTCTGCACTCTATCAGTTCTATCGAGAAATGCCTCTTCACCACGTGGTAGTCCCATGGGCCTTTGGAGGTTCATTGAAAATTATTACTTCATCTCACTCTATTGGATCAATCTCATTGGGATGAACACATGTCATTGGATCTCGATCTAAGAAATGGACCACCATTGGTTGCTCAATATCCTTTAAATGAAATGGTGACACTTTTCACCACTTTATTAGTCTCAGAGCTTAATTGAAATGTTAACTCAATATGCGCTATTAGATCAATTTGGTATGGGCAAATACAAACTATAAATTGAGATCTGAATATCTGAATGTGATTGGTCCCTACAGTTGATGGAAATATTAAGTTAGGCTCGAGAGACATATAAAATTTTGACTAAAGTTTTAGACCAAGGTCTTATTCATGTGAATAACTATGAATAAAACTTTAGGCTAAAGTTTAGACCAAGCTGAAAGTATAATAAAAGGGACCCCATAGAAAATGATTTAGCATATATACGTATAAGGCATTTGAATTGATTCAGGTAATTTATATTAGGATGTGGCATCAGGGAAATGTTTTGGATAAAATTTCTGAAGCAATCATCTCAAAGAGTTACTTGGCAGGGCATTTACCTGTCAAAAGGTCTAAAGGGCAAGTCTGGAGGGTAAGGACCATTTAAAAAGGTCGAAGGGTAATCTCGTATGGCAAGTGTCCATTTTGAAACTTTCGAAGGGTAAATTGCATAAATCCAAATGTTATGTGCCCTTGGGGTCATTGTTTCGATCTTTTTACATCAAATAAAATGTTCAACGACAAAAGTCCAAAGGGTCATTTTAGAAAACCTAGAGGGTATGTTCAAAATCTCGAAGGGTCATTCCAAAATTTTTAAAGGGTATGTGTCCTTCATAAAAATCCTGAAGGGTATTTTCAAAGAATTCAAAGGACACTTTCAAAAAGATCGAAGAATAATTGGCCTAAACAAAAAGTCCAAAGGATAATTCTACTAAGGCAAATGACAATTTGAAAAAGATCGAAAGGTAATTTGGTTGGATGAGAAGCCTTGACAAAAAACCTGAAATATAGGTCTGTAGGGCAAATGTCTTTGACAAAACTTCCAAAGGGTATTTTCGAAAAGCCCAAAAGGTAGGTTTCAAAAAAATTGTTGCAGAAGATGTTGCAAAAAGATAAGTTCGAAGAATCGTTTCCAAAAATATTAAGTTTGAAGGATCATTTCCAAAAACAATAAGTCCAAAATAGATATATCGAAGGGAAAGTGTAAAGAGGCCGAAGGGCAATTTTGTCAGGTAAAATGCCTGATAGAATAAGTCCGTAGGGAAATTATTTTGGATAAAATATTTGAAACATTAATCCCGACATAGATAATTTTGATGGCATACTTTTGACATAGACCAATTGCATAAGTCCCAATAATATTCCTAAACAAAATCTTGAAATTACTTGGACAAATTATTTGAAATATAAATCCCGAAGGTTAATTCATTTGAGACAAAGCTCTGAAGGAAAAGCCTAAAAAGACATGTTCGAAATATAAAACTCGATAGTTAGATACATAACAAAAGGACTTTACATTTAAATTATAGACCACATGACTAATAGAAAGGTCCAAAAAGGGGGCTCAAGACATAAAAGGGACTAAGCATGTTGAAAAATAAAGAATAATCAGTTCCTTTTAAAATAGTTATTCATAGGTGCCCTTTTCACATAGAACACATGTAAAGCCTATTGGATGGACAACACATTGTTTTAAATAATATTGTTGGTAATACTCCAAAATAGAAAAAACTGATCATATTATTATAAGATGTTATATTATATGTTGTTATATTATATTATATATTGTTATACAGTTTTAATATGAATTATTATCATTATATTGTATTATATTTTTATTGTAATCTATATTAATATATATATGATATCTTTAAAATTAAATAATTAATAATATTATTATTTATAATGGCATGATATTATTTATTTTAATAGATAATATACTATATTGTAATATGCAAATATAAATTACAATATTGAGTTAAATTATTTTAATTTATAATATACTACTAATATTAATAATACTATCAAAATATAATTGTTTGTTATTATAATACAAATAAAAATATGAAGTACAATAATAAAATATCTTGTTATAACATTGCAATTAATAATACAATATATAATATTATTAGATATTTCATCAAATGACAAAAGACTTAAACTATCGAATGATATTGATAACAAATTAAAAGTAAACTATAAATTATAAAAAAAATGCCTTTAACTTAAAAAATATTTTATTGACCAATTATTAAATATAACTATCAAACATAAAAAATATGTATCAAAAAATACTTTAAGAATAATTACTGAGTATTTATAATGGTAAAAGATTTATGGATCATGTTCAGTTGTACCGAAGTAAATGAATGGTGCGAGAAAGGTCAATAGGTCAATGGAGCTCAAAATAAGCACAAGGCTAACAAGTGTCTTAATTTGATAGGTTTGAAGACAAATTATTTTGAAAAAAGTGTTTGCGGCAAAGGTCTTTGCAAAAATCCCATTGAAAATGTCTTTGTCAAAAAGTCCAATATAAAAATGCTGAAGTAATGTTCGCGACAAAAAATCTGAAGACTTGAAAGTTTGGGACAAAATATCCACAACAAAAGTTTCAATAAAGATAAATTGTTCAAAGAGATTTCTTCGGGGAATTTTTTTGACATAAAATGTCCAATAGAATTGTTTTAGGTAAAAAGGCATTTGAATTGATTCTGGCAATTTATTTCAGGGTGTGGCATCAAGGAAATGTAACAATCCTCCTAAAGAGTCACTTGGTAGGGCATTTGCCTGGGACAAAAGTCTTGAAGGGAACTTTCAAAAGGTTAGAAGGGTAAGTCTGGAGGGTAAAGGGCCATTAAAAAAGGCCAAAGGGTTATCTCGGAGGGCAAGTGTCCATTTCAAAACTTCTGAAGGGTAAATTGCACAAAGGGCGAAGGGTATGTGCCCTTGGGGTCCTTGTTTCAGTCTTTTTACATCAGATAAAATGTCCAACGATAAAAGTTTGAAGGGTCATTTTAGAAAACCTAAAGGTATGTTCAAAAGTTTGAAGGGTCATTCCAAAAAACTTGAAGGGTATGTGCCCTTCACAAAAATCCCAAAGGGTATTTTCAAAGAAGCCGAAGGGTACTTTCAAAAATCCTGAATAATAGTTGGCCTAACCAAAAAGTTTGATGAATAATTCTATTAAGGAAAATGGCAATTTGAAAAACGCTGAAGGGTAATTCAGTCGGGTAAGAAGCCTTGACAAAAAACCCAAAAGATAGGTCTGTAGGGCATATGTCTTTGACAAAACTTCTGAAAGGTATTTTCAAAAAGCCCAAAAAGTAGGTTTCGGTAAAATTGTTGCAGGAAAGATGTTGCAGAAAGATAAGTTTAAAGGATCATTTCCAAAAATAATAAGTTCAAAATAAATATGCCGAAGGGTAAGTGAAAAGAGGCCGAAGGGCAATTTTGTCAGGAAAAATGCTCGATAGAATAATTTTGCGGGGAAATTATTTTGGACAAAATGTCTGAAACAATTATCTTGACATAGATAAGTTCGATGGCATACTTTCGACATAGACCAATTCCATAAGTCCCAAAAGAATTCCTAAACAAAAATGTGAAAGTAATTGGACATAGTATCTGAAATATAAATCCTAAAGGGTAATTCGTTTGGGATAAAGCTCCTAAGGAAAAGCCCAAAAAGACATATCCAAAATATAAAACCCGATAGTTAGATACATAACAAAAGGACTTTACATTTAGATTATAAACCACATGAATAATAGAAAGGTCCAAAAGGGGGGCTCGAGACATAAAAGGGACTAAGCATGTTGAAAAATAAAGAATTATCGGTTCCTTTTAAAATGGTTATTCATAGGTGCCCTTTTTGCATAGGACACATGTAAAGCCTATTGGATGGACAACATATCGTTTTAAATATTATTGCTAGTAGTAATCCATAATAGAAAAAACTGATCATATTATTATAAGATGTTATATCATATGTTGTTATATTATATTATATATTGTTATATGGTATTAATATGTATTATTATTGTTATATTGTATTATATATATATATATATATATATATATATATATATATATATATATATATATATATATATATATATATATATATATATATATATATATATATATATATATATATGATATCTTTAAAATTAAATATTTAATACTATTGTTATACTATAATGACATGATATAGTTTATTTTAATATATAATATGCAAATATAAATTACATTATTGAGTTAAATTATTTTAACTTATAATATACTATTAATATTAATAATATTATCGAAATATAATCATTTATTATTATTATATAAATAAAAATGTGAAGTACAACAATAAAATAGATTGTCATAACATTGTAATTAATAATACAATATATAATATTATTAGATAATTCATCAAATGACAAAAGACTTAAACTATTGAATAGTATTGATAACAAATTAAAAGTAAACTATAAATTATAAAAAAAATGCCTTTGATTTAAAAACTAATTTTATTGACCAATTTTTAAATATAATTATTAAAACATCAAAAATATGTATTAAAAAATACTTTACGAATAAATAATGACTATTTAAAATATCAAAAGATCTATGGCTCATGTTCAGTTGTACCAAAGTAGATGAATGGCACGAGAAAGGTCAATAGGTCAATGGAGCTCAAAATAAGTGCAAGGCTAACAAGTGTCCTAATTTGATAGGCCTGAAGACAAATTCTTTTGAAGAAAGTGTTTAGAGAAGATGTCTGTGACAAAGGTCTTTGCAAAAAGCCCAAATAAAATGTCTTTGCCAAAAATTTCAAAACAAAAAACCTGAATTAATGTTCATGATAAAAAGTTTGAAGACCTGAAAGTTTGGGACAAAATATCCGCAACAAAAGTTCTGATAAAGACAAATTATTTATAAAAATTCCTTTGGGGAAATTGTTCCAACGCAAAATGTCCAATAGAATTGTTTCGAGGAAAATGGCATTTGAATTGATTCAAGTAATTTATTTTAGGCTATGGCATCAGGGAAATATTTCAAACAAAATGTCTAAAACAATTCTCCCAAAGAGTCACATGGCAAGGAATTTGCCTGGGATAAAAGTCCTGAAGGGTACTGAAGGGCAAATTTGGAGGGTAAAGGGCCATTAAAAAAGGCCGAAGGGTAATCTTAGAGGGAAAGTGTCTATTTCAAAACTTCCAAAGGGTAAATTGCACAAAGATCAAAGGGTATGTGCCCTTGGGGTCATTGTTTCAGTCTTTTTGCATAAAAAAAATGTCCAATGAGAAAAGTTCGAAGGGTCATTTTAGAAAACCCAAAGGGTATATTCAAAATCTTGAAAGGTCATTCCAAAAACCCAAAGGGTATGTGCCCTTCACAAAAATCCTGAAGGGTATTCTAAAAGAAGCTGAAGGGTACTTTCAAAAACCCTGAACAATAATTAGCCTAAACAAAAAGTCCAAAGGATAATTCTATTAAGGCAAAGGGTAATTTGAAAAAGGCCGAAGGGTAATTCGGTCAGGTGAGAAGCTTTGACCAAAAACCCGAAAGATAAGTTTGTAAGGTAGATGTCTTTGACAAAACTTTCAAAGGGTATTTTCAAAAAAATTGAAAGGTAGGTTTTGATAAAATTACTGTGGGAAAGATGTTGCAGAAAGATAAGTTCAAATGATCATTTCCAAAAATAATAAGTCCGAAACAAATATGACGAAGGGTAAGTGCAAAGAGGTCAAAGGGCAATTCTATCAGGCAAAATGCCCAATAGAATAAGTCGGGGGGAAATTATTTTGCACAAAATGTCTGAAATAATTATCTTGACATAGATAAGTTTTAAGGCATACTTTTGACTAGCTAGTGATCTCTAGTAAATTGAGTGTTGTGGCAACCATCTACTTTATTTTCCTATGGGTTTGGGCCTTTGCACCCTTATATTCCTGTTCAATGCTGGATCTTCATTTCTAAATGTCTATATTCATGTGGGTTGATGCCAAACTCATGTGTGATTGAAGTTTGTTCCATCCTTGATAATCACTCAACCGTTTCCCGCTTCCTTCATGTTTCCCAAGTTTTTTGCTAATATTCCAAGCCCTTCACTCTCAAGTTCTCTATTTGTTTTGCCTCCCCTCTAATTGAGTCTTCTCACATCATGATCTCTTGCACCATGGTCTTTCACACCATGCTCCTTATATGACATGCTTATTTTGTGCCATGATTTTTCCATGTTGTTACCAAAATACTTAGCCAAAATTCAAGGTCTAACATCACCCCACACTATGCTCTTAGTTCATCCCAGACTAAGCATTGATCTCGACCTCAACCAAAAATTCAAGACCAACCTATTTGATCTACTTTTTGAAACCTTCCCAAATGTGACAAAGTGTCATACATCTTTTTTGTTATTTCCTCAATTGCCACTTTTAACTTTTTGGTCCCCTTAGGTTGATTAGGACACTCACTTGCCTTATTGACCAATCATTCAAGGGACGTGGAAGCATTTTTTTGAACCTCCTCAAGTGTGGTGACCTCATCTATAACTTATCCTTGAAGTGTCATGAATTTAGAATTTATTTGTTATTGATTCACATTTATTGTTTCTTCCATATTTTTGACATCTTTAAAAGCTTTTGTGTACTCAGTGTTATCTTTTATTAACATGACAACATTAACCAGTTGCTGACATTGAAGCTCTTCTACCTAGAGTCAAGCTTGCAAAAATTTATTGGGTCATGCTAGCTTCTAAAAAATCCCATCTAGGATGGGAATCACTTCCCCAACTTGGTGCAAGGTGCACCTACACACTCCCACTGCTTCAACAAATTGTTTGGTTGCCCATATTATTTCATCTCTTTGTAGAGGGTTCTCCTTGCATCATTTCAATAAGAGATACACAAGGGTCTTCAAATTGTAAATAGCCTCACCCTCTAAAGGGACTCCATCTTCTAGCACTATGTTTCACCTTAGAATAACCTTCTATATATTCAATGTTTTGACCTTGGCTGCTGTCGTGACTTCCAGTTGGTGTTTCAGCTCAGCTACTTCCTCTTCAATTTTCTCTTGGGGGGTGAATTCTTTATCAAACATTTTCACCACCCTAGCATGTTTTTTTTCATCCCAACATGTATCATATTCTACAAGGACATTTTTCCATGCTACGTCAGAGGTCATTTTTAAGAGCGTTGTGCTAACTTATAAAGGAGAAAGCTGATGGGGATCAATCTAAAGGGGTGTGGATAATGCCATCTCTTATGAATCTAATAAAAGGCTATCGAGAGTCATCTCAAAATGGAATTATTCATTTTACATGTCAAGGAAAAATGACATCTCACGTCGGGTGTGAATAAAGGCATCTTCCAGATCAAAATGGGAATATAAATAAAGCATGTTGCTAGGGATGCCTATTTGGTATTGGGTACGAAGGTTGGTGATTGCATCAGACACTTGTGGTTTCATAAATTCATCTAGTTATTTCCTTTTTATGGGATCCATCTCAAGTATTTTGACATCTATGTCCTACTCTAGTGATATGGTGCCGATGTTGAAGCCATTTAATTTTTCTACTTCAGATCTATCCCTCTCTTAGTCAAGTGGATATTCAATTTCCATCTACGCCTCCTCAAGGGTGTTCTTCCTTTTGTACCAGGGAGAGTGTCTTCTCTAAATAAGTCTCTCCTTGCTCTTAAATCATCCCCATGGTTCCTCTTATTAGTTCTTCCAACTCTTCCCTGTCACCATCCTTAGGCTCTTCTACTTATTCCAAATGAATAGCTTGTGTTGTTGGCACTATGCCTTTCGATTAAATTATTGGTGGATATTTTTTTGGTGAAGCCTTTGGTGTTGAAACCTTTTGTGGTGAAGCCCTTTGTGGTGGTTCTTGGGTAGTCCTTTGTCTTTTTAGTGGTTCTGGCTGAGAACTTGTGTTAGCATCATTCCTGATACACTTCTTTCTATCAAGTGGTAGTAATGGGGGAAGCTTCTCTTTTTTGTGCTCTGTGCTTCTTGAAGATTTATTATTAGGTTTAAGCATATAAAATATATTATGAATTAAGTTCCCAACCAAGGTTGGATGAACATGGATGTCGGTTATGTTTGTCTCATGTTTTTCTCTATATGGTTTCTTTTCAGGGTATCCATACATTTTGTAGAGAGTGTGTCTCTGAGTCAATTTTTTCTGCTTCAAGTGTTATTAGCTATGTGTCATATATGTAGTTAAAAAATTTCATAAAGTATCACACTGTGAAAACATATGACAAATTTAACTAAGTAGAAAGCTCTCTAGATGGGGCCATCCTGATGCACATGAGATAAAAGTATTACTTGATATCCAAATTAACTTGATTGACAACCTGTGTAGGTAAGTACTTTGAAACATGCCATTCATTACCAAAGGCTTCCTTCATGCCATCATATCATGACTTCATTTTAAGATTAAAATTCAGGGTAATATGACTAGGGCATCTGAACATTGTGTGAACTAGATCTAGAAATGTTAAGAAAACAATTAATTATGCAATCTTAATATAAACTAAACTCAACCTAATATAGATCAACAAAAAAAGAAAATAATAAACTCAAACTTATACCTCAAATATGCAAATTTCCTCCATTGTGATGTAAACTTGATTTTCTTTTCAACAATGTGGTTACTCACTTTTCCAATGCAAAGGAGAATGGGCAGTGTTTTAGTGCAAAAGAATTTTTTAGATCCTTTGATTCACTTTGATTCACTTGTGAATTGAATATAATTTCATTAGCATAAGTCGGGATGGATGAAAATGATGGTTTTTAATCTTATTTATAGTTTTCTAGAGGAATATCCAATGGTGGAGGGTTATTTAGATTTATTAAATGATCTAAATAATCAACAATGGCTAATGAGTCCTCACCCATGAAGATGAAGACCATTTCAAATGGTTGAGAGAAGTATGGGATTGGTTAGCTGAGTCATAATGAATGAGTCAAACTTATTGACAACTCAGGCGATGACTCAAAAGAGGTTGATAAAGTTGTGGGTTTGGTTGGGATGAGTCAACATGTGAGGGAGAATAAGGTAGAAGCTGATAGATGAGGTGTAAAATCCAAATTTTTTATTTAAATAAGGATTTAAAATGTGCGCAATTGACTAATTTGACTTATTCAATTGTTTGAATTTAGAGGGAGATGTGATGAATTATTTTAAGAATAATTATTAATAGATTTTAGGTGCATTTTGACACTAAATGTAATTTAGGTGTCTACATTTGCCCCTCTTTGAAATAATGTTGTGAAGCAATACTATTTTGAAGAATAGTAGAAAAAGTAGAACATTGATGATTAATAAGGAGAAAGTTCCCCTAAATGAATGAAAATGAGTGTGATGATGCCCCCTCAAGAGTTTATGTGAGAAAATGGACAAACGCTCAAAATCGATAAAAAGAGGAAATTGACAAAGTGATGTGGATGAATGATATGAAAAACTTACAATATGTTGGCTGTGTAAAAAGGTTGCCCTTCGTTAATTAAAATTAGACTATGGATATGACAAAAATATTTTTACCATTCAAAGATTACATGCTTAGGTTTTGTTAATGATGTAGGGGTCAATTGAGCGGTTCTGGGAACAATATATCACAACAATAGTAAATTGTGGATCTAAAAATAGAAAAAAGATATTGAATTAAAAATTATAATGATAAATTTATGCAGATGGATTGTTGCAAGGTTTTGAGAAAAATCTAGAATAAAGTGATTTAATGTATCTAGAAATTTGAAAAATGGAGGATGAATGAGTAGAATGGAGGGATGGGGGAAAATATTTGAGAGGTTGTAAAAATATAAATAGAAGAAATGGGGTACATAAATTCATTTATGTGAATTTGATTTTTAAATTATTTGCTAATATAATTTAGTTGAGAGATTTGATTTGAGACCTTGTAGGAAATATGGATCGCATTCCACACCAGGAACATTGGGTGAAATGAGTCAGGATGTTATAGAGACCTAAGAGGAGTGGGCCTCTGGTAAGTTAGTTTTAGTTTGGTAGTTTTTGCATTTATTTTCATTAATTAGGGATTAAAGTGAAGAAAAATGAATTCACAGATGCCACATAGGCAAATTCGACATCGAAAATGGTGAATAATTTGTGAAACGTAGAAGTGAATTCATTGAATAGGGTTACAAATTGCATTAGGGTAGAAAATAGGTAGAAGTGTAATTTTTTAGTTTAGCATCTGCAAAATCATGAAATAGTGAAGTGAAATCATTCAAATAAGAGGTGAATTTGTTTTAGTTGTGAAAATGGACAAGGAAAGGTGAAATCAAATGAATTGATAGAGAAATTATATAATTTATGAGGAAAATGCTAAATGTAGAAGTGAAAACATGTTTTCAAAGTGTGAATAAGGTTTTAGGGAAAGATAAATGGTATAAAAATGATGTATGAATATATGGATTGAATATGTTGGTTTGAGAGGATACTAGGTTTATTTTTGTTGTTTTTGTTTTTTGAATGATTGTAATGTAGTGATGGTTTGAATTTTATATTGAGTAAAATTAATTAGATGCTAATGTGTGGGATTTATAGGAGGTATTACCAATGATTATGACTCAAGATCAGAGACTTAGAGCGATGAAATGGATGACAAGCTTTACAGAGTATGAGTTTGGTGTTCTATAAGCGAGTGGTTTATCTTACATCGTATAGATGCTAGAGATTTGAGTAGATAGGGTGTTACTGACAACACTTGAAAAAATATGTCACAATGAGATTATTACATTTCACTTACTGACAAGAGTGATGATAGTCACATTGGAGGATGTTTATCAGATTATGGGTATTTCAATATGAGAAAGATGGGTATACTAGGGGCAAGGGCCATATGAGATCACATTGGTTAGGATTTTTGGTGATGGTATGATTCCTATTATTAGAGGTGGTGTAGATGTGGATTATTGTATTAAATTAGAGATGGATTCTTTGATGATATACTCATGGCTATTGTCAGTGGCATTATACTGCCTGATAAGAGTGGGAGGTTATGTCTTATTCATCTTCTAGATGTGACTAGAGATTTTATGGAGATGGGGGAGAATTTTTCATGGGGTCCATGTATATTAACACACTTGTATTGATATTTACATCATGAAACTTATATATATGGTAGAAATATTGGGCCTTCGACATTATTACAAGTGTGGTGGTAGGAACACATTACTATAAAGAGGTTGGTTAGACATATGAACATTTGATCTGTTAATGAGTCATTAGAATATGGGTGGCACATGATTGTTGGCACATGCAGACCACATTTAGGTCATCTAGAGTTTTACATGAGGGATATTAATGAACTAGGTGATGACCAAATCACATGGAGACCTTATAGGTAGATTATATTTCAGTGGACACATGATGAAATACACATATATTATATGATGACTCCTATCATGACACATGATTATAAAATTGAGAGATATCACCTAGATATGGTGATGAGATAGTTCTTGGGGAGATAACATATACCAGGTGGTCCACATGTATTTTCATGATTAGTGAGGGAGAGAGCACAGTGGGGCATGACTATTGATACACTGATAGTTGATCATAGTTGGTCATAGCTATAGAATATTATATGGAGATAAAAAAGACATGTGATTGATGTATGATTTGTGGATGGGTATGCTGATTGGTGGGCTCGATAAAGACCATTGAGACTGACTATTACATATACACCACTATGGTCATGGAGGCAAAGACTGGTGTCCAGCTTGATTAGGCAACCATAAGGCATAAGATTGGGATCTTAGATTAAGAGGGTTGTTGTAAGAGATAGAGGATGAGAATGAGCACAAGGTAAAGGATGTGCTATTAAGATTAGTTAGCTACATGATGTGGAGATTACTGAGGTGGAGGATGTAAATATTTTTTATGAGGTAGGGGTTAATATAGATGTGGATACATGGATGGATTTGGATACAAAGTAAAGGGTTGGAGGGGAGACTCCATTTATAGAGGTTGACAATAAGGGGATAGAGAGGGGGAGGATGTGGTTATGAGAGAAACATAGAACACCCATGTTAAGCATGGGATATACTGAGAGGGGGGGTGAATCAGTATATCATATACCTTATAAAACTTTCCCTTAACCAAATTCCACTTAATCAAACATTCAAGATATGCAATAAAACTCAAACAATAAACACCACACTAGATAGAGAGGGACACCAGATATAACGTGGAAACCCAATGTAGGAAAAACCATAGAGAACAATCTCAAGTATATGAATGAGCACCAACCCAAACAATATTCACAAGCACCAACTTGTAGGAGCACCAACCGCTTTACTGAGCACCAACCCAACAACTATTCATGAGCACCAACCCACAGGAGCACCAACCCCTTTGCCAAGCACCAACCCAACAACAATTTGTGAGCACCAACCCACAAGAGCACCAACCCCTTTGTCGAGCACCAACCCAACAACAATTCATGAGCACCAACCCATAGGAGCACCAAGCCCTTTGCCGAGCACCAACCCAACAAAAATTCATGAGCACCAATCCATAGGAGCACCAACCCCTTTGCTGAGCACCAACCCAACAAAAATTCGTGAGCACCAACCCACAAAAGCACCAACCCCTTTGCTGAGCACCAACCCAACAACAATTCATGAGCACCAACCCATAGAAGCACCAAACCCTTTGTGTATACCACACACCTATCTCTTAATGTTACTATCTCAACAAATGATAGTTCATTACAACATCTCTTTCCTCTCTCTCACCTTTGCTCTTTTAAGCTAGATATAAAAAATACAAATCATATTGATCTCTCACAATTTCTCTTCTAAGCTAGATATTACAATATCAAATCAACCTCTATCTCTCATATTACAAATGGATTCTCAAGCCTTTATTTATAGCTTTCCAAATGACCTTTGGCCTTCCCCCTTTGTGACCCTTCAATCTTCATGGAAAATGGTGCCAAACTTGTATGACCCTTCATATCCTTGCCTTTAAAAAGTCATGTGGTGACCCTTCATGATCAAAAACGTCCTTCCCTCTTTTGTCTTTACTTTGGTGACTTTTCGTATTCCTCAAAGTGTCCCTTCATGAGAAATTGCGCCCTTCCTCTTTAGTCTTCACTTGGTGACTCTTGGAATTCTCCAAGATGACTCTTCATGGGAAAATGCGTCCCATCCTTCTTTTGTCTTTACCCCATGGCTCTTTGACTTCTCCATGGGCCCTTATTTTGTCTCATATGCAACCAAAAATATATTCGTTAATATTAAATAAATATTAACTCACATTATCCAAGATATATCTATTACAAATAACATTAAATGCAATGGGGCCTTTATCACCAATAATGCTAGACCTTTGACATCAATGACAATATTTCCAACAATCTCCCCCTTTGTCATTGATGGCAACCTCAATCCTGAAACTACCACGTCTTGTCACCTACACATATTGTCATACAGTAACTCCCCCTTATTGTAGCAATTTATACCTGTTCCTTGTACCTATTTTTTGCACCTGTACTTGTACCTATACCTGTTATTCTCCCCCTTTGACATCAATGGCAAAGGGGCTACCTGGAGTTAACACTTAGCTCCCCCTCAATTGATGCTGAACATCAATGGCAGGAAGTAATAGAAATTACTCCCAACTCCTCTCACAGATCTTTGAATGTGTCCTTTTATCGTGCCTTTGAGAAGATATTTGACAATACATATACATTGTTCCCTATCCTTTGAGCATCTGCAATCAAATCATTTGAATCTTTTCTTCTAATCTCACAACCTTCAACATGAAACTTTAATGTGTATCCTTGATCACATATTTGACTAACAATTAATAGATTATGCTTAAGGCCTTTTACATATAAAACATTATTTGTCTTAGTTTTATAAGATATATCTGTATTGATAATCCTTAAATTCATTAGTAAATCTAGAATATTCAAACATGCTATGATGTGCATCAAAGATAATATAAAAATCATGATCTAACTTTTTACAGTGTCATTATACTAGATTATCATAATAAGTATGCAACACAGGAGTTAGGATTCTTTCTTGGATTATAACCGGTATATCATTCCATGTTGTTTGTCTTCTAGTTGGCTTGATGTTTTCATTATTTTTGATTTTATCATTATCAAGCAAGAAGGATATGATTTATTCATCTATTGGTGTATATTTATTGCTCCCTAGAACCTTGAAAAAGGTTTTATAAGGTAGCATTTCTCTAAATTGGATGTTTTCATGGATCTTTATAAATGTTACAACTGATATGTTATCATGGGATAAGTCCAATTAAGTCTGTTTCTACGGATCTTGATTGACATGTGCAGGTAATGTGATGTTAATATATTTTATGGGAAAGGGAAGAATAGTGTTTTTGGAAGGAAAACATACTACATTGATGTTACCAAGAGAATTTAAATTAATGCCAAACGAAACTTCCTTTTTAACCATAAAATTATCACTAACATTTTCAAACCTGTCTATTGATGAAGCTATTGTTAGGACCAAGATGAATGTTGATGTTGATGATGAACCTTCCTTTAATGTCAAAAGGAATTGTAGATTATATTTTGAAAATAAATTTGATCTTGGTTTAGAGGTGGCCATAAGGAAGGCCTACTGAATTGCATTATTGCCAAGTTTCTTTTTCACTGGACATTTGGAAATGATGGATTTAGGATGAAGATATTTTTGGAAATGTAGAATCTTAAGTATTGGACCGAAGATATATTTTGGTTCAATGATGGGTAGGATATGTTGGTTGTAATAGGTTTAGGCCAAAATAGGATATATAAGATAGTATTTTGAGAAAATATCTTTAAAGAAATATTTTTCAGGAAACTTATCATTATATTTATTCATTATATTTTTTGTATACCTAGTTGAAGTTTCAGGAATGTGGGACTTACGACCTGAAATGACCTCCAAATTTTAAAGAAGCTAGATCTTTATCTCAAAAGTATTTTGGGGAAAAAGGATAGAAATTAAACAGAAACACAAACGCAATGAAAGAAAATCTAACTATGGTGATGCACTTGAATGGGTATTTGGTCAAAACTAGTTGTTTGGTTGAGAATGGATGGAAGGTTATGACCTTGACTTAAAAATGGAGTGGCTTGATGAATCTTAGGAAAGACATCATGGCATACCCCCAAAGTATGATTTTAAAATGTGTATATACTCAGGTTCACTTTGATGTACCCTTTGTCAATCAAATCTTGGCTAGTGTAATGAGGGATGGTAGAGTTAAAACTATAACAAGTGGATGGGAGATTTGGTTGGTTTTGGAAAATAGGGTCACTAGTGATAAGGTGATGTTGATGTGAAACATTTTGGGATTCCTTAGTAATGAAGTGGGATAGAGAGGTAACTTAATCTTGGAATGATGGATTTTTTTGATCTATGTTGAAGGTGAAAGTATTTGGATTATATGGATTTGTGAAGGTAGATGGATTTGTGAAAAAAATTAGATTTGATGGATTTGTCAAGAAATATGGATTTGATGTAGTTTGGTTCAAGTTTGGGAATGGATTAGATGTAGCATAAAATGGTTGATTTTGATGAATGTGGAAAGGTTGGTTTTGATGGGTGTAGGAGTTGAAATATTGATTTGGATGGAACATATTTATATTTGATTGAATCAAGGTTTGATTTGTGAATGTGTTTTGGTTCAAGTAAATATTTGAAAGTGGTGATGAAGGTGAACCAAAAGTCTAATTTATATTGATGTTAAGGTTGGAACCAAATGGATCTATGAATGTATTTTGATTTGATATTGGTGGCATTTGATTTATGGGTAGTGTATAACTTATAAAAGAATTTAGCGAATTTTGACTATCATAGCTTAAAAATTGATTTGATGTTATCCCTAAAGTAAAATCCTGATGTTATTCTATGGGTAAACATGAACAGGTTTTTAAGTTTAAAATTGATTGATTGATGTTTGGGTTGAATTGGTTGATCGATAAACTTGAATAATTATTCAGGTTTGGATTTGATTGATTGATGTTTGAGGATGAATACATATTCAAACTTGGATTTAAATTTTTTGGATGGTTGGTTTGAATTTGATACAAATATGTGTTTGCATCAAAATTGGTTGGATATAACCCTAGGTTAAAACATGGATTATTCACAGTTGGATTTATGATCAAATTTATTAGGTTATTATTCCACATAGCCATGCTTCTTTCAATGGGTGATGTTACTAAGGAAAGACTTGACTCAATAATGAAAAAGGCTTGAAACTAAAGAAAAATACCAAAGTGACCAAATTTTGATTGTCAACTAAATATTTTTGTTTAAAAATAAGGATAAGTGAAAAACATATGGAGAAAAAAAAACAAAACTTCTATTTTAAACAGTCCAAAAATTTCACATAAAAGGTGAAAAATTAAGATGAGGGTCATGAACAACTTTTGGGCCTTTCAATGTCACTAACTCATTTGTACTCTTAGCTATGGTCTAATATTTCAAGGCACATGTCATTCCCATGACCCATTGAGTCCAATTTTGAGGGTGTGTGGAAGGTAGCTTCTTGGTGCTAACCGCTAACTGATGCACCAAAGTTGAATGACAAAAGAGGTTATCCTAGGCTTAAGATTTAAATAAGATTATCTAGGGGAAAAAATCATAGAAGAAATAGATAAAGAAAATGCACATTATTGAGTCTTGTCTCAAAGTTCCCAACATAGACATAGGGGTCTCAATGTGTTAACAATTGATGATATCATATTTCAAGGTAGTTGTTGAGACCCTAGGTATTAGAGCATGAAATCCGCTCACATTATAGTGTGCTTAAAATAAACAACTACTTAGATAATTGAAACAACTGGATCTCAATTTATATACCCTAATGGTAAATGAAGTTTTGCCTATTGTATGGTGGTGAAATCCATGGTCAATATAACCCTTAAAAATAAAAATAAAAATTAAGTATCTATTTTTGATTTTTGAGTATCATCACCAATGTGACACCAAAAAAAGAGCATACACAGGCACTACTTGGGAAATACAAAAAATAATGAAATTATTTTTGGTTCTTGAGTATCATCACCAATGTGATGCCAAGAGAAGAGCATACACAATTTTCATAATTACAAGCAAAATGCTGAAATGTGATGTAATTACTAAAAACTTTGAAAATAAAATTGAAAGCGTTAGTAAAATAAAGAAAATTGGTCTTTTGTTTAGCCTTTTGTGCTGACTATCTTTGACAAGTGTTCTGCAAATAAATGGTTAGAATGTTTGTTTAGGCTTGGTACAAGGAAACTTGTAATGGAGTAAATAAAAATGATAAAAGCAAAGAAAAAACCACTTATCTGTGACAAATTCATCATTACACAAAAAGATAGAAAAGAAAAATTGTAATAAATCAAACATAAGAAATAAATAGAGTACAAAAAACATAGAACAAATAATTTCACACTTACAGAATGATTTCACTAGCTTGTATGATGATTTTTCTACCCATAGAGATGAATTCATTGGTCAAAATGATGAATTCACAGTCTATAGAGATGATTTCACTACCATAAAAGATGAGTTTGTTGCCAAAAAAAATGATTTCACTACTGCAAAATGATTTTTTTGTTACACCTACAAGCATAGAAACAAAAAATATAGAAAGCATAGAGGGACAAATTCATTGTTATTGGATGATTTCATTACTTAGAATAATAATTTTGCTACTAAAAATAATGATTTCACTATTAGAAATAGCGATTTTGCTGAAAAGTATGCCTATTTCATTGTTTTCCTATAGTAGACAATTAAAAAAAATTAAAAACATAGATATAAGTAGAAGGTGAAAAGAAAGATAATTATGTAAAGAAAATAAGGAAAAAGAGACTAAAAATGGGTAAAAAAATGATTTCACTATTACGAGGTATAATTTTACTATTGATGTTTTTGAATTCGCTATTACATAGTGGGTATACACAGTCAAGCAGAAAACATATGATAATGACCCGTAACTTATACCATCACTTATAAAGATAAGATTAAAACCATTTTCAAATACAAATAACAAAAATTAAATGAGAAATAATTTATAAATGCAAATAAGATGAACGTAGGATGAAAAAGATGAGGGAAGGTCCTACCAGATGTTCCAAAATGTGTGAAATAAATCTATAAATGCTAAGAAATAAACTAAATATGAAATATTAATCTAAGCTAAATTCAATCTAAGATAGAACAAAAAATAAAGAAAATAATAAACACAAACTTAGACCTCAAATATACAATTTTCCTCCGTTACAATGTAAACTTTATTTTCTCTTCAACAATGTGGTTGCTCACTCTTCCAATGCAAAGGAGAATGGGAAACATTTTGGTGCAATTTTTTTTTTGGATGCTTTGATTCACTTGGATTATCTTATGAATTGAATATAAATTCATTAGCATAAGTCAAGAAAGCTAAAAATGATGGTTTTCAAGCTTATTTATAGTTTTCTAGAGGAAGATCCAATGGTGGAGGATTATTTGGATTTATTAAATGATCCAAATAATCAATGGTGATTAATTAGTCCTCACCTATGAGGATTAAGAACATTTAAAATGGTTGAGAGAAGTTTGGGATTAGTTAGCTAAGTCAATAGGAATGAGTCAAGCTTTTTGACAACTTAAGGGATGACTCAAAGGAGCTAAGGATGTTGTGGGTTTGGTTGGGATGAGTCAACCTATGAGGGAGAATAAGGTGGAAGGTGTTATATGAGGTGTAAAATTTAGATTTTTTATTCAAATAAGGATTTAAAATGTGCACAATTGACTAATTGAACTTATTCAGTTGTTTGAATTTGGAGAGAGATGTGATGAATTATTTTAAGAAGAATTATTAATAGATATTAGGTGCATTTTGAAACTAAATGTAATTTATGTGTCTAAAAATGCCTTGTATCACTTTGTAGGGGGCCTATTCTTGGGTGGGTATAGCCACCTTAATTATCCATAGGTGTAATAAGGTATAAAAATTTACATCAAACACCATTAACAAAAGGAATATGCCCCATGAAAACCTATGGTTAGGTGTTTGGTGAGGCTTCTCTGCATCCATTATAATCTTATTGGCAAAATACATAACCCAGTTATAATTTAGGTCATTGGTGACTTGGTGAGCAACATAAAGGTTGACCATGTCCACCTCTTTCCATCTATCACTACCGCCCACCTTTATCATGATAATGCATGTGGCTACTCAAAGGGAGGGATCTTGTAAGTTATTTATATGCATGGTGTGGCCCTATTTATGGTATTCCAACATCATGGCTATCTTTTTTATTTCTATCGATTCCTCTAATTCAAATTTAAGGTTTGCATTGGAGCACCACAAACCTGATACCTTGTTAATTATTTTAGCCATTATTTTCATCTAGTGCCCAACCAAGTAGATATAATCCTCATGCTCATTCAAAAGTAGAAAATTGATCACCTCTAAATATTTTCCAAAATAGGGAAGGTTGAAAAGATGGAAGAGCCCAACAGAGTCCAAGTCATTTAAGATCTTCAAATTATAGACCAATTCACTCATGGTGTTTTGGTGCTTGACTCTGTAATCATCTTATAGATCAATCTCATTTCCAGGCTGTCAATAGTTGTAATCTAAGATAGTTCATGTGGGCACATTAGATACCCAATTTTCCACATACAACACCATTTTTGGGTACTACATCTCCTCGATTAACAAGGGTGGAGGTGGAGGTACTTGAGCTTTCTTCTTAGTTTTGTGCACCATCCCTGTTCCTTTGCTTTTTATGTGCTTGCCTTGTTCTTTAGGTTTTTCCTCCCTAATTAACACTATTTCCATACCAACACTTAGTTATTCATCTTATAGAATGACTGGTAGTGGCTTGCTTCATTGGGCCTTTTTATTAGGCTACATCACCCTTGATGAAGCTTGAAGGTTGAGGTGTAGCCATCCATGTTCCCAAATGAATACATTTTTTCTGTTATAGGTGTCTTGACTCTCCTACTTTGATGCTTATTAATGGTAGACAATGATCTCTATAACTTATAATTCAAGAATTCTTCTGCATTTTTTTAGTCTATCTAGCTTTGGATATTCATTTATATGAGAACACACTTTCAGTGATCAATAAAAAAACTAAAAATTAGTACTATGCACTTGATTAGAATCACTTCAATTCATTTGTTCACTCTTTGGCTCTATAAAATCACAATCGAAACAATGTTAAAATGTGAAATGAACCACCTAATGTATTTTTATAGATTTAAGGGGGTAACTGACATTTACTACCCCTCTCCATTCAATTATCACTTCTCACAATAAATGCATCCAATGGTATTGCCATGACATGATGTTGACACACTTTCCATTACCACTTTCTCTTTGTATTAATGGCATGTCTTGTCTCAGACTTTTCTCAAAGTGTATGACAACTGGAGGAGAATTTAAATATTCATATTAAGAGAATATTCACACCAAAGTTAGGAATCATCATTTGCCTATGTGAGCTTATGGTTATGCACCATATTTTGTGTAGCCTTTATCCATATACACCTTTGCTTGTGTGTCTTTGCATCCACATGTATAAAGATAGACCATAACCTAGAACTTACATGTATGACCCTTTAATATAACACCCCTTACCCCACATTAATCATGATTCATGATCCTCCATGAAAATATAAGTGTCAAGTTGGAAATGAATACAAAATATCAAAAACATTGAAAACAATAAATCCTAAACTAATGGAATATGCCTTATTGTTACAATCAAGAAAGACTTAAGTAGAAAAATACGACCGTAGTTGGATACCATTGTAATGACTAGGAAGAAATTGGCCAACCAATCATTTTAAATGACACGTACTAGTAGGATGAATACTATAAACAATAAAGGGATCATCCCAATGAACACAAAGCTTCCTAGAGTGTCTCACAAACTTATAGTCATAGAGTAAGACTTGTATTCTTGGTGTAAAAGTCTTATGTTTGAGGTGGTGATCATGCCATGCCTTTTGTTTGCATTTATCCACATATTGTCTCCAATGAGAAAAAAATGAGCTTCATCCAATTGTAATAAGGCATCCAGGCATGCTTTCAATGATGGTTCATTGTATATACATATAACACACACAATGTGAAGAGAGGGAACCAAAAATTCTCTTGAAAGAATGGCCTTGATTTTGAACATAAGATTGAACAACATAGTTTTGTTGAGGTGCTTCTAAGTTTTTTGGTAGGCCCAAAGAATTGCAGACCCCTGATCATCCCAATTGGTGCATCTAATATTACATAAATTTATGAGGGTTGTGCCCAGTATTTTGTTGAATGCCTCAATAGTGCCATTTACCTAGGGATGATACGGCATGGTCTTGTGACGGGCAATCATAAATTTAGCTAACAATACTTGGATAGTATCATTGAGGAAGTACATACCACAATCACTAATAAAAATCAATGGACAACCAAACCTTGTAATAATACATTCCCAAATGAAGTGCATTATAGTTGTCATAGTGCAATCCCATGTTGGCACAACTTCAACCTAGCAGGCAAGATAATTGGTTATTGTGATAACATATCATGAAGTAATATGTTGTTTGGCTAGGTTGATGGAGCCAAAAAAGTTAATGACCTATTTCTCAAATGGTTTCTATGATAGAATAGGATGTAATGACATTGTATCCTAGTGATTGGGTTTCCCCACATACTAGTAAATATCACATTGACATGCATGCAACTTTATATCTTGGAAAAGTGTAGGCCACCATAAACCAACTAGCAATTTTTTTGTGTAGTAGCCTTGCCGGCATAATGTTCTCCAACAATACCTTCATGGACTTTATAGAGCACATCAAGGTGCTCATGTTTCATGACACATCATTAAAAGACTTCCTCTCGACCAACCTTATAAATTTTTCCTTCGATGAGCTAGAATGGAGCAGTGAAAATGACTAGTTATTTCCTAGCCTATGCACTTAAATGATTTGGAGCTATGTTAGTAGTTAAAAAGGATCTATATCCTCTAAGTTATTAGAAATGTGTGAGATGTGAAATGGTTTCATGTTAAGCATGTAAGATTTATACTTGAAAATTAAACAGGGTGATCTATATTACCCTCTCTAAGCTGCATAAGTATCACACTGATAACCATACTAGAAACATCAACATGGACATGGAATGGTTTATTCCAATCATGGAACTAGAGAATTGGTGTAGTGATGAGCTTGTCTTTCAAGGCTATAAAATATTCTTGACATGAGCAGGTCCAAATGAAGTGTTCATTATGTTTCAAGATCTCCTCTAATGGTGCTGCAATCCTTGCATATACCTGAATAAATTTCCTGTCGTACCCAGTATGACCTAGAAAGATGATACCTCTTATCGGGTAGTTGGCATTGGTAGACGGAGGATAATGATAATCTTAGTGGGGTCCACTATAATTCTCTCTCAGCATATAATATGACCAAGGAGGATGTTGAATAGAGTATAAAAAAGACACTTCTTCAAGTTGAGATAGATTTAAAGTGTTTTGGAGTGCTCAAGCATAACCCTGAGATTGGAACAATGGTCTTTCACCAAGCTGTATAATTCCCAATCATACAAATAAACTTGAAGGAAATTATGGATGAAGTCTTTAAAGGCCTTAATGAATATTCTAGAAAATATGATGGGTGCATTATTTAACCCAAATGACATGATGGTATACATGAAATACCCCCACTCAGTGGTAAATGTAGTCTTATGTTTATCCTCCTCTATGATCTAGACCCAATGATATCCTAAAAACACATCTGTGAAAGTGTAAATTTCACATCCAATGACACCTTTGAGGATTTCTTTGATGAAAGGCATCAAGAAAGGATCAATAATGAAATCTATGTTAAGTATCCTATAGTCTACACAAATTTAGATGCACCCATATTTTTTATACTTATCACCATGTGGCTGACCCACTCAAACTCATCAATAGGATTAATAACTCTTGTGTGGAACATACTATCAATTTATTCTTTACATCATGCATGCAAATTTAGATTTATCTGATAAGGTCATTTCTTGACTAGATGAGCACCTTCAACCAATTTGATATGCATTTTACCGAAGGATGAGTGAACACCCTTCATCTCACTATAATTCCTAGAAATGACATCTTGATATTCCTTCAACAACTTGAACACTTTGGAGATCTCAATATTAGACAAGCAATTACCCATAGTAGCCATCTTTGGTGTGTCTTTTGTGAAAATGTTTTGCTATATGGTTTGAAGTGGTTCCTATTGTGGCATGGAATTTCACCCTTGTGGGAGAGTTTTTTAGGTTCTCTCACTTCCAACTACAAGAATGAGAACAACTTTAGGCTATGGGTATCCTGTAGCGAGGTTGAACCTCTAGAGTAGGTTGGTTCCTCTTTGATGCTCACCTAAACTAAAATATAAACTAATGATTCATAGAGAAAAGGGTTAGAAATGGGATAAGGGCTCCTAAGAAAGCTAACCAAGTGATGCACCAAATCTAAATGGGAAAATCTCACCAAATTAAACCCACACTAATTTTTCAAAGGACAATACCAACTTGCACAATCTCAAGATCAAGTAGGTTACATTAGTATTTCATAGAGAAGGTTCTGAAAGTAATGAATGCAAACAAAGAGGAGTTCTATGACTCACTGAAAGCTCACATCAATGGCAGAAAGAACACTAAACTAGACCTATGAACAACCTTTAAAACACCCTAAACAAGGCCAAAAAAGAGGACCATAGATGAGGAAGATTCTCCTTCATACATTACCATAGTGCAAAACTCAACATACATAAATCCAAGGCAAGAGATAAGCAAAAAAAGTCCTTTTATTACATCAATAGGTAGTTCTTACAAGTGATTGACAGGGTCAAGCCTAATCAAGCTGAGCATATTTTACAACATCTCAAATAATGTCCTATCTCCTAGAAAGATAAAAAAAATATAAAAAACTAGGAACCCTTTACAATGGCTTGAAAGCCCATATGTATAGAAGAAGGGGACAAGATAGAAGAGGGACTTGCATGAGAAAAAGGAAAATAAGGGATCCATAAATTCCTACAATCACCACTATTATCCTTATTTAACCATGGAATGAGTCGTTCAAGGTCATCACCAATCTCTTCAAGCCCATCCTGCATTCAAGTCTTCCTCTTCAAAACTAAGTGAGCCATATTGGAGGTAGCTGGATGTTCTCACCTGATGTGATTGAGTTGATCCTTGCATTAAGACTCAACATGCTCCTTTTATTTTTGCATGTCCTATCTAAAAAAGGATGAAGTCTCAATATCTTTGAAACTAAATCGAGCCATGATACCTTTGATCATGTGGCCATTTGTCAAGGGTGAGAGCCTTATCAAAGGACAAAATCCTCCATTAATTTTCACCTACCAGTGCCTGCCAGTCACTTGGGCTTTCCTTTGCCTTGGTTGGTCATCATAGGCTGACTTAGATCCTTGATTCACACTATTTATCTACCTAACATGGATGCCTACAAGCTATTGATCTCCCTACTAGTTGGATTCACTCATGCCACTTATCACTGACTGATTAGCCCTATGGATTGTTGACTATTTGATTTAATCTCATAGCCCCAAAAACTTAAGTTACTCTTTGTAGTGTAAATCAAGCTTTCCTAACTACTTAACTTATAAGGTTTATAAGTTATTTTTAATCATTTTTGACCTTAGAGAATCCCAAAAACACTATTCAAGACATATTCAAGTTTTCCAAGATCTTTGAATTTGGAGTTACCATTGATTGCAACTTATAAAACATTTTGAGTAATGTGTCTTGGAAAACTCAAAGTCTTCTACCTTGGGAAACCCAATTTACACTGGCCATGATTAATTTGGGTTCATAAACCTGTATTACTTTTGATTGTAAAAACTTTATAAGTTGAGCTATTGAGAAAACTTGATTTGCACTAGAAGGAGTAAAAACACTTGGCTTCTTTGACTTGAAATTTTTTTATCCTCTTCTAGATTTGTTCCTACAATTGCTGCATGTGCAAGGTATGGCACTTGGAAAGTTTTTTTAAACTCTGCTAACATAGTCCTTAAAAATGGCTAAACCTTTTCCAAGGCCCGTATGTTCTTCTAAACTTGCCACTTTTGCTTGAATGTCCATCTTCTCATACTTAAGCAACATTTTTGTGTGTGGGCTAAAAATGGCCAACATTTTTAGGTGACTCATAGGGAAGCATGCTTGTTATGCTTGAGAACCCAACTCATGTTACCTTGTCTAGTCCATTGGGCATGGAGTCATCAACCTCTAAAATTGGGCTATTCTAAAATTGGATACAAGGTTGACCCTTTTTGGAAATTCCTCTTGAATCAATAAGGATAACAAGAGCAAAACAAAACAACATAAAAAAAAGTGCCCAAGGCACTTAGGGAAAGAAAAAAATAGAACAGAAAGGAAATGTGCATAAGGCACTTTGAGGAAAGCATGAAATCTATCCTAATATATACAAGGTCATAATTTACAAGTATATCCCTCCTATATCAAATGGGAAACTATGAGTATTATGCACTTGTATCAATCTAAGATGAAAAATACCTTGCTTTGGAGGTACCAAAATTAGAATACTAGGCAAATTTATGGCCAATCCTTTTAATGTACTCTCTAATGGATGGAATGGAACAAATATGTCTTTGATGTAGACATACTAGATCATGTCCTCCAAAATTGGTTCAGGTTAGACTGTAGGGTCTTTTGAAATATTCTCATTTGATGGCTCAATTTTGTACTCTGAATTAAACATAACATGTGACGACTCCTTTGAATTGGTGCTTAGTTTTCTATCTAGACTTAAGCAGAAAAGCTCCAAGTCATCCCAAAATGTATCTTCCTCTTGGTTATCTAAGACAATGCCAACTTCAACTCCATATTTTCTCTATTTGCTTTGAAATGAGCCATATAGTAGTTCATCAATCCATTTAAGGCCCAACATGTCATATTTTTGTGGCTCTAGATCTGATCATTCCCCTTCATCCTTGAAGACATTAGTACTGCCTTCAATGGATAATTCATCTTGGCATTGGTTTACTTTTTCAACCAAATTTGTGAGTTCATCCTCATATCCTAGAGGAGGCATAGGTTGGTTTAGAACCTCTACTTGATCCATAAAGTCATGGTACAACTACTACCATACTTCATCTTGATCCTCTTGCTCATTCATGACCTCTCCAACATGGTCAACTAACTGATTGACTATGTCAATCTCTACACCTTGGTCATCTTCATTTGTAGCCACACAAAATGGAAAATCTTGGGACCAAAAAAAATCCTCCTTGCTCTTAGTTTCATCCAAAATACACACCTCTTTAAGTATGAAGGCATCAGTACTACCTTCAAGCTCTAATTCATCAATGTCAAAGCCATGCCACAATAGCTGGTCCAAACTTGATTTCTCTTTATTTTTTTGTAATGGACTACCTATCATGGTCTCTTCATCATAGACACTTGTGTCATCTTTTTTAGGCTCTAACTTGACTGTAATCTCATCCTATATTCCTTACAAAATAGGCTCTTCATCCAAGAGGGAGATGGTGGGAGGGTGAAAAAGTTCACCTTGCTTGCAACTTGAGAGAGTGTCTTTCCAACTAGCGACCTTGGGTGGAATTTTTGGTGGATCTTGAGGGAGGGAGAAAGAATATCAAAACTCTTGTAGGGAAAGATCATTGAGCTGAGCTAACCCCTCTTTTTTATATTCTTTATCCACTAACTCCTCCTTTTCTTGAACTGGCTGAACCAATTTCTAGGATGGAAATGTGCAGGGAACAACCACATTTTCTTTCTTTTGAATGAGCATAGGAGAGGGTGGTTTCAAAAGAGAGGGCATGACATAATCAAGGTCAAAGGTGTAGGAGAAGATCTATGGTGGGATGGTTTCATACTCTTGAGTGGGAATGGGCATAGGGGGTTGATTTGAAACCTTTGGAAATTGAGATTGAGGCTCTTGGAGGGGATAGGACACATAGGACTGATTGGATTGAGTCTACTGATCTTCATAAGACATCAACACACTTTTTAAATTTTGGATTATGCTTCTCAACCACATCTTGTTCTCCCCCTCACAAACTACCAATTGTTCATCCTCACAAACTACCCACTTGTTCTTGACCAACTAAAGAGAACTCCTTGCCTCTTGTATAACATGGATATGGATGACTGGAGAAAGCTCCAAACCCTTGCCAATATCCCTTATCAACTTTGTATAATATGATAATGTTTTCTTGAATCCTAACAAGGATGTAACATGATAAACATAGTCTTGACAAGGGGAAATAGTGTACTGATTTAAATGAATAGGAGGTTAATCTTCATCATATGTAGGGGTGGGAGGAGGGTAAAGGCCATGATGGGGATGATAAGTTGTTTGATGGCCACTTGGGGGGAACACACAAACATTATTAGCTTGATAAGTGTGATGCTGAGGTAGAAAATACACATGTTGGTCAAAAGATGGTTGATTATACATACCAAATATGTTGATTAGGCACTTGGACTGCTTAAACTAGTTGATAGATGCTCAGAGTCACCATTGATGTTTAAAAAATGCCTCCAAAGGTTGATATGTAGAAGGACAAAACCAAAAATCCTTCCAATGCTTTGGACCTTAGTCCCACCGGGCATGCTAGAAACTATTGTGGCATGGAATTTCACCCTTGTGGGAGAGTTTTTTAGGTTCTCTCACTTCCAGCTACAAGCTTGGGAAAAACCTCAGGCTATGAGTATCCTATATCAAGGTTGAATCTCTAGAGTATGCCGGTTCCTCTTTGATGCTCACCTAAACTAAAAGCTAAACTAATAATTCACAGGGAAAAGGGTTAGAAAGGGGATAAGGGCTCTTAAGACAGCTAACCAGGTGATGCACTAAAGCTAAATGGGAAAATATCAGTAGCTTGAACCCACACTGATTCTATAGAGGATAATACCGACTTGCACAATCTCAAGATTGAGCTAGTTGCATTAGTATTTCATGGAGAAGGTTTTGGAAGCAATGAATGAAAATAGAGAGGAGTTTTATGACTCAATGAAAACTTACATCAATGACAAAAAGAACACTAAACTAGACCTGTGAATAGTCTTGAAAACACCCTAAATAAGGCTAGAAAGGAGGACCGTGGATAAATAAGATTCTCCCTCACACATTACCATAGTTCACAACTCAATATACATGAATCCAAGGTAAGAGATAGGTAGAGAAAGTCCTTTATTTCATCAAGAGGTAGTTATTACAAATGCTTGATAGGGTCAAGCCTAATCAAGCTGAGCATATTTTGCAGTATCTCAAAGAATGTCTTGTCTCCCAGAAAGATAAAATAAAATCTAAAAAATAGGGAACCCTTTATAAAGGATTGAAAGCTTGTATATATTGAAGAAGGGGACAAGAAGAGAAGAAGGAATTACATGAGAAAAAGGAAAGAAGAGAGCCATAAATTACTACAACCACCACTATCAACGTTATTTGACCATGGAGTGAGTTGTTCAAGGTCATCACCAATCTCTTCGAGCCCATCCTATTTTTAAGTCTTCCTCTTCAAAACTAAGC
Source organism: Torreya grandis (assembly GCA_037957365.1). NCBI lineage: Eukaryota > Viridiplantae > Streptophyta > Pinopsida > Cupressales > Taxaceae > Torreya > Torreya grandis. Next base: position 1,983,846 of record JARHVA010001982.1, on the reverse strand, counting down.
AAGCCATACCAAAGGTAGCTATATGTTCTTGCCTGACATGAATTAGTCGATCCCTACATTAAGACTCGATGTGCTCCTTTTACTTTCATATGTCCTTCTTGAAAAAGGATGAAGTCTCCATATCTTGTTGCCTTTGATTATGTGGCCATTTGTTGAGGGTGAGAGCCATATCGAAGGACAAAAGCCTCCATTAATTTGCACCTACCAGTGCCCACCAATTTTTTGGGTTTTCCTTTACCTTGGTTGGTCATCAGAGTCTGAATCAAATCCTTGATTCACACCATTATTTTGCCTGACATGGATGCTTACAAGCTATCAATCTCCCCATAGTTGGATTTGATCATGCCACTCGTCATTGACTAATTAGCCCTCTAGATTGTTGACTATTTGATTTAATATTGTAGCCATAAAAACCCAAGTTACTCTTTGCAGTGTAAATCAAGATTTCTTGAATACTTAACTTATAAGGTTTATAATTTATTTTTAATCAATTTTAACCTTGGAGAATCCCAAAAACACTATTCAAGACTTATTCAGGTTTTCCAAGCTCTTTGACTTTGGAGTTACCATTACTTGCAACTTATAAAACATTTTGAGTAATGCAGCTTGGAAAACCTAAAGTCTTCTACCTTGGGAAACTCAATTTACATTGGCCATGAGTAATTTAGGTTCATAAACTTGAATACTTCTATTTGTAAAAACTTTATAAGTTGAGCTATTGAGAGGACCTGATTTGCACTGGAAGGAGTAAAAACACTTAGCTTCTCCAACTTATAAAATTTTTAGCCTCTTCTAGATTTGTTCCTATAACTATTACATGTGTAAGGTGTGGCACTTGGAAAGCTCTTTTAAACTCTACTCACATAGTTCTTCTTCAAAATGGCTAAACCTTTTCCAAGGCCTGTATGTTCTTCTAAACTTGCTGCTTTTGCTTGAATTTCCATCTTCTCACACTTAGGCAAAATTTTGGTATGTGGGCCAAAAATGGCCAATAATTATAAGTATGGGTGTTATGTATCAAGAATTATGTCATGAATATTTCTAGCGACATAGTCTATGGTTACATCCAAATGATTGCTCAATGGGTTAGGTGGATTAGATCCTTCACCTTCATCAACATGGAACATAAATTTTTTCTTACCTTTTCAAATTTCTTCACGTAGGTCATGATCGATGATAGATTTTGGTACAGAGGAGGATTTATCAATCAGAACATTGAAAATGGTCAATCTTTCTTCTGACACACCATGTATGTTTTATATTCATTCTTCAATTGGACTGGGGTCACCAATAACTACTTGATGCATTAATTGTAGTATAAGGCACAAAGTCATCCTTAGAGATGAATAATATAATGCTAAGACCATGCCATTCTTTAATAAATGCCATAAATGGGTACCTAGATGACACTCCTCATAAACATACCATGTTCTATCTAATGTGCACAAGGTGGCATAAAATACATGAACTAAAAAATATTATAGTAAGAAAGATTCATCAGCCAACCACATTACCTCACATGCCTTGAGGTGTGGTTCTAGTGATTAGACTCCACTATAGCTGATAGTACCTCATACATGATTGTTATGATAAAATTAATGATTTAAGGTAGAATGTACTTGGTCCTAATGAAGGAGATGATCATGATGAGTTTGTCACCACCTCATCGTTATGCCATCAAGAAGGTGAACTAGTGAGTCCACATGATTAACATTAGAGTTGTAGAAAGCCGCCAATCATTGGATGAAGTCATGGACTTCCATTTACTTATGGAACTACGAAGCTTCATTGGGCCTTTTAAGTGGTATATCTATAATTGGTCTTTGTATGAATTATCTAGTGACAAGACAAAATAGCCTATGGTGCTTGTGGTACTAGTGCTAAATGTATTCATGACTATTGATGGTACCATACACTCTCCCAATAAGGTTATAGTCACCTTGTGGCCAATAATCACAAGTATTACTCATAGTATTAGATAGTGACTCTATGTCTATCCATTAGAGGATGCCATTCAGGGTAGGATCATAATGATCATTGGATCAAGCTATGATGTTGTATATGTTATTAACATCCTCATCTACACTAATAGTTTTAACATATAGGGGCCCATGTTCTTGGTCCAATTGGATAATGATGCATTGATCAGTATTTTCAAAACTGATATATCTCTTCTTGAAGATTAAATAATTGTTGTTAGCATAGAACCAAAGATGAACCAATAAGGATAGAAATTCATTAGGATCAACTAATTATATAACTTCAAATTTAGCTTTAAAAGGTACCCTAAGGATATCTACAGTTGTATTTTTAAAATTGGTAGAGAACTGGTCTTATTAGCCACAAACAATTCATGAGGTGAAGGTTATAAGAGTAGGCTAGCTATTTTTTGCCATGCATTCTTTGTGAAGACATTGACCTTAGTGTTAGTGTTAACTAATTTTTTTAGGATCACTCATCAATCAATGGTAGAACTCACCAATATTTCTTTGTCCTCTTACGAGCTAGGAGGAACATGAGTATCTTGTAATAGAGCATGGTTTAATTGATGATCTTTAGTTGGCCTTGACATTTGGTGTTTTAGCTAATTACTTAACTATGGGATAATATACTCTTCCAACAAGCACTTGTAAAGCTATTAGAAATCATCCCACACCGCATCTTGATGTTTTGTGGCCTTATGCATATCACCACATTGGGTGATATCACGGTACTTAATAAATTGAATTTTCCCCTGTAATTCCCATACTAGTCATAATATTTGGAGAAATTTTCTATTGATTAACATTAGGATACCTAGTTTCACAAGGCTCTTCACACTGTACCTTCTCAATGGGTGGAATGGATGTAAACTAGGACTATCCAGCACTTTGCATTGTAATGTTAACTTGTTGGGTCATCGAAATGCTAGAGTGCGGTCACTAGTGTGGCTTCTCAATATGTATCATACCATCACCCTTTTTATTTTTATTTTTTGTGATGGCCATTTAAAAATCAAGACACTCCTCCAATAGATGCTTCTTTTTACAAAAAACATATGTTGGATAAACTAGGTAGTCTAACTAGTAGTGATTTGGAAAACCATATTTATAGCATGTCCATGGTGGAAAATGTCCACCTCCTCATCCTTGTCCTTGGCCTCATCCAAGATATCCACCATTCTCCTAATTATTTGAAATAGAAGCTTGACATGTACCATGCATGTGTGCTTCATGAATATCAATGATGAGATGACAATCATTAGTGTCATGGGTATATGCATCACCTATCTTGTAGCAGTCAGACACTTTAGACTATGTGGCCCTTTGTAATAGAGGACATGATCAAACATCATGCTATTTATGGAAAATTTCACAAGACTACTATATTACAACATGGATGTTCTTATGAAGACAATTATATCTATTATGACCCTCAAACTCACAATAAGTACACCATAAGCCACTACAAGTGTCATGAGCATTATTTCTAGTCATATTTTATAACTATGATGCCATTAAATCTATTTTAGATTCCATAAAGGGACTGATTCTAGTATCTATGTTTCCAAAAAATTTGGCATGGAGGGTAGCTTCCAAAGCCTTGCATAGGTTGGTAAAGGTTCTTTGAGATAGTGTCCATCTAAATAGAAGCAACAATCCTCCCATGAACCACTGAGCATAATGAGTGATATTGATTTCAAATGAAAGCTTAGACAGGAGTGTCTTGAATCATGCATTATAATCACACATGATTTTAGTTATCTCTTATTTGATATCTTTTAGTGCAACAATACTTTGTTTCTCAAACTCTAAAATATCAAACTCTTGGAGAAATGTTGTCTTGAGCTAGTCATAATCAATGACTGCTTGTTGAGGATCATACTTCCTATACCATTTGTGTGCTATTTACAAAAGTGTAATTACAAATAATGTTTCTTTATTCTTAGAGGTGGTTATGCCACATGATATCTAGATAAGTTCACACTTATGAACATGCTTCATGGTGTTTTCCATGCCTCAATATTTTGGTAAATGAAATGTCATTTTATAATACATAGTAGGTGGTTGAGGTACTTACAATGGTGGTTGTTGATAACTTCTAAGTCCTCTTATTCCTAGGGGAAGTCCACCACTTCTTCCTACACCACCTCCTAGTTTTCCAGTCATTCCACCACCTAGTCCACCTCCTACACCTCCAGCAGTAATAGAAACACTCGAAAGGTTGGGTAATATAGTAGGTTTATTTACTATATTCAAGATAGTAATTTTCCCACTACTTATGTTGGGTCCACTAGGCATACCAAGTTGGGACATGAAACTAATTGAAAATAAAAATAAAGAGTTAATACGTTATGGCCTAAACTTGCTCAACTAAAGGTTATACTATAGGGTTAATCTATGAATCTATGCTATATGTATCCTAGTTGTGTATGATTAATTCATCTAGGTTAAAAACATGAACTCACACTACAATTGGGGAATTGGGATGGTTTAATTTGTGTTCTTCAGTCTCCACTACTTGGCTAATTTATCTTGCATATAATAAAGTTGGCATTGGTCACAATCCACAAGTTGATGAGTCCTCCTTGTGCTCATCTACTTCCCTATAGATCATAACAACACTTCTTGAGTCCTCATGTCCCCTTCTTATTTCACTTCCACTTATAATCCTTCATTGAGCTTTATCATATTTATGCTTTCATAGCTCCTACTAATTGGCTACCATTCTTAACCAACAATCCTTCACAAGCACCCCTTCATTCGCCTCCCAACCATGCTACTCATGCAAGGATGAGTTTATACCTCCATAGGTAAAACTTCAAATCCAGACTCAATAACAACTTCTTCACTTCTAGTGGGAAATTCTTGATATTCCAACCACATGGTTCTCATATAAATAAAAAATTTGCTTCTTCTAGATAGGAATAAGTGGTTACAAGATACTCCAAGATGTAGCTATTCAACACCCCTCTCCATTAGCTATTAACAACCCATGTCCAAAACACTCCTAAGTGTGATACGACCCTCTAACACTCTATCTTCCAAGCTGTCCTTCATCTAAAATTTCTTGACCGGTCTTGATCATAGGCTATGATCCAAGCATGTAAATGAATAGGAACTTCCACAAAGAAAGTTTCATATAAGGAGCTATAGATATTTTTTTCAACCCATGAATGTGCAAAAACTTCTAGTTTAAGATATGGAACTATAAAGTTATCTTCAACCTCGGTAATCCATCATTCAATATTTTTGAGAGATAACCACTCAAGCATTTTCCATCACTACACAACAAATGCTATAGGTTTTGAAAACAATACCAAAAATTTGGGTTATTTTCAATTTAGACCTTTCCCTATGCCCATACTAAAGTAACTAGTTCCTAACAAGATGATGCACTGGAATTTCACATAAGACTATGTTATTGCATGCTTAACTGAAGCATGTAGTAAGAAATTGGTTCCTATGGGTTTTATCATGTAGTAATATACTCATCATATATTGGGGTTTGATTATATACCTTAGTCAATGACTAAAAAAAAAAAAAAAAATGTAGATGTGGACCTAGTTTTACTTAAGTTAACAAACATGATTAAGATAAAAATTGCCATGATATTCTATGTACTCATTACAAATGTTTAAATAACATAGATTTTATACATTATATCCAAATGAGATCCATAAGTTACATAATAGATGGATTGAAAACTTAGTGATACAAATCAACTATAAACTGTAGTCCAATATCAAGATTACAATGATATCTATGATTTCTCTATTTACCACAATCAATCATTATATAATAATGTTCAACAATTTTGCAAATATCTACATAGGGGTATTTATACTTGGTTCTCTCTAACTAAGATGCTATAACAATCATGAAACTTTTAGTGACTAACCAATGATCTCTAGTGAACTAAGAGTCATGGTAGCCATCTACTTTATTTTCTTATGGACCCAAGCCTTTGCACCCCTATATTCCTATTTAATGCTAGATCTTCATTGCCAAGTGTCTATCTTCATGCAGGATGGTGCTAAAATCATGTGTGATTGAATTCTATTCTATCTTTGAGAATCACTCCTTAACCGATTCCCACTTCCTTTGCATTCCCCAAGTCTTTCACTAATATTTTGAGCCATTTGCTCTCGGGTTCTCCATTTGTAATGCCTCCCCTCTAACTAGGTATTTTGATGATGTGATCTTTTGTGCCATGCTCCATCCGCTACATGCTTGTTTTATGCCATGATTTTTACATGCTATTACCAAAATACTTAGCCAAAATTTAGGGTCCAACATTCTTCATAGAAGTAGAGGAAATATAAGCACCAGGATTTTATCATCTATGATAATGTAGTAGTGGTCAACATTCACTTATAAATAGTAAATTTGTTTACTTGATATTGTACATATAAATGTGATGCATTAATTTTATTTTTTGTTATGTGTGGATTCATTTTGGTTCCAATGTTTTTTGTGTTACACAGTTATGGGTTTTGCATTTTACTTTGGGTTAATAGTTTGTTGGGTTAAGTAGTCACTTCACTTCGGTTTATACACTTTACTTATTAGATTATTATAACTAGTGTTCAAATTAGTATAACATGTTTATTATTATCACCCAAATGTGTGTAAAAATATGTTGTATGCTCATCATCGACAACTTTAATAGCTTTTTATTTCTTTTGTAATTGGAAATTTTGAGAATAGATTAAAGTATTTGCCAACTAAATATATTCAAAATTTAGGGGACCTAAAATCAATATCTATATAATGACATAATGTACCTTCACCTCCTAGCTATAAAAACCCATCTTATAGTGCATCTTTATTTTGTATATGCAATTATGAAATATTGGATCAAAATACCAAACAAAGGTTGGGATTTTATTTAATTTTTAAACATTTCTATTTGAATTTTGTCAAAATGGTAGAAGTTGGAACCACTCAATCTATTTTTTTAGGTGGCATGGTGGAGACAAAGATGACAAGGGGGAAAAATGGTAGTGATACCTAAAAATTGGTACTGCTATTGCTAAAAGTGCCTTTGATGTTATATAGTCCATAAAACATATAGGGAAAGGAAAAAAATAGAGATCATGCTTCCTATTGTCCTGCTTTCCAACATTAGTAGAAATTGTCATTGATTTTTTCTATGGGTCTCTAAAAATTTGGTATTTATAGGTGGAATAGCATGAACATACCAATCACAATGTACATAAACACTATTTGGAAAAGTAGATATTTATTATTTTTATCAAAACTTTAATAAATTATATTGATTGTTAGGTTTACATGGTTTTCAAAATAAATCAATAGGTTTAGGCAAAAATAATAGCCTTATCCTTATGACAAGTACTAAAAATGTTTGGATTGAAAATTGATGAAAATTTTGTTCTATTTGGATTTTTTTGCATGCTTGTTTTTGTCACACCATCATTAACACTCTTAGTAATATTTTTGTTTTTTAAAGGGTTTCACTTTAATTATGATTCACCTACCCATTCATCATCTTATTTACTGCCCTCTTCCTTGATTCTTGCAACATTTGATGTAGGTGCTTCTGATATAGTTATGGAGTCTAATAGCATCAAAGTGAGAACAATAATTCATTTTGAATGTCTTCCATGAGGTAATGATCTTACCCTTGAAATATTCTTGATGTTATTTAAAATTACCCTAAATTTGATAAGGCATGCAATTACTTTGATCAATTTACTTCAATTGCCTATTTTGTTGGCCATGCCCCCATTAAAAGTACCTTGATATCCAAGGTTCATAGTACATGGATGACCCATCATGGTGTTAAATTTGATAAGTTTAATAACATTTATTATTGTCAAGCTGTTATTTCTCATGACTATTAGTTTATTAGTAACACACTTATCATGTTTTCTCACTTGTCCTGAGACTTTGTCATCTTTAAGCATGCCAAACTAAAAATCCATGTTTGGATAGAGTTTATTGACCTCCCCTTTCCCTTGAATAATTTTTTACATCAATTTATCAAACCCTAGGGCATTTTATAAATTTTGAACAAGATAAATTTTATGTTGCCTGACCTTAAAAATGTGTCTACATTGAAATGGATTTGTCAAAGGATCTCAAGGAAACAATTAATATAGAAATAGGTGACATGTGTCTTACACTATATGTTATACATAAATAATCCTAACATTTGTTTCCACTACTAAGCCACATATCATAAAATATGTGAATGTCTATTGATGTCTAATTCCAGGTCCTCCCTAGCACCCAAAAACTCTTCTTAGGTGAATAAAGGTATTCAAACATCCACTAGAAGATGGAATATTGTGTTTAAAAATAAGAATAATCAACAATGTTGAATAATGGGCAAGGCCCCCACCACTATTTACAAACCCACAAGTAGTTCATTGGTGGTCGCTAAATAATCGACCTATACCACTCAACAAGTGGTACCTCTTATTGTTTTCATCCCCCAAGATGCTGATTTTTTCTCCAATTCTCTAAGCTAAATAACAATTTTATGTCTGATAAAACTCCCTCTTGAGGTAAAATATTTTGGTAGGATAGATAATTTAATAGTGTTTGATTGCAATCCATTTTACCACCAAGAGCACAACCATTCTCCACCACCTAAAGAAGGTGATTATACGAAACATAAATGTCATGATTTTTAGTTAAGTGAATTTATGAAGGGTAACCATCAATCCTATCTAGCTAACAAATTTTTAGTTTTAATTGAGGTTGATGAGAAAACCATTATGCAAATAGAGATTAGTCAATGATTGTGTAATATTGGAATACATTAGGCCTTATTGACATGAACCATAGTTATATTATAATTGATGCCTATCAGTTATTTATTAATATGAAAATTATGTATCTGTAAGAAGTTAATATTTCTAGTTTTTCAATTGCCTTTGCTGTTAGATCGATTCGGCTAGCTTTTGATTTCCAGATGTTAGATCATGAAAGTGAACATGGGGGCATGGTTAATTTTATTGCAACCACATTTTATCCAAATATTGTTGTGATCACATGATTATAAATGAGGTTAGTTTGTTTTTCACATGAAAATCAAACCAAAACAATTTAAAACTAACATTCTAGGTGCATGTCCTCAGATTGGGAAAGGTTTAAGAATTGACAAAAAACAAATAGAAAAAAAATAAAATGATTATAAATTCCTCATGGATGTATCCTTCTATCCAAAGTTTGAGTTTGGAGTTTCCCAAATATAGTGTTTGAAGTCTTTGACGATGTTTTGAAGTCACTTGGACAACATTTCCCCTTGCACTATGCTTGATTTTCTGAGCGATAAAATAACCAGGTGAATATTTTCTTAGATATTTGGTAGCATAAGTTTAGCATAAAAATATTGTTGAAGGAGAGGGAGGCCCCTTATATTTGTATATTTATCCTTTGAATTTTGGACCATAGAGATGTGTGGTTGAGTATGAGTCCTCAAAGGGGAGTTGGGCATTTAATATTAAGGGATGCACTATGGAAGAGGAAGGATGGAGTGTGAAAGGACTTGTAGGAGCTTGTACCCCATGACTTGGATTTGAATAAAACCTTCCTTGGGCGCACTATCCAAATTTCATTCAATTTACCTTGGAAAAGAGGATGATTTTATGAATTTTTAATTGACAAATAGTTATGTGATGAGAATATTAGGAAATATTTGATTTTCCATTATTTATGACATGTGCATTCTATGTAACCTCATTTTTGGAAGAAGTTTAATTAGACTAATAAAGTAATTATCTAATTAAGTTGATTTTTTCCTTTTGTGGTCTCATTTGTAAGGTTTGATTTATTTGGTTTAATTTGCTTAGTGAAACATTTACAAGAAGAGCACAAATTTCAAGATGTTGATGAAAAATTAGATGATTTGATGCAGTTATTACCCTAATCAGGAATGCACCAATGTGTTTTAGAATGTGCATGTGTAGGTCTTGTATACTTGTTGACCATTTTTTGGCCCAACAGGCCAAAAAAATGGTCCCCTTTTTTCCCTGTTGTTCTGTGCCAGTTTATTTCTATTCTTTGCACAAGTCTGGAAATTTCTACAGACTCTACAGGAGAATTTTCTATGGACTCTACGAGGAAGTTTTCTACAAACTCTGTAGGTCTATTTCTATAGACTCTACAAGTACGGATTTCTATGGACTCTGCAGGAGAAGATGAGTTCTTGACACTTAGGCATAAAATGGACCATTTCAATTGCCCTTGCAGAGGACAGGGAACACTTTTAGAAGAGGCTGTAGAGAAAAGGCTGAAGAGGTAAGTTTCTTTTAGAAAATTGTCTAAGGCACAGGAAATACCCTTTAGAAGGGTTGTTTCCATTTTTATTGAAGGGCACTTTGAAGGTAGTTGAAGAAGCAAGGAAGAAATCCTTCAGACTTTTTGTCCGAAGGAATTCCTTCAAACAAAAAGTCTAAAGGAATTCAAAAATCCTGCAAAAAAAGACTAAGGCAAAGGCTAGAATAATTTCTTTAGACTTTTGGTCTGAAGGAACTCCTTCAGACAAAAAGTTTGAAGAAATTCGGAGGAAGGCCATGGGAGGAAAAGCCGACATAAATCTAAAGGAAAGCAAAGTGGTCGAAGGCAATTCTTGTGGACTTGTTGTCCATGAGAAAATGTCCACAAAAAAAATTTTGTGGGAAAAGATTCTAAGGAAAATAGGCTACCGAAGGACCCAAAGGGCAGGTGCCCTTGTGGGGGAATCTCAGCCAAAATGAAGGGGACTTCTCCATAAGCCAAAGGGTCAATTTCCCTTTGGAAGGATGCAAAACAAGAAGTCTGAAGGAAAGGGATCGACAAAAGAAGTCCATAGAAAAGGCCGAAGCAAGAAAGCTAAAGAATGTCCAAGGGGTGACAGGCCTGAGGATGTCAAAATCAAGCACGACAAACTAGCCGTTGGAAATTCAAATGTAATGATAGGTGTGTGAACGTCAATTTCAAGGCTCATGAAATAACTATTGATTTTGAAAAGCAAAATGGAAAAGCCCAAGGAATGCAATGACCCACCAAAAGATAGCCCCAAGGGGCTGAAGGAGCTGAAAAGAGACAAAACTAGGAAGAAGACAAAGTGTAGGAAAAGACAAAGTAGTCCAAGTGGTGAGGAGAGGTGAGTTATTGCTAGGTGGTCATCAAATGGTGAAAATAATAAATGGCATGACCTGTCTTCTCCATTTTACATTTATAAGGGGACAAACTAAGTGAATATCTAGAAAGAGTAGTCTATTTGCAGAAAAGAGGCATGGCCCATGCTTTCACATTAATGTTGAATGCCAAAGTCAAGACCGGTGATTACACAACATGGTTTTAGTAGGCCTCTTCTAGAAGAATGACATCAGCAACAGTGACTTCATCTTCTCGATGCTCATAAATGCACATGGACCAGCTTCTCAAGAGCACCAAGTCTTTTCCAAAGTGGTGCCTTTACTTCTTCTCCTCTTTATATATATTGTAAACTTCTCATTTGATAAGGATCCATTCTCTTAACTCGTAAGGCAAAGCTCTGCCTAAAAATATCTCGAGCTTGTAAGGCAGAACTCTGTCATAATTTTACCTTGAATCAAGACTTAGAATTTTTGCCTCCATTTGGACTTGCACTCACACATATGTCTATGTTTTCTTTTGTGTTAAGTCATTTTATTTGATGCTTTTCATAGAATGACTCCAACATATCTAGTGCATTGTGAAGTTTCTTCTTCTACAGGTCTACCATAAGTGTCTACAACAAGAATATAGGTGCATGTGAATAGGTTGCCAAAGGGTGTCTCAGAACACCTTTGGTAGTTCTTCCTCCCTGTATCTCTATGGACCCCTAACTCACTGAAACAGAAGAGTTTCCCACATCAAATGAAGTGTATGGGTGATTCTTCTTGGTGAAAAGTGTATTTTTGGGCTGAGCGGGTCATCTTTTTGGTGTATCACCTTTTTGAGTTTAGGTTTAGGTTCTATTTCAGCATCCTTCTCCCTTTTCATCCCCCCCTTTTTTTATTTAGTTATCAGTAGTAGGAAATCTAGGGCCTAAAAGATACATTAGAGGGAGCTATCCCTTATCTAGAGACTCTCCCCTCCAACTTCACTAGTCCCACAGGTGAGAGGGGAGTTTCCATTGTTGTATGTGGAAGGCAAGAGCTCAACCTCCTACCTAGGGTGCAATCCATTGCATCAACAATTTTTGGCACGCCTAGTGGGACCAACTAGGACAAGTTGTGTCCAAAGTATTGAATAATTTTTGGTGTATTCTTCAACCAACCAGCCTTTGGAGGCTTTTGCATCAACACCAATGGCGACTCTGAGTTGAATCAACTGGTTAAGCAGTCTTGGTGCCATTAAAAAATCACATTTTTTTTTATGTATAATACCTTCACCCAACATCATGGGCCTTGTGTTCCTTCATATTACCATGATCAAACTCACATTTTTCATGCAATCCCCTCAAGCAGCTTTCCTAGTCTTCCTTAACTCCCTCAGGTCACTGATCCTGATGGCAAGCTCCTGACCTGGGAGGAAATAGTGGAATCATGGGGCAGGAAAGAGGAGAAGAAAGGTTTTGCTCAAAACCTTGAAGAAGATGAGGCTTCTCCTGCCCACGATGATTCTTATGATCTCCAAGAAAGGCTCTTCCAAGAAGACATAGCTAGGAGAATTGCAGAGTTGGAATCTAGAGAGAGATTCCTTAGCCAATGTGTGATGGATGGTTCAGACCCAACGACACATTCCATGTCTAAACACACCCCATCTACACACCCCCAGGAGAAATATTAGGCCACACCTGATATTGATGAAGTGCTACCTAGATGGAAGGAGGAGAATCATTTGATTCTAGCTCAAGGACTGCCTCCTCTTCCACATGGTTTTTTCACTTCACCCCTTCTCAAGGAGGAACCTATTTTTTAGGAGGTGAGTGAGGAGCATAAGATCCAATTTGCAGTTCTCCAAGACGCTATCATGAGTGACAATGAAGAAGAAATCATCATCGATGCTCCTTGTGAAGACATCATCAACAATGGAGAAGACACAGGGCATGCATACATGCAGATGTTCTAGTAATACGAAGAGGAACATAAGCATGGTGAGCTCTCTCCTCCTTTGTTTGATGAAATACCTTGTTGCTTTGACAAGGAGGATGACTATGCTGAGGGGCCTAAATTGGAGGAGGACTAGATGTATGCCTTTTAACATCTAGAAACTCTAGTCCTTAAGCAAGAAAATGAGAGGTCTATCTACCTTGAGGAAAGCCTTGGAGAAGAAAGATTTGAACAAAAGGGTGATGTTCTGTGGGATGAGCAATCAGTTTGTGATTCCATTTTAGACATCACAATAGTCACCCTTCTTTAAGAAGGCTAAGAGGGAGCAGAAGATGAGTTTGATAAGGTCTTCAACGAAGCAGAAGGGAACAAGTCAAACCATGATGCACTGCAAAGGGACCATGCATATCAAAGGGCCTATTGTGATGAGCTAACATCCACAGATTTCTTGGTGAAATGCACCAACATGAAGGACCAGCATTCAACAAGCTTCTAAGAATAAGAAGAGTATGTATATGTTAGAAGCATGTTTGATTCTAATCCACTCAAATGTAGGCCAATCCAGGTGGCAGGCAAGAGGAAAAGGTCACCAACTCTCCATTTCATTCAGCCACTTGTCTGGCACCATAAGTCTCCTTACTAGGAAGGGGACTTAAGAAGTTTTCCCTTTGATCCAAGAGGGAGGCAAATATACCTGGTTATTTGTACATAGTAGTTTGCTTTCAGTTTTCTTTCCTATTTTCCCTAAGTGTAGTTTGCACAAGTAGTGTTTTTAGCCTTGTGTGTGTTTTCCTTGTGTCTAGGGTAAAAAGGCTTCATGTTTGATTCTGGGATCTCTCAAGGATATTGTTAAACTTTCTTCAAAGTTGCATTCTAACTCTATGCCCAATGGACTTCAAGGCAACTGGTCTCTAAGCATAGCAGGCATGCTTCCCCTGGGAGTTGCCAATTTGTTGACCCAATAGGCCAAAAAATTGGTCCCCTTTTTTCCCTGCTATTCTGAGCTAGTTTATTTCTATTCTTTTCACAAGTCTGGAAATTTCTACGGACTCTGCAGGAGAATTTTTTATAGACTTTGTGAGGAAGTTTTCTACGAACTTTGCAGGTCCATTTCTACGGACTCTGTAGGTATGGATTTCTACGGACTCTATAGGAGAAGATGAGTTCTCGACACTTAGGTGCAAAATGGACCATTTCAATTTCCCTTGCAGAGGGTAGTTCAAGACTCACGAACCCTTGTGGAGGGTAGGGAACACTTTTAGAAGAGGCTACAGAGAAAAGGCTGAAGAGGTAAGTTTCTTTCAAAAAATTGTCTAAGGCACAGGAAATACCCTTCGGAAGGGTCATTTCCATTTTTCCCGAAGGGCACTTTGAAGGCAGTCAAAGAAGCAAAGGAAGAAATCCTTCAAATTTTTTGTCTGAAGGAATTCCTTCAGACAAATTTTTTGAAGGAATTCAAAAATCCCATAAAAAAAGACTAAGGCAAAGGCTAGAATAATTTTTTCAAAATTTTTGTCTGAAGGAATTCCTTCAGACAAAAAGTTTGAAGAAATTTGGAGGAAGGCCGTGGGAGGAAACATCGATAGAAACCCGAAGGAAAGCAAAGTGGTCAAAGGCAATTCTTGTAGAATTTTTGTTCGTGGGAAAATGTTCATGGAAAAAAATCCACGAGAAAAGATTCTGAGGAAAATAGGCCGCCGAAGGACCCAAAGGGCAGGTGCCCTTGCGGTGGACTCTTGGCCAAAATGAAGGGGACTTCTCCATAAGCCGAAGGGTCACTTTCCCTTCAGAAGGATGCAAAACAAGAAGTATGAAGGAAAGGGATCGACAAAAGAAGTCTGTAGAAAAGGCCAAAGCAAGAAAGCCAAAGAAAGTCCAAGGGGTGACGGGCCTGAGGATGTCAAAATCAAGCACGACAAACTAGCCATTGGAAATTCAAACATAGTGATGGGTGCACAAACATCAATTTTAAGGCTTGTGAAATAGCCATTGATTTGAGAAGCAAAATGGAAGAGCCCAAAGAACGCAACAACCTGCCAAAAGATAGCCCTAGGGGGTTGAAGGATCCAGAAAGAGACAAAACTAGGAAGAAGACAAAGTGTAGGAAAAGATAAAGTAGTCCAAGTGGTGAGGAGAGGTGAGTTATTGCCAGGTGGTCATCAAATGGTGTAAATAATAAATGGTGTGACCTATCTTCTCCATTTTGCATTTATAAGGGGACAAAATGCATGAATATCTGGAAAGAGCAATCTGTTTATAGAAAAGAGGCACAACCCATGCTTTCACATTCATGTTGAATGCCAAAGTCAAGACCAGTGATTACACAACATGGTTCCAACAGGCCTCTTCTAGAATAATGACATCAACAACAATGACTTCCTCTTCCTGATGCTCACAAACACACATAGACCAGCTTGTCAAGAGCACCAAAGTCTTTTCCAAAGTGGTGCCTTTACTTCTTCTCCTCTTTCTATATATTGTAAACTTCTCATTTGAGAAGGATCCATTCTCTTAGCCCATAAGGAAAAGCTCTGCCCAAAAATCTCTCAGGCTTGTAAGGTAGAACTGTGTCAAAATTTTACCTTGAATCAAGACTTAGAATTTTTGCCTCCATTTGGACTTGCACTCACACATATGTCTATGTTTTATTTTTTGTTAAGTCATTTTCTTTGATGCTTTTCATAGAACGACTCCAACATATCTAGTTTATTTTGAAGTTTCTTCTTCTGCAGGTCTACCAGAAGTGTCTACATCAGGAATATAGGCACATGTGAATAGGCTACCAAATTGTGTCTCAGAACACCTTTGGTAGTTCTTCCTCCCTGTATCTCTATAGACCCCTGACTCACTAAAATAGAAGAGTTTCCCACATCAGATGAAGTGTATGGGCACTTCGTCTTGGTGAAAAGTGTATTTTTAGGTTGAGTGGGTCATCTTTTTGGTGTATCACCTTTTTGAGTTTAGGTTTAGGTTTTATTTCAGCATCCTTCTCCCTTTTCATCCCCCCTTTTTTATTTATTTATTAGCAGTAAGAATCCAGGGCCTAAAAGATACATCAGAGGGAGCTAGCCCTTATCTAGAGACTCTCCCCTCTAGCTTCATTGGTCCCACAGGTGAGAGGGGAGTTTCCATTGTTGCGTGTGGAAGGCAGGAGCTCGGCCTCCTGCCCAGGGTGTAATCCACTGCATCAACAATACTTAAAAAATATCTATAATAGTTGTACCTTTTAGTCATAAACCTACCCATTGTTGAAAGGCTCATGCTCACTATCTCTTTGTGATTAATTGATTATCTCTTAGTCCAAGTATTGTTATTCTAATGATTAGGCCTTATATACCATACAAAAATATCTAAACCTAATTATTATCTTTCACTTCCATTTCTAGACCTGTACCTATTTTCTAGCTTCCTAAATACTGACATCCTAAATAGACATTTGCATTGATACAATTGTCTACTTTTTAGACAAAGTGTCTAGTGCCCAAAAGTCATCCAAATTTTCAAAATAAATGTATCCTAAATATTAACCTAAGTGATTTGGTGTGAGATATTTATAAAGGGGATTGGTATATATACAAGATCAACCCTAATTCATTCTTCACCTAACAATCACCTGGAAATCATGTACAACTTACAAGGCCATATACCAATAAGCATTCAATCAAACATTCAATTGATAAAACCTACCCTATTCATACCTATTTATATATAAGTCATAGATTCAGTATTTACATAGGTTTGAAGCATTCAAGCAGAAACCCATGAGAAATATTTGTCAAGTTACAAGCTGGGTCACTATATTTATTTTCTTATTGCATTATATCCTTATGTACAAACAAGACAACATGTAGGGGAGAACTACGTAAGTTTAGGTACCTCTTAGTAGTATTGGTTATGTAGGTAACACCTATTAATAAAGGGTTCCTTGGGGTAGCTTGACACCATGAGCCCACTAACTTATTTTTCCCATAGTCACTCCAAGGGTGAAGATTAAATATCCCTTTTAGGGTTGAAATTAGATCAAAGAGGTTTTACAACAAACCCTAATCAAACAAGTAAATTTATGGAAGGGATCAAACACTAGATATACAAAATAAATTTTAGACTACTATAAGTGCCCAAATATGACACAAAATAAATATTTAATTACTATAAAAATATAAATAATTATAAATAATTACAACCAATAATCGAGGCTCAAAAAACAAAATTTTCCAATGTGAATGGCTAGAAAATAATTACAAAAATACCAAAAATATATATGTTGTTTTTTAACATCCAAAGAGGCCAAATAAAGACTTAGTGGTCACTCGCACCACCCTAAGAAGGGGTCACTGACCTTCCCAAGGGTTTC
Organism: Torreya grandis; assembly: GCA_037957365.1. Classification (NCBI taxonomy): domain Eukaryota; kingdom Viridiplantae; phylum Streptophyta; class Pinopsida; order Cupressales; family Taxaceae; genus Torreya; species Torreya grandis. The sequence continues at coordinate 1,966,479 of JARHVA010001982.1, read as the reverse complement.
ACTGCAAACCCTACGTAGTGAATTATTGTTTTTGTCCTTTTTTACCACACCAAGCCTTGTAATCAACTCACCACACTTTATAAAAATAAATTAGTGTTTAAAACACCTTAAGTGATCCAATATGTGCCATATAACTTCCTTACAAAGTTTCCTTATAGCTATAAATTTTTTCTTTAATGATCAATTACATCACTTAAATTAGTGTTTAAAACACCTTAAGTGATCCAATATGTGCAATATAACTTCCTTACAAAGTTTCCTTATAGCTATAAATTTTTTCTTTAATGATCAATTACATCACTTAAATTAGTGCTTCCCTAAATGAGGAATAGGGTTTTTATCCCTAAACCTTCCTTGGCTTGAAGGGTTTCATCTTTAAGACCTATGTAAAGCATTTTTGTGATTTAAAATCCAAATCAATTATCATAGATTCATAATGATTTTAAATGAACCACAATCCTCCTTATATACCTTACTCCTCAAGTTGGGCACTCTATTTGGAGGGAAAGTGTTAAATGTTATAAGGTTAACTTTATTTTAAAATCACTTAAGGGCTATGTGAGCCCCACTAACTCAAAAATCCCCCTCATCAACTTAAAATTAAAACTTAACCAAAAGGCACCTTTTTATAATTTTAAGAGGAGTTAATGCTTCTTTTTTAAGTCCCCTTTCCCTTAACCTAATGGAAACACCAAAGAATAAGGTTAAGGGTGTCTTTTCACTCTTATATCCAAAAAGAAGACATAATAAATCCTCTCTGACCAAAATTTCTTGTCCTTATGTAATTTAAACATCTATGGGGTCATCCCAACAATTATCCACTTGGAAAACCATGCTATAGCCTCTTCTCATAGAAAATAAGCCCTATTCTAAAGATTTTTATTGTTGAACCTATGAGAATCTTTCTATCCACACATGTTGGAAGTGTCAAAACAATAGTTTTGTACCCTTCTTTTCCCCAACAAGGGGTTGTCCCAGATGTACTTATCATTACCAAACCTAAAAAAATGTTCAACATGCCTCTAAATGGCCTCTAAGTTTGTTATTATACATAATTTTGGATCTGAAAGCTCCCTTATTATAGTTGTAACCCATTCCTCAACTCTAATTATCCAATGACCCTTCACTTTGGTGATAAAGATCCCACAAACTATTCTGTACTTAGTGTTTAATGGGTTATACTTATGCCTTACAACCCTCTAATTATCCATGAATGTGAGATTATTCACCCCCAACTTTCCCCTTGTGAACTTATTCCTTCTTCTAACCTCCAAGGGACACGTGATGATCCTCTTACTCACCTCAAATGGGATGGAACTATTATGGAAAACAAGGTAGAATAATGCATCATAGTTTCCCTTCATGGCCATTCGTATACAAAAATCAAACATGTTAATCAAATCTAAAGCCTTTCGTTTCTCTTTTTTACTCATCTTTTCATGCAATATAGTGGTATAGTTCTACTTTAATTTATTGATTACACTCTTGATTAAACTCTTCTCCTGTGTAGTGGCTATAAATACCTTTACAATCACCTTAGAGGGCGTAAAAGGGCTTCTAATTCTTTATATTAGCATGGAGTATATGTCAACACACTCAACACTTTCCCCCAAACTTAGAATTTTAAAAATTTTAGGTACTCGAAACTCATTCCATGTGGTTGTAACTAATTCTTTGATCCTTATACTCATATGTTCCCTTTCTTGGGAGAGAAATACCCCAAACATAATTTTGTTCTTGATGTTTTGAGTGATGTATTTATAACTTAAAGCCTTTCACTTATCCATGAAAGCCAAAATATTTATCCCCAACTCAACTTTTAGAAATACCTTTATGCATCTAACCTAAAGAGAATCCTTTATGAGTCTACAACCCACTTTAAGTGAGATAGAACTATCATAATCAACATGATAGGAAAATATACAATGGTTTCCTCTTATGGCCCTTCTTCCTTGAATGTTTACCTTGGAGTGTGTGTACCCTCATAATGCACCCTAATTCCCCTTAGGGATCTCAATGTACCTTAAAAATTCTTCATTAAAATAAAGGTATGGATTACAAATTTTTATGAAATAGATAATTTTGAACAACCTTGAGAACATACCTTTTGTGTGGATACCTTGGTGGGGTGGGCAACCTTGCCTTTGTACCCAATTGAGTGTCCATTACCTATCTTCTTTCTTACCCTTCCAAAAATTCTTCTAGTATACACCATGAGTGCATAAAATTTGTGGGTTTTATCCCTCTATGGTGCTACCCCTATTGTGTCTTCCTTTACACATGAGTTAAAGATTATTTGTAGCCACCATACCATCCTTTCTTTCACATTTTTGAATTTTATTTTTTAGTTCATGTTCTATCAAAATTAATTAAATATTAAAATTCCACCCTTTTTACCCTATCATAAATTTAATAAATCTTGGGGAACTTACCATACCTACAAAGATCCAAAACTCCATACCTTGGAAGGGTTGTTCCTAATTCACAATCACCAACTTTGTGTCACATGTGAGGGATCAAATTTATTCCTTATTTATAGAATAATATTGACATTTTAATACACTTTTTTTCACCAAATATCTCACTCTAGAGGAGGTTGTTTAATCCTAATCTAATATTTGGACAACACTGGAATAGCTCTAGGCTTATGGGTTGCCTATTGTAGAGGTAGACCTCTAGGTTTAAGGGCTAGCTCCCTAGATTGATCTTTAAGTGCTTATCACCGACAGTAACTGATTACTTGGATGAAAATGGTTAAAATTAGACATGAAATGAAACTAATATAATGGGGTGATACACTATAAATATATCCACTATTCTATCATGCTCTTGCACTAAGAGACATGACCTACAACACTAGCTTCATGGTCCTAGAATACTCTAACATTAGTATTTCAACATGAAGGTGATATACATGAAAACTACTCAAGGTAAGTGAACTATATATTAGTTTTAGAAATTATGGCTACTTGTATACTTTAAAATATACCCATACACTTGAAAACACTTCATGTGACATGCTAGAATGGAACAACTTGCATCAAACATGGAAGGATTGAGAGAAAGCAAGGATGGATATCAATCACTTGGATATTCACTATACATCTCTTCACACACTTTGAAAAGATAGTTTATAAACTCAAAACCGGATTTCATATAATATTTAAAGGAAAATTAGAATATCAAATGAGTAGGATTTCACCATACCAAGTGTGGAATTAGAATACAAGAGCCAAAATGGCTTGCATTTTTAGACTGTAAGAAAGGAGAGAGAAATAGAGCTCAAGGGCACAATAAGACATGACAAGGCATGTAAATTAGTTATGTTATAGAGTAATGAATTATAAAACAAATTTATTTAAGGTCTCCTTTGAAAAATGTCCACTTGAATCATGACAACTCTCTAAACTTGGTGTAGAGGTCTTCAAATGGCTTCTTGAAATTACCCTCATCATTAGGGCTCTCTTGAGCACTCCAAACTAGAATAGGGAGAGTTAACACCTATGAATTGTAAAGGAGGGGTTATAAAAAAGCTTAAATATTACTTATTTGTGTCCCTAACCATTGGTCTTATTTTGGACTCTTGTTCTCATCATTTGTAGTCACCATCACTAGCCTTGTAGGTCTATCCTTACATTTATCACCCAAATGATCATTAGTTTCTAAAAAAATACATGGAGGGGGTGATATGAAACCTATTAATAGTCTCCTTGCATTCCATGCCATGAATTGGACCTTAAAAGGCCTTCTAATTAGACTTATCACTTTCTCACTTGGCAACCACTCTCCATTTCCATTGTCTATCACAGATTGCTTAAAGTGAATGAATTAGTAGAGGTGTTTGTGTGTTTTTTTAAAGAAATAAATGGATATAGGGGGTAAAAAAATTTGCCACTTGACCTCCCCACATGATTCTCAGCCTTTAAAACTGCTTTCACCTACAAAATAATCAAAATCTATCAAAAAACCTTATTTTTTACCCTATCCATACAAGTAGGGTTCAAAAAAATCATGTGGGGAAGAGAATGGGGGAGTCCTCTATAGGTTAAAAACCATTTATAGATAAAACTAGCTATCATATATGCATTTCTATCCATCTCCTTCCAATTGGGTCTTTGACAAGGGTTTTAACATGTTTTTACTCTTAGCATTTGTTCATAAAAATTAGATGTTTAAACTATGAAATAATTACACTAAAATAATTTTTAGGACCTCCTTAAAATTTTCCCAAGATCTTAGGTCACCATGCAACTGATCCATATTGATGTGAGTGTCCAAAGATGGCCTATCAAGCTCTTCTTTGCATTTTATGTACCCTGTGATAGGCTTCAGCCAAAAATGGCTAACATGAGTTATATCTTTGAAATAAAATGGTTCAAAAAAACCTTATACCTCCCTTTTAAAGTCATAAATTGTTTATGAAGGTTCATCTTACCTTGGAATTGGGATTGAACCCCTTTAGGGCTTTAGGCCTATTCAAGGCCTAATAGGCTAGACTATGATTTGTTTATCATAACCACTTCTAAGTGATTTATCAAGATTATAAGGCCTCATTTATGTTTTTTCATGATAAAATCACAACTCCACATATTATTTTAGTACTCCAACACCTGACCTCTCATCCCCTTATCCTCTTCATGTCAAACCTATAGTTTTTGTCTCTTTGGGAGTGCCCTCTATCTGAGATAGAACAAAGGGGAATTTACCTATTATATAAATAAAACCAAGGATATTATAGGTTCAAGTAGGTCATGGGGACACTATTTATAGAGTTTAATAGCTTAGAAGTCCCTGAAAGGTCATCAACACTCCAACTTCCTAAGATAGACTTTTGGATTATGAGGACTGTGCACATAGTTTGTATGCAGAGTTGAATTTATTGATTTGTCTTGATAATTTGGTATAAGAATTGTATAGAGATGTGATAATAACACTTTTAGAGTGGTATTCACAAGTTTAGTCCACTATCAATATCTTCTAACTCCCATCTTGCACTCTTTACAGTACCTAGTCCTACTCTATAGTCAGACTATGTTATTCACTCAAAAAGAGGATATCCCTATAGATATATTCCATTTTAGAACCTATATTTCATGATCCAATATCTAATTTTAATTACTTTAAAAAATTTAATAATTTTTTGGACTTATACCAATCATGCCTTGGGGTTTGCCAATGTTCAAACTACTTAGTCCAACCCACTGTCATAATATCGTGAAACTATAGGTGCCATTTTGAGACCAAAAGGCACCCTATAGGTGGTGTTTTCATGATTTACCCCTAATTTTAAATAAATTAATCTCTCTTTGAAGTAATTTAACTCATATATAACTTTTAAAAACTCATATATGCCCATAGATCTAGTCAACATCTAAACTTTACACTTTGAGTATCTTATCAGTCTATAGTCTAGTTATAGGCGATCATTTTGAGAGAAAGAGAGGTTTCTATAGGTTTTTCTCAGTGTCATAACCTTGTGCTTAAATTAAATCAAATGTTCTTTGCATCACTAACATCATCTATAATCAGATGAGGTCACTTGGTGTGTAGACCATGCTTTCATTTGGTCATGTTGCATCATGAGACTATCTAGGCTTCAAGGATACTATAGATGATTAAGTGTCTATAGTGGAAGATTGCATGAATTGGAAACCTTATTATATCACCCTATCATGGTCAAAAAATCATTTTATTTTTCAAGGAATTTTCCTTATGATTAGGTTTCATGATGGAAATCACCAAAATTATCTAGACCTTAGATGATTTATCATCAAAGGATAAAAAGAAAGGTAAAATCCCTATTTCAAAAAAAATTAAGGTAACATGTCACTAAAGTAACTTTATCAACCCATGGACCTAAGATTTAAGTCTATTTGTCACCTTATGATTCCAATATGATCATCATGACACTTTTAATTTTTTTTAGACCTCAATTAACTTCAAACCAGTTCAAATGCCTAATATTTAAATACTCAATCCTCTATCTGGACCACTTGTAGGTACATATGCAAGACACATGGCAGTGTATGGTGAAGAATTATTTAACACAACCAATATAAAATAATGTGTATAGTTAAAACTAGATATTAACACCTTAGGAGACTTATCACCACTTTTAAATCTTCATGTCTGATCCTCATGACTATGAAAGGATCCTCTTTTACCTACCTGTAGGTGGATGTATGCAAGAAATCGACTCTACATAGATATGACTATGTTTTTCATCAATATGTTAGTCTTTGAGACTAAAACTCCTAAGAAGGAACTAAGAGTTATGTTTAGAGAGGTTGAAGATAAACTACTCCCTTTATCTTGAAGCCACTTTCATGAGAAAACTCTGCAAGAAATGAAAATACTAGTCTACAACCCCAATGGTGACCTCTACTAGCAAACTGAGATAACTTGGCTCATCAATTCACTTCCACATGTGAAACCAAGGATAGAAACCATGAGATAATAAATACACACTCTCCAATACCATGTATAATTCTTGGTTTGTATGGAATAACTCAAATAGAGAGGAAACCATAGGTGATGGGGATGAGTATGAAAAAATGGGTGGCATACCTCCTTAGCAATGGTTCATAAATACTAATATACTAATCCTAGAAATATTGGCATTAAATTGGAGTGGAAAAAGGTTACTATGTCCCACCAGGTGAATTTGACCTGATTTAACTCCTACTGGCTGTACCATCAGAAAATCATTTGACTATTTCTATATGCAAAAGAGAGCGACAAAGGAGTAGAACAATTTTAGGAAATTTTTGAGATATTAAAATATGATCAAGAATGTAAATGATTTTAAGGGACGTAGAGGGTCACTAAAAATCCTTATACACATGCCACACTCTTGCATAAGCTGTACAACTAACTAAAAACTACCTTCAACTATCTAATTTTCTTGTTTTGACATTTAAACCTATAGTTTTTTAGCTCAAGACAATTATTTTGACACATAAATAACACATGGACATTTAAAGACACTCTAGAACACTTGTCTTAAATGGAAAATTGTATAAGCTTCATAAATGACCCCAAAAGTGGCTTTTAGTGACATGAAATGACATAAGGAGTGAAAATGAATATGACCAAGGCTAGAGACATTAAAGATAATATCATTAAGACCATGGGAGACATTTGACACTCCAGGCCCCCCTATATAAGTTTTAAACTATAGGGGGTTAACCTATTTTGACTTGAGGTCAAAATAGTCGACAACATCATTTTTGTTTAAAATTTCATGTACCTTCCTTGGGATGAGTTTCCATGATTTTTTACAAATTTAATTCCTTGTAATTTTTAGCTTTGTTAGGGGATGAATTTCCCCAATAACTTCCAATTTTTATGTACTTTTTTTGGGCTGAGTTTTTACAAATTTTCCAAAATTTGTCCCTTCAAAATTTTCATAATTTTTGATGTACAAAATGATCTGATTTTGCATAAAAAAATCAATTTTTTTTGAGTATGCTATGGGCTTATTCCTTATTAAAAATTAATATTTCCTTATGCCATATACAAGCTCAATTTTTGCACATTCACAGACTTGTCTCAATTTTTCATTTTCAAAATTTATAATGTTTTTAAAACATAGAATTGAATGGTCTTCAACATACCTTAGTGGCTCCCATGCTCAGAATTTGCCACTCCTTTAGCCTCTTTTGATGAATAATAATTTATAAAATTTGAGTCACTTACCAAGCATGAAATGGAGTGGATCCCCATCCACTTTAATGGTTTCCCCAACTCAGAAATTTTAGCCTCCTTTGCCTTTCTATGGTTGTGAAAATGTGTTTTTCCATATGAAATCTGATTTTTAAGAGTGAGAAATGATTCTATAAAAGTGGTACATACCTCAACCTTGGCCAAGGATTTTACAACCTTGTACTTCCCTTCCTGTTTCCATTAATAAAAACCACCCTATGTAGCCTTTAGAAAGTAGCAGGTAAATCGTGATGCATACCAAGATTTAGAGTGGTTTGCATGCTCTTCAATATGTTCTTCACCTAATTGTTCTTTTTCATGATCCCAAGGCCTTGACAACCTCCTTGCATGGGTGCCAAAAAACTTATAATTTTTATGACAACAATACTAAATTTTTAAGTCTCACCTAGATCCCACATCCATTTTGGAAATTTGTAACTCCCCATCCTTAGATTCCTTTAGAGGAATTCCTTCCTCCATTTAGTTCCCTTCATCTTGTCTTCATTGTTAGCATGATCTTCATGGTGATACAAATATTGTAGGGAAAAATTAAGGTGTTGATACAACAACCCCTTGATGTGAATGTCATCAAATTGCTTACCCTTGGTTGCTGATATGAAATTTATAACAACCTAAAAATGAATAATAATACCTAGCATTTTGATTTTGACCATCAATTTTTCTCTACCAACATGAAAATGGATTTTTATTATTCTTTTAGGTCATGCTCCAATATTTCCCCTTATTCCTTCACCACTAAAGAAGAACTCATAACACTGATCTCAACATGTGTTGGTTCAAACTTTACATTGTTTGCATGAGGGTTAACTACTTCTAGGGCTGAAACAACTTCAACCCCAAATGCTTGGTATTCCATATATAATGCTTCTTCTTCTTCCTTAGGGAGTTATATATGTTTTTTAAAATTTTCTCCATTATTTCCTACCATTTTCAGATCCATTTGGTACTCAAGAACTTGATGTAAAACCTCCCCTTGTTATCCCAATTTTTCTCATTTTTGGAACTCAAAAAATTTAATACTTGGCTACCCAAAAATTCTTGACTCTTCCTCATTTATGTCTTCAATTTTCAAATATTTTTACTAAAAGTGTGTTAATTCATCTAAGTAAAGTTTTGGATTAGCCTTATCAAGCCTCCCAATGAGCCTTTTGCTAAATTACTCATGGTTGTGTATGAGGTGATTCCCTTGGGTTATCAACCCCTGGTGATACCAATCATGGGCAATGCCTTCTAAACACGTTATGATGAATATTAGGGCCTCCTCTACCTCCATGGGATGAAGTGTAAGGTATGTACCTAACTTATCAATCCATGTCCTAGTTGAAATGTTTATAAAAATAATGAATATGGGAAGAACAATCATTTGCAAGGCATCGTGTAACTCTTGTTTATCTCAAGAATCAACCTTACGTCTTTTTCATGACACAAAATCATCAAGGTTCATCTCTTTATTGAAAGGGGGTGGGTAAGTCATATAATCCTCATAAATTTCCATCAAATCACTCTCAATGGTAGGCTTCCCATTACTTTCATTAGATTGAGAGAATTTTTCAAACCTTATATTGTTCATATCTCCCATGTCACTTTTTGACATGAAACCCTTCAAACCCCATAATTGGCCAAGATATTGGATCTAATACCACTGAAATATTCCTTTTAAGGTTGACATTAGATCAAAGGTATTTTCTAACAAACCCTAATCAAATAAGAAAATTTATGAAAGGGATTAAACCCTAGATATACCAAATCAATTTCCACAATAGATTATCTAGATCTTAACAAACTAGGATGTTCCAAATTTAATTGTTTCTATGTTACTCGAGGATCACATGATATATTTGTAGAGATGGAATCCAAAGTGACTTAGATAAAAAATTAGTCAAGAAACTTAAAAAATGCATAAATAACATAACTAACTAAGCCAGCTCCTTCACGGGGTTTTAAAATGAAAATTAAGAGCTATTTAAATAAGGAATATACCAACAAACCTTCCAAAGAGCATCACACCTCCAAGTGCAGCTCAAAACATGATATTACCATGATTTGGTGTTCAAATCTTTGTCAATGATGAGTGGCTTGATCCTTCGTAATCTCTTAATGCACTAATGAAACTAGGCTCATGAAATTGATCAATGTTATGCCTATAGTGAAGCTATCCTATTAAAAATTAAGTATAATAACACTACACAAAGATGGCTTGTGGAGAGAATTATGCATAATAAGTTTAAACCAAAAGAGCTTAAAAATGGTGGTCTTAGCCCTCCTATTTATATATTTTTAGAAATGATCAGAATCAACCATGATCATCCATCTTGAGATCAATATGTGTGGTTATGGATCAATTCAATTTTGGAGGCTCAAATAATAAATACCCTCATTAATATTTAGAAGAAAGGGGAAATAATGAGGCATGGGAATGCTTAAACCAAATATTTGTTTTATTTATGGCTTATGGATGCCACCCCACTGATAATATCACCAAATGATGCAAATATTAGGAATGAATTTTTGATTAAAATATATTCAATAAATTCCATGTATTTTACACTTAAGTCTTTGATTTGGATTAATTTTCTTAAGTGAGATTAATTAAATTTTATGAAATTCTTTAGAAATTGGTTGTTCATTTAATCAAATTGGTTGAGAGGTCAAGTTTCTACATCATAATTTGATTAGAGTATAATTAGAAGAAGATGTCAGTTGTATATGGACCAATACCCCATTTAGGACATTTGGATGTGAAATAACACATGCACATGTCATGTGCCTCCAAATTACAAGAATTTAGTGGTTTAGAGTGTCAAATTGCATTTTTGGCATTTTGACTTGAAATGATTTGGAAAAAACTAGTAATCACATAAAATGCATTACCCTATTCAAGGATACATTATCCTAAATAAGCACTTGTATACAAAAATCTCAAACCATTTAGCTCATTTTAGTGATTTTGGGCCAAATTATGCATTGTCATAGAGTTTTGAGTAAGATTGATAATTTCAACATAATGGCATTAGGAATTAGATGTCTACATTTTCCCCCTATTTTAGAAGGCATATTGAGACATTTGATTGAAGAAACATCTTTTAAAAGAAAAGAGTTGTCAAGAAGAAGTTGGAAGGAAATGACCCATGATCCCCCTCGAGAGGACACACAAGGATGAAAGAGAGGGATGGACTCTCAAAAAAGAGAGCAAGATTGAAATTAACCCATGGATGAGATGTATCTAGATGAGCTAATGATTGCTCATGTTGATTCTTAATGATAAAAATATAATAGAATATAATGGGCCCCAAGGTGGGGGGAAGTGGGAAGGATATAATCCAAAAATATAAGTGACACAATTTGAACACACCCACAAGAGGGTGAAAGCTATGTGCCTAGGGAATGATCAACCCTGAAACAAGTTACACACTTTAAAATATACTAGAACAAGGAAAACAATAATAGAGATTGGAATTAGAATAAAAAGGAGAGAATTGTTCCGAATAAAGGAAATAATAATGTGCCCCAGTAGAGTAGATTTGATAGGTTGATAAATCAAATTTTCCCTTGGAAGGCTAATTTTAATCATGGATAGTTAATCATGACCCAACATGAGTAATTTGATCGATGATGTTTTGCCCCAGTAGGGAAAATTGGTAAACACAACTCAATGATATAACCTAATTTATAGAGTAAATATGAGTGGGTGCAAATGTAGATGTGAGGGTCTTATGACTAAAAATGCAACCACAAACTTAACATATGAGGATGTACAAAGTGATGAAATAGATGAATAGAATAAAAATGGACCACTATTCAATTAGACTCATAGTGTATGCTAAGATATGCACATATTGCATAAAGTCTCATGTGAAGCCAATGGTGCATTGAGATCTGATCTTTAGAGCTATATTGACATTTTGATTTGGGATCCAAAGTACTTGGTGCTTACTATAACAAATTGAAATTATGCTTCTTAAGCATGAATGACCTATAATGACATTATATTTAGATTGCAATGAGTTGGTTCAAATGTGAATACTTATAACTAAGGATAGTTATAAAAATTACCAATACCAAAGTTAAAAATATTTACATTTAAACAAAAACAAAAACAAAAAACAAAAACAAAATAAAAAACAAATAATACACAAATATAATGTAAATTAAAATCAAGAATGGACAATCAAGATTTAATTAGGAGCAAGAATGTAGAAAAAAAAAGAAAGACCAACTTAATAAATAACATGAAAGTAAGATATAAGTAATAAATATCCATGTGTACTATCAATATTTACTTGGAAAACAAAACAAAAGAATAAGACAATATAATAACTCAAAGTAATGACAATAAGAAAAAACAAAGGAATAAAAAGGAAAAAAATAAACAAAATAAAATAAATGGAGAGACAAAAAATTTAAATAAAACCAATAATAAAAATTAAATAAACACACACAAATAAGTGTTAGTCTCAATGTTAGTACAAAACAAAAAACAATTATTCATGCATGTGTGGTAGAGGTATTACTTTCTACGATAGTGCAATAAGAACAAAGGACACAAAGTTTCCCCCAAGTAATGGGGAACAACACATACCAAAATTGGGGAAATAAGAAAATGAAGGGGTGGCCAATTTTATTCTAGATGTAGGAGACAAGTGGACACTATCTACATAGTTATATGGACATGAGATCCAACATGAACTTCAGGCCAAATGTAGCTCTCCTAGGAAATGGGATAGAATAAAAGTGATGATAAGAAAATATGATTAATGTTTTAGAGGAAATAAGGAAATGGGATTTCAAAATAGAGAGATAATTCAAATGAGTACTCATAAAATAGAGAGATCATGAGATCAAAATAAATAAAAGTGTAAGACAATGTTTTTGTTCTTTTTGTTGATCAGTTTCAAATGTTTTTGAGATAAGCAACAAAAATGAAATATTAGCAAAAGGCCTAAGGGAAATACTTAGCTGAGGAGATACACATTCATAGATAAGAGTTCAAATAATAACTCAAATGACTATAATGGGGATCATTAATATTAACAATGGCACAAGGAACCAACTAATCAAGGAGATGCATGTCTAAGAGTAGAAGTTCCAATAACAACTAAATCTGACTACAATGACCCATGATTATAAAATGGTGAGAGAATTCAAACTTAAAAATTTATCATAAAATTATGAGAGCATGGATGAGATGACCAAGCTAACCTCAATATAAATTTAGTGTTACCTACATAGTCTTGAATGATTTCAAGTCATAATACCTCCACCAACATAAAAGGTGGTGAGACCTGACTAGGTAATAACAAGTTTTTGAATTAAGGAAAATGAAAAGGCAAATGATAATAGTGATGAAAAATATATGTGATAATGGATGATAAAAATCATTGGCCATAATTTGCCCATAGGTGGTTATAATTAGGAGACAACAAGATATGAAATTGATTTTCTCATAGGCAATTATAATCAGTGGTATCAAATGAAATACTAATTTGTCCATAAGAAGTTATAATTATAAACACAATTCAAAGGTAAATGAAAGATAACTTACCAAATCCACTATCATATGAATTTCATAGATTATCATTTAAACACAAACTGTTGAACTCAATTAGAATCTATAGAACCAAAGGAACCCAGATAAAAAAGGGGTTAGGTAGGATGGTTAAAATAAGCTTTGGTCAATAGTAAAGGTATGGTAAAATAAAATTTTATAAATCATGGCATAAATAAAATGATAAGATGAAACTTCTTTATAATGGAAAAAGGGTTTCCCCCAAGAGATTATTGCTCATAAAATGATAAAAGCGTGGGCTTAGTTTACTCACATAATGGCAAGAGTGTTCAAACTTAAAAATTAATTAAAAAAAAACATGAGAATGGATAAGATGATAGAGCTGACCTCAATATAAATTGAGCACTGCCTACATAGTCTTGAAGGACATCAATTCAATGTAGTTCAAAGGGTGTGGTAAATGGGACCCAATGGTAAATGATGTTACTACTTTTATTGATGCGGAGATGCATGTCCTAGTCAACATATGAGATAACCAGAATAATCAATCATAAAAATTACTAGCTCGTATCCTTTGAGAATATATTTTATGTCAATAACTTGTTTTATATTTGGATTACAATAATGTTTTTGTGATATTTGTTGGTCATTGATTCTATATCCTCCAAAATTTGAGACAAGATATCTTTATAGCCTCTATAAAAGAAAGTGTAGCCAGGGATGCTAAATAATGTTAGGCACATGATAAATGGTATAATTTGATAATTTAACATTGGTGGATGATAATGGAATGTATAATGTTTAGGAAACAAATGGTGATTGGGATTTTCAATCACATACAATGTTGTTAATTCCTGATTTGACATAATTTTGATTGTGGTGGGGAGGAAGACTTTTGAATATTCTCTTGATATAACCACCATATTTTTATTTTATTTAGACCTGAGAGTAGCTACCATCTAATTATATTGTAGATTTAAAGTTTTATTGGTTTCATCTTTGATAATGTCTTCATCAAATAGTGAATAACTATTGTGCTTAGCTATTGGTGCCTTGATGAGGTTTTCACCGATGAGTTTGTCTTGATTGTCCCATAGAACCTCTAAGAAGGTTTTACTAAGGAACATTGAATTTTGAATTTGATTTTCTTTTAGTACCTTAAATAAGGTTTTTAGTGCCTCAAATAAGGTTTGACTAGAAGATGTTGAGTTTGAACTTTGATTGCTCCCCAGTGCCTCCAAAAAGGTTTCTTTAGGAGATTATTCTTCTTTAGTATTAATGTGTTTTTGGTCCTTATATTCTACAACTATTATGTAACCATAGATGCATTTTAACAAAGTATGATTTTATCAATCTCGATTAACACTTGTGGGAGGTGGAATGTCAATATAGTGTCTATGTTGGGTGGTGGTAATGGAGTGATGGAAGGCAACATAATCCTCATAGAAGATACTAGGAGAACTTGTGTCGATGCTAAAGTAATCATCCTAAAAAATTGTAGAAGGATCACAAATATATTCAAATTGATATTTAAGGAAATTGTAACCAATTTTGTAACAACCATGACTATATTTGATTATAAATCTGAGTCTAAGTCAATGGACTCCAAATATAATGTTGAGATTGATAGTGATTCTGCTTCTAATTTTAAATTAGATGTGAGTTCAAAATGGAACCTGAATCTAACTTTGATTCTTTATCTGATGTGGATGATTCTATAAATATGTTTTGTTGAACATTGGGTATTGGAAAAATAATGACCTATGATGGCATAATGGGATTTGTAAAAGTAAATTCATCTATGAAGGGTTTAACATAGACTAGCTCATCTAGGTGAAGCCCCTCAAATAGAGGGAACTTATAAAGCATTGACTCTATATAGACTAGCTTGTCAAATTGAGATTCCTTAATGAGGGGAAAAAGATCAAGAGATAACTCCATAGAGACTATCTTGTTAAAGGAGTGGGGATCTTTAAAAATAGGACAATGCTTAGTGTAATGATTTTCCCAAAGGTGGTTATAATTATTAAGAAGTGACTCAAAAAGGTTAGGCTTCTTAAAGTGAGACTCCTCAAAAATAGGTAAAGTATAAAAGGGTGATTCATCACATGTTAACTTGTCACAAATGTCTATTTCAATAATAACATTACAGCCTTAATTTATAATTGGTTATAAAATATCAACTTTGAACACACTTGTTCCTCAAAAGATGGTTCTTAAAGAGGTAATGGTTGGATTTGTTGTGGCTTGAAGTCTGAAATGAATTTTATAAAGTGGGGAATAGTTGGCACATAATGATTAATGGTTTGTGGTTCAAAAATGGGATCTCTAAAAATTAGACTATCGAAGAAGGGATCAACAAAGACTGGTTCATTTGATTGATGCTCCTAAATAATAGGTTTAATAAATACTGGTGATGGGCCTAGAATGGTAAGCTTTGGGCACTACAGATCTTGGTGGCTTTCACAAGATGAAGGAGGATAACATAAAATGGTAACCTTTGAGTGTTACATATCTTTCATGCTCACACAAGTTGAAGGAGGATAACATAAAATGGTAACCTTCACATGCTGTAGAGCTTGATTACTCACACAAGCTGATAGAGAAGGATAGCCTAAAATGGTAACCTTTGCACATTATGGATCTTGATTGCTTGCACAAGATAAAAGAGAAGGATAACCTAAAATGGTAACCTTTAATCATTATGGATCTTGACTGCTCACACAAGCCAAAAGAGGATGACAAGGATGGTTTATGAAAATAGGCATGGATTGGATTGGTATTTTAAAGACTACACCCAAAGAAGACAATATCCTCAAACATGATAAAGTGCTCATGTCCACCACAAAAATGCTCCTCCTCATAAATAGGGTCATAAGAGACCCCACTATGAGTATACCTTTGCATCATGTCTAGAAGATTATTCTCTACATTTGCTAAGATTTGAAATGTGTTTTGTAAATGTTAAAAGGTGTGTTTTTATTTTATTCAAACAAGTGACAAGGAAAAAATATACTATAATTAAATAAATGGTATAATAATACACAATTAGAAGAAATGGTTACAAAATTACTCAAATTTGGTGGGTTGAAATCATTAAATTAGAAGAGGGAATGATAACTTTGAAACCTAAAGTGCAAGAAGCACAACAAACTTAGGTCAAAGATATGTCAATACCATAAAATATAGGTAAAAATTTGGTGAGTTGTGAATAAAAAAATAGAAGAGAGTATTTTTGATAAGGAAAGTAACAATGCAAATTAAGAAGCTCAAGACGTGAGAACACACAAGAATTCCTAAGTATAAAAATAAAACCAAATGGGTAGCACAACACTACCACATGGTAATATTAAGTAGAATGGTCTTATAACTTAGAACATGAGTGAATGAAAAATAACCTAAGTTCATAATGATAAAAAAGGATGATGAGTCTATATAATGACCTTCAACCCAAATGGGAAATCATACCCAAGTTAACTTAAACCAAGTGCAAATATCAAATTGATTAACACCTTGCCCTATAACTTAGAAAGGTGAGATTCCAAATTTGAATTAAAAATTAAGGACTTAAAGATTTTTTCAAAATGGTTTAGACTCAAATGGACAGTATAACAATGTTGGTTAGATAAAGACAAACATAATGTTTCAAATGAGAATTTGAACAAGGCATCAAATGATTTTGATTTGGTCAGTGTAATGCCTCCTTGTTTAAATAAAATGGTGGATAATAGAAGTGTTAGGTTGTGATGTTTTTTGGTTTTAAAACAAGTTTTAAACTCAATAAGACCAAACAAGTAAAGGATAAAAAGATAAATACAACTAGGTATAACATCCAAAGTCCTAAAAATGATAAGATTTCTTTGTACCATTGAATTTCATCTATATGCGTGCTCTTGAGAGGATTGTAAGTGTTAATACAAAAATAAAAGTGCATGAATAAGTAGAGTTTTTTCAAGCCCCTTCTCCTAAGAGATTGTATGGTGATGTCAAACTTTGGGCTACTCACCTTGCATCAATAATATGTTCATGGCAAGTGGGGTTGTTCTAAAACCAAATTTTTGTGCATATCTAGATGGTCCCAAGTGTGGATAAAAATAGAGATGAATCATGTTAATTAGATCCACATCAATTAGTTTATTTTTAAAGTGTCTTATCTTATTCAAAACCACTACATCTATTGCTTGCTTAGTGTAGTATGATGTCCAAATTTCCCCTACAATCTGAACTGGAGTACCACTAATAGAGTTTGCTTAACCACTCAAGAAAACATCCCAATGAGTCACCATCAATTCATATACCCCATAATTGAGTGGGGTTGAAAAGATGTTGGGAGATGAATTCCTAGGTCAATACTTCCCTAAAAAACCCATGATAGGGTGATGAAATCCCACTCACAAGCTATGTTGCATAAAATAAATGACCAAGTGAAAATACTTTAGGGTTGTGTATAGATCACCCAAACCATACAAATTTGATGAGAGCATTAACAACATTATTTTCACTCCTTTGGACAAGGCATAAATGCAAATAAATAACACTTTTGGTCACTAGAGTTCCCTAAAGGGGATGGGGGAGAGCATACACACATCCTTAATTTTGAAAAAAAAAAAATTAAGTATAAAATATCTAGCATAAAACAAATAATTTTTTACTTTAATGCACCAAATTAAAGTGTTTGTGAAAATTTTGGCCCCTTGGCCTTATTTTCAAATTTGTAAAAAATTTCACAAAACAGACTAAGTGTAAACACCTAGATTCCTTTTAAACACCAAATGAAAGTTTTCAAGAGTTAACAATTTGCCAATTTGGCACTTTTTCTAGCTTGTATCCTACAATTTTTAGAGGGTTTATGTCTAACTTGAAGTACACATATTAATGAGAAAATAATATTTGAAAACTTTCTCTTAGGTTTCTCTATTTTTTTTGACACATAGACCGACATTGATCCATAATGATCAATGCTATTTATAATAAAATTGATGTAGATTACAATAGAACTGATGTCAATTGACTAGAAGTGATGTCGGTTACTTGTAAACCCATAGGAAAAAAATGATTTCACAAAAAAAATTGTTAGCCAAAACAAGCATGAAAATAAAATGTCTTTAGATCTTGCAAGAAAAGAACCAAACACAAACTTTGCAAGTTTTAAAACCAAGAATAACAACATAAAACTTTCAATAAAACTCAAAAACCATGTTTTTATACCATGTTATACCCTACATAGGGATTGATGTTAGTTAGGATAAGACTGATGCCAATTAGGATAAATTGATACCAGTCACTATGTAAACTATGTGTCATTAGAAAACACAAAAACACATGAAAAATTGAAATAAAACTTGATTTTTAGATATTTTAAATAATTTTTTAGAAGATATAAGAATGCCAAATTAGTCTCCTTTCTTTTATGGGATGCATGGTCCCATCGGACATGCCAAAATGTAGAGATAGAATCCAAAGTGAGTTACATCAAGCATTAGTCAATAAAACTCAAAAAATGCATTAAAAACATAACTAACTAAGCCAACTCCTTCATGGGGTTTGAAAATGAAAATTAAGAGATATTGAAAGAAATAATATAAAAATACCTTCCCAAGATCATACCACCTCCAAATGTAGCTCAAAACATGATTTTCTCAGTGATTTTGTGCTCAAGTATTTGTCAATGATGAGTGGCTTTCTCCTCCATCATCTCTCAATACACTAATGAAACTAGGCTCATGAAATTGATTAATGTTATGCCTATAGTGAATCTATCCTATTGAAAATTAAGCATAATAACACTACAAAAAGATGGCTTGTGGAGAGAATTATGCATAATAAGTTTAAACTAAAAGAGCTTAAAAATGGTGTTTTTGGCCATCCTATTTATAGATTTTTGGAAATGATCAGAATCAACCATGCCTATCTATCTTGAGATCAAGATGTGTGGCCATGGACCAATTCAATTTTGGAGGATTAAATCATAAATACCCTCATCAATATTTAGGAAAAAGGGGCATAAATGAGGCATGGGAAGGCTTAATCTAGATATTTGTTTCATTTATGGCTTATGGATGCCACCCCACTAATGATGTCACTAGATGATGTAAATATTAAGAATGAATTTCCAATTAAAATATATTCAATAAATTCCATGTATTTTTCACTTAAGCCTTTCATTTGGATTATTTTGCTTAAGTGAGATTAATTAAATTTTATGTAATTCTTTGGAAATTGGTTGTTCATTTAATCAAAATGGTCAAAATGTCAAGTTAATGGGTCATAATTTGACTAAAGTATAATCAGAAGAAGATGTCAATTGTGTATGGACCAATACCCTATTTAGGACATTGTGGATGCAAAATAACACATGCAGATGTTGTGTGCCTCTGAATTAGAAGAATTTAGTGGTTCAGAGTGTCAAATTGCATTTTTGGCATTTTGAATCAAAATGATTTAGGAAAACTAGTAATCACATAAAATGCATTACCCCATTTAGGGATACATTAGCCTAAATTGACACTTGCATATGACAAGCTTGAATCATTTAGCATATTTTAGTGATTTTGGCCCAAATTATGTATTGTCATATAATTTCAAGTAAGATTGACAATTTCAACACAATGGCATTAGGAATTGGATGTCTACAATATTTTCCTCCTAATAGACATAGATCAAACAACAAAATTATACCTATAAAGGTATCACTATATTATACTTATCATCGAATCACCAACCATAATATAAATAAATGTGTGGAAATGAGAAACCATATTTAGAAATACAAAGGTAAGGTGCGCATAAAAGTTGTGCCCAAAAAATAAAATGACCAAATACTTCCAATCTTTCCACACAAAACTAATCTTCAAAGTGACAAAGGCATGAAAATATAATAATTACCATAAACATTGATGGTGTTTATTACTCATATTTGCAAATCGATACAAACATTTAGGACACTCTTTGTAATGTCTCATACTTACCTACATTGGGCCATACTATTGAGGAAGTATAATGTTGTTATTTTACCTAAATATCTTGGATATCATTACTTACCTATAGCATGTGGACCTAAATTGATAAATACCATCATTTGGGTAATGGATACTAAACCAGATCTCACATTTTACCTTGGAAAATATAGGGAGACTGAAAAGAAGGCAACCATTGATACCATCAATATGTATCTATTTTATTATTGCATAATGAACACAATGATAAAATTATAACAATGTCAGATGTCATTCCTTTACTAAATTATACTAAATCACTGGAAATGATGTGGCATAAATAGTGATTGAAAAAAGAGGATCCTGGAAAACCATCAAATAGTCCTTGGTATTTTGAGTGGGAGGAGTCATATCCTTTCATTCCAATTAAGATTCACAAATCCAAACAATTAAAATGATCCAAACTAAGCTTGAAAACATCAAATATTCCAAAAAATAAAAATAATCAAATATTCTAACAATACCAAAAACATTCAAAAAAATAAAAAATACTAAAAAATTTCAACATGTTTCTATTTGTACTATTTTCTAATACATATGTTGTTTACTCAGTGTTAGTAGATACCATATCATTAATTTCCTATAGAAACATATGTTTCACACTTCATTTAAATTTAATACATGCATAAAAAATTAAATGATATATGCACATACATATGTTGGGATTTCCATCTACTCACATCATTATTACATTGGGGGGCATCTGCTTCTTTGATCGTGACACACCTAGGTTATATTATTATATGACCACTTTCTATTATCATGTTTGAGATTATATACTTACACATGCCTATATCCATGATTATACCTTTCACATTATATTTGGTATGATATGTGTACTTAACATTGCTTGTTAACACATATTTGTAGGAACTAGTATGTTAAGTTCATGCTAGTTGTTTATATTTGTCCTAATTTTCCATTTTATCACTTCCTTGAGTGTGTTCCTTTATTTATATTATCTTGAATTGTATTTATTTTTGAGCATCTGAATAAGATCCATTGATCATCACACTTTTGCCATGATTGCCTATTTAGACATTCAAATATGTCATTATTTATTATATATAAATTTAAATAAGTCATTTTATGCTTTGTGGACATTTGACTAAGTCATGTCCCTTTGATTGTGTGACATTTAAAAATTTTGCTTGTATGAGGTTTCCTTTTACCATTTTCTCTTGATTTGATTTTGAGTGCTTTTGTGTGTGTGCTTAGTTTCTTACTAAGATTGTATTATTACTCTCTAGATGTTACTAGGATTTGTACAAGGGTAGATGCATGATAATGGGGGATAAAAGGGGTGTTGGAAATATTGTCATTGATCTCAAAGGTCTAGCATTATTGGTGATAAAGGCCCCATTGCATTTAATGATGTTTGTAATAGTTATATCTTAGCTAATGTGTATTAATATTTATTTAATATTAATGAATATATTTTTGGTTGCATATAAGTCAAAAGTGGGTCCATAGAGAAGTCAAAAAGTCACGGGGTAAAGACAAAAGAAGAATGGGATGCATTTTCTGATGAAGAGTCATCTCAAGGAATTCAAAGAGTCACCAAGTGAAGACAAAAGAGGAAGGACACAATTTATCATGAAGGGACACTTTGAGGAATATGAAAAGTCACCAAGATAAAGACAAAAGAGGAAATGATGCTTTTGCTTATGAATGGTCACCATATGACTTTTCAAATACAAGGATATGAAGGGTCATGCAAGTTTGACACCATTTTTCATGAGGATTGAAGGGTCACAAAGGGTGAAGGCCAAAGGTCATTTGGAAAGCTATAAATAAAGGCTTGAGAAGCCATTTGTAATATCAGAGATAGAGTATGATTTGTAATTATTATATCTAGCTTAGAAGAGCATAAGAGAGAGAGGAAATAGATATTGTAATAAACTATCATTTGTTGAGATAACAACATTAAGAGATAGTTGTGTGGTATACACAAAAAGGGTTAGTGATATTGTGGGTTGGTGTTCATAAATAGTTACTATGTTGGTGCTCAGCAAAGGGGTTGGTGCTCCTATGGGTTAGTGCTCATGAATAGTTGCCATGTTGGTGCTCAGCAAAGGGGTTAGTGCTCCCGTGGGTTGGTGCTCATGAATAGTTGCTATGTTGGTGCTCAACAAAGGGGTTGGTGCTCTTACAAGTTAGTGCTTGAAAATATTGTAGTTTGATTTGGTGCTCATTCATATAGTTGAGATTGTTCTCCATGGTTTTTCCCACATTGGGTTTCCACGTTAAATATGGTGTCTCTCTTTATTTTGTGTGGTGTTTATTATTTTATTTTTATTGCATATCTTGAATGTGTGGTTAAGTGGAATTTGATTAAGGGAAAGTTTATAATATTTATGATATACTGATTCACCCCTCTCTTAGTATATCATGTGCTTAACAATTGGTATCAAAGCAGGTTCCTTTTGAAAAAGTTTTGCAACTTGAAGGAAGATTAGGAAATCACGATGGATGGATCACATGAAGGATTTTATACAAATAAGGCACCTTTTTTTGATGGAATGAATTATGTTTTCTTCAGCATAAGAATTAAGACTTATTTGATGGCCCTTGGATTCGACATATGGCAAGAAGTGGTGGAGGAATATGAAGAGCCATAAACACTTGTAATTAATCCAATAGAAAAGAAGGCAAGTGAAAATAATGATAAAGATTTAAATGATATTTTATGTGGTTTATGTGAATCTAAATTTGTTAAAGTTATGTAATGTAAATCTGCTCATGAAACTTGGGTAAAAATTGAGAATATTTACAAAGGTGATGGAAAGGTTTAGCAAGCCAAGCTAGACTTTTAAAAGATAGTTTGAGAGTTTGAAGATGGAAGAAGAAGAAGATATAACAAGTTATCTTTTATGTGTTGATCAAATAATAAATTAGATTCAAGGTCTTAGAGAAAGGTTAGAAGAGTCAACGGTGGTACACAAGGTTCTGAGATCTCTACCAATGAGATATGATGCAAAAGTTTTAAAAATTGAGGAGATGAAGAATTTAGCCAAGCTAAAGATGGATGAGCTTTATGGTATTCTCACGACATATGAGATGTAGACTGAATAAGATAAACCCTTAAAGAGAGAAGCCACTTTCAAGACATCAAAGAAAGAGAAAGCTAAGATTCAAGAATCAAGTGATAGTTCTAGTGATGATGAAGATGACAACGGAGCTCTTTTCATTCGCAAGCCAAAAAGGGGAACTGGTAAATATCAAGGAAAGTTACCTTTTAAATGTTTTAATTATAGAAATATTGGACATTTTTTAGCTAAATTCCCAAATAAGGGTAATGATGATGAAGAAGGAAAGTCTACATACAAGAAGAATTTCAAAGGTAAATTCAAGAAGGGATTCAAGAAGAAGAGCCTATATTCTAAAGATCCTAGCTCATCCAAAGATAGTGGAGTCAGCTATTCAGAAGAAGAAGAGATTCTATTCATGGCCATACATGAAGATGCCTCTACAAGCAAAAGTATAGATGATCAAACCAAAGTGAATATGGAGGGAGAACTCATTTGTGCCTTAAAAGAGTTAGAAACTATTGAGAAGAAGAATTGAAGATTGAAGTGCTAGATAGAGAAAAATGAAAAGGAGTCAAAGAAAATAATTGATGATCTAGTAACACACTTTGAATAAGCCAAGAAGAATGAAAAATATCTATCAACATAGTTGCAAAAAATAAGAAAAGAATGTGAAAGGCATGTTATTGAAATTGACTTTTTAAAATAAGATATTGAGAAAGCCGTCAATGATAAAGTAGTTAGTGATTCAAAATTTGAGGATAGCACTAACATGTTGAATAAGATATTAGAAATCCAAAAGGTAGTGTTAGATAAGACATGTATCATATTTGAAAAGAAAAAGAGATATGTTTAAGCTCTTACAAAAGAGGAAACAAAAAGGCAAAAAGTAAAGAATATAGAGGACATCTCAAATAAAGAAGGCTGGAGGGAACAAAGCTACAAAAAGTAATCAGGTCAGAGATACACATATAGGTCTTATTTTTATGGTTACTATTTTTATTGTAATGAATATGGTCATAAGAAATTAGAATATATAAAAAGAGCTAATAATTTTAGAAATAAGGAGGACAATCATGTAGAGTCAAGCAAAAGCTACAACTCTTTTGCTCCTCTATCAAGCTTTGATGAAGAGGCCATAATATGTTACAAGTGTAACAACTTTAGACACATAACTTGGTATTGTAGAAGCATGTTTGAGTCAGTCAAGAAGGACCAGAGTTTCAAGGCTCCATTCATCAAGAAGAAGGTTCAGACATATTCATGGCAGAAGAAACAACCTAAAGATTCTATGTTGGTTTAGACAGCTTTGCATACAAGAAATGAAGATCAGCCATGGTTCATTGATAGTGGATGTTTGAGGCACATGATAGGAGATAAGAGTAAGTTCATAACTCTAAAGAAGATCAATGGTGGCATAGTGAAATTTGGAGATAAAACAACTACTAGGATAGCTGGAAAAGGTACTTTGAGTTTGGATAATGGTAGAACCAAGACTAAGAATGTATTGTATGTAAAAGGTCTTAAGCATAATCTATTGAGTGTAAGTCAAATATGTGATCATGGATACACATTAAAGTTTTATGTAGAATGATGTGAGATTAGAATAAAATATTTAAATGAGTTGATTGCAGATGCTCAAAGGATAGGCAATAATTTATATGTACTATTAGATATCTTCTCAAAGGCATTATCAAAGGACACATTGAAGGATCTGTAAGAGGAGTTGGGAGTAATTTATTTTACTTCCTACCATTGAAGTTTATCATTAGTTGAGGGGGAGCTAAGTGTTAGCTCTAGGTAGGCCCTTTGCCATTGATGTCAAAGGGGGAGAATAGCAGGTATAGGTACAGGTGCAAAAATAGGTACAAAGAATAGGTACAGGTTGCTACAATAAGGGGGAGTTACTGTATATTTTTTAGATGACAGTATGTGTAGGTTTTAGGATGTGGTAGTTTTAGGATTGAGGTTTCCATTAATGACAAAGGAGGAGATTGTTGGAAATATTGTCATTGGTGTCAAAGGTCTAACATTATTGGTGATAAAGGCCCCATTGCATTTAATGATGTTTGTAATAGTTATATCTTGGCTAATGTGTGTTAATAGTTATTTAATATTAAAAAATATATTTTGGTTGCATATAAGTCAAAAGTGGGCCCATGGAGAAGTTAAAGAGTCATGGGGTAAAGACAAAAGAAGAATGAGATGCATTTTCCTATGAAGAATCATCTTGAGGAATTCCAAGAGTCACCAAGTGAAGACAAAAGAGGAAGGGCACAATTTCTCATGAAAGGACACTTTGAGGAATATGAAAAGTCACCAAGATAAAGACAAAAGAGGAAAGGATGCTTTTCCTTATGAAGGGTCACCGTATGAATTTTCAAATGTAAGGATATGAAGGGTCATGCAAGTTTGGCATAATTTTCTGAGGATTGAATGGTCACAAAGGGGGAAGGCCAAAGATCATTTGGAAAGATATAAATAAAGGCTTGAGAAGCCATTTGTAATATGGGAGATAAATTATGATTTGTAATTTTTATATCTAGCTTAGAAGAGTAGAGGAGAGAGAGAAAAGCGATATTGTAATGAACTATCATTTGTTGAGATATCAACATTGAGAGATAGTTATGTGGTATACACAAAAGGGGTTGGTGCTCCTGTGGGTTGGTGCTCATGAATAGTTGTTGTGTTGGTGCTCAACAAATGGGTTGGTACTCCTATGGGTTGGTGATCTTGTTGGTTGGTGCTCACAAATAGTTGTTGTGTTGGTGCTCAACAAAGGGGTTGGTACTCCTGTGGGTTGGTGCTCACGAATATTTGCTATGTTGGTGCTCAAAAAAGGGGTTGATGCTTCTACAAGTTGGTTCTTGTGAATATTGTAGTTTTAATTGGTGCTCATTCATATACTTGAGATTGTTCTTTGTGGTTTTTCCCACATTGAGCTTCCATGTTAAATCTGGTGTCTGTCTCTCTCTATCTTGTGTAGTGTTTATTATTTCAATTTCATTTCATATCTTAAATATATGGTTAAGTGGAATTTGATTAAGGGAAAGTTTATAATATTTATGATATACTGATTCACCCCCCCTCTCAGTATATCTCGTGCTTAACAAGGGGGAATTAAAGCAACACTTTTTTTCTTCTGAAAATAACAATAGGTGAACTTGGAGAGAATTTTAGAGACACTTGTAAAAAGAATTTGATAATAATTTAAGAATATGAATTGGGAAATTCTATATATATATATATATATAATACCTAGATGATAAACGTGTATGAAATTGATGTATTTATGACAATGGCATGATAATTTTTTGTGAAAACATAAGGATACTACATGTGTACGAAGACACTTTTTTTGAGTAAATGAATATATTTTTGTATGAAATTTCATATATTTATATAAGAAATGTCAAATATTTTTTATTAATTTTTTAATATATATACTAGATGTGTACCAACACACTTTTTTTGAGTAAACGAATAGATTTTTGTATGAAATTTCATATATTTATATATGAAATGTCGAATATTTTTTGTTAATTTTTTAATATATATATATATAAATTAACAAAAATTATTTTAAAAAATATTCAACATTTCCTATATAAATATATGAAATTTCATACAAAAATCTACTCATTTACTCAAAAAAAGTGTGTTCGTACACACACACACACACACACACACACACAGACACACACACACACACACACACACATGTCTGTATGTATGTATATAAAACTTCACACACACATATGAAGCATATCCAATTATGTGTAGATTGTTAAGATATAAGTTTTATAAACTTTCGATTAATAGTCAAAAAGTTATAAAGATATTTATAACTATATGTATATAGACCATAATGAGGTATGTTGTGTATAAAGTAAGTAATAATTAAAAATAATAGTATAACATTACAAAATTATATATTTGTATGTATGTATGTATATAAAACTTCACACACACATATGAAGCATATCCAATTATGTGTATATTGTTAAGATATAAGTTTTATAAACTTTTGATTAATATTCAAAAAGTTATAAAGATATTTATAACTATATGTATATAGACCATAATGAGGTATGTTGTGTATAAAGTAAGTAATAATTAAAAATAATAGTATAACATTACAAAAATTATATATTCAAAAACTACATTTTCCCCTCTACAAATCCATATAATATTTTTAAAAAATAATGAAATGTGTCTGATCATATGTGTTGACAAAGATGGAAAAACCACATAAATTTATTAAAAGTCATGTGGGCTACTCCATGGCAAGTTTTATACTAGGGTTAGACCCCCCAAGCTTGAACCTGAACTATTTTTGGAGAAAAAGATAAAAAATAAAAACAAATAATTACTTAAAGGGTGTATTCCATTTGAAACACATTTTTAAAATGGAACATAAATATTTCAAAAAATTTGAAGCAAAGGGAATACACCCTTTAGTTTTCTATGTTGTTTGTGTGTGATATAATTTGTTTATGTTGTATATATTTAGTAAAATAAATGTAATAAGTTTAAATTTAATTTTTATTATAATTTTTATTATTATAATTTAAATTTATTTTCTTAAATATAAAAAATTAGGGCCACTCTACATCTTCTAAAATTGATTTCACAACTGTAGGAGTTTCCTATTAGAAGATAGTTTTTTCAAAATCTGTTTTGGTCAATACTTAGTTTCTAGAATTTAATGATTGGAAACCAAATAAAATATTGTATTTATAAGCTCTAAGCTCAAGTATAGATGTCATTTATTGAGATAGTGAAATGGAGCCTCATATATAGATAGGAATCATGTATGGATTGGTTGAGATAGAGATAGGGAATATGCTAACATAGATTTAACATCTACGTAATATGATGGGTTAGTGCATGAAAGGATACATCAACCTATTTTTAATGATATGTCTAAACTTTGGAAATAGTATAATAACTTTGCATTTGATTATTTATTTTCACTTTCGACTAGCTAGATTTTGGGGCATCTATCATCTATTAAAGCAAAGGTAAAATAAGAGGTGGGTTGTGGGCCAAACCTTCCAATCATTTTTTGATCCCACTGTTATTGTATATCTAAATATTTACTTTAACTAATGAGGAAATGGGAGAGATATAGATATAAGTGTGTAACTCTAGTAACCTCATCCATTGATATAGAGATAAGACAAGTACCACCTTACGATTTTAGTTCTAGGAATGCTAATTTTAATGAAGAATAGAAACAACCTAGATCATGAGATCATTCAAACCCAATTTTCATTCCCTTATCAATGAATATAAACATGAATATGTGATAATACAAATAGGAAAGGTTTGACATACATGCTACTGCATATAATCATGCACTTAATGACCCCACACAATATTAATGTTATTTCCTAGCTACCACATTGAAAAATACATCATATGATACTGTTACCATTTTATTGATGATCCTATTCACTTTATAACCTTTCACTCACTAACCCATTGTGTTGATGTACTTCCTTGACCCTCATTTCTTAGATAATTTATCTCTTTATATAGATAAGCTGAGTAATGCCCATTTAGTAAAGTGTATGACCTCTAGTCCATAAATTACCTATCTTCCCTATTTATATCTACATAGTGAACCATCAATTTAGTTCTAAATATCTCAAATTGATTGGAAAATGACATCATTAATGGATCAATGATTTGACCATTTAAAATCAACCTTCCCTTCTCAGATATGTAATATAAGGCTACCATGCCTAAACCACTATTCCAATATCTTATTCATCATATAGGTTATAATGTTAATGCCATTTAGGTGGTGATATTACCATATCATATCCATGTTATTCTAGGTGGTTCCATTCTCATCTCATAATCATTTTATTCATGACAAGTTCTAAGTAAAAGGCTTGAAGGCAGATTCAAGGCAAATTCCTAAATAATTTGTGGGATTTTTGATCAATGGGTCTATTGATATGCATAAATGACTAGGATGTATCATGCAACCTGTAGCATACATGTAGGCATGATACAATCACTCATACATGACATCTACCACATACTTATTACTACATGTAGGTATGCAATCACTCATATAAGACATCTACTTATAGTTGTGATATGATCACTCATATCGAACATGAATGGAGCTAATCATTCTAGTACACTCCATTTAGAATAGAAGGAATTGAAACACCATTCAAGAGTCATCCTAAATTCTAATTACAAAATTTACTCACTCAAATATAGCTTCTATTCCAATTCAAAAATTTACTCACTCAAATAAGGCTCAAAGAAACTCTTCTTTCACTCATCCTATTTCACTCAAATAAGTCACGTATAGATATTATCTAATTTTATAGTGGGACTCAAAGATCTATATGATGATCCTTACCTGGATTGATGAGAGAGTGTGTATCCATAACCCTAGGCTAAAATAAATAGGTAGTCAGTCAAGTAAATGGTGGGATACAACTGCATTACTTACATATATAAAATGGAATTTTAGTATCTAAGAATCCTGATTCTAGAGTTGATAATACCAATATATATATATAAAGATAGGGGCAATCAAATAATAGTTTAGAATCCCAATACCAAATCCATAGTTGAGTTCTTATTTTATATGTATGTCATTAAGAGTATGTCCATAGTAGAGTGGATAACTAGATAGATATATAGGCAGTCACTAATCTGATAGAGGTATTCCAATCCAGTAGCTGGTAGAGTGTGTTTCCCAACCCAACTCGATCTATACCCAACCAAATATATATCCAACTTAATTTATGAAGGAAAATAAGGGCATATTCCTTAATCCCATGTATAGAGGAGGGGATACTTAAAGATTGGGTAGGACTCAATGGACCTTATAGGCCAAACTAAAGCCTTACCATACTCAAGTATGCCCTAGTTCACAATACAATAAATAAAGGGATAGCATAGGAATGGGCCCCCACCATAGATATATATGAGGAACCATACTAAATGCCCTATTTAGATCTTAACCTTTCCCTACCCAATAGGGAAAGGAAATATTTACCTACCTACTTCATCTATGCTAGGAAGTAAGGCGAGGGAAGATTACCTTCCTGATATCTAGCTTTGATTTACCCAATAACATATTAAAGGAATATTGGCTTCTCAATACATAGAAAGGAACTAAGGCATAACTATAAAGGGAAGCTTTCCTTCTCAATATCTATCTTTTCTTTTCTTTTATATTAAGGCATAACTATCAAGGTAATCTTACTGATTGATATATATCTTTATTCTTTCCCCACATACTTAGCTATGCTCTACCTATTAAGGCAGAGGAAGATTAATTCTAGATATATATCTAGATTCATTGTTGTCCTACCTACTTTCCATTTATATAATATATTATTATCTATCAAGGGAAGATTTCTTCCCTATCTATAGTTTTCATATATTCTTTCCCTACCTACTTATTTATGCCCTACCTACTTAACATCTATTTTTGACAAGGGAAGCCTGTTTCAAAATAGATAGAATGAAAATGAAGTTTTGAATCATGTTATGTATGTAATATATCTATACTATGCCTTATCTAATTTAACTACTTGAGTATACCATACCTACTTTACCTACTTGAGTATGCCTTAGCTAATTGAATACATGAGCTATATCTTGATCTTGAGTATGACCTATCTAAATACCTAAGCCATATCTTAATATTGATTATGCCCTACATAAATTCTTGTGATTGAGTATGCCATACCTAATTTACCTACTTGAGTATGCCAAACCTACCTATGATTCTTTCCATACCTACTTGAGTATATCCTACCTACTTGATATACCTATGTGAGTATGCCCTACCTATTTGAGTGGTACCTACTTGATTGAATACCTACACCATATCTTAATCTTGAATACCCATATTTAACCCTAAATGTATCTATATCGCCCAGGCCATATCTATAAAATACCTTATTGAATACCCAAACCATATTTTGAAAGGAGAGGGGAATTATCATGCTTGATAATTAGTAGAGGGAAAATTATCAAATGAAGGGATAAACAAGGGGGAATTATCAAGTGACGCTTGAAAATCAAGATAGGGGGTTTTATCAACTATATAGAGAAAGGAGAGGTGGCATTAACTGAGCCATATCTTGAAATAAGAGGGGGAATTATAACCTATATAGAGAAAGGAGTGATATGAATGATTAAGCACAAGCGAGAAACCACTAAACCCACCATCAAGGTGTTGGAGGGAGTGATCTTAGGGATGAGGAGGGATGAGGAATGAGTGATTAGAGATGATGAGGGACTATAAGGGTCAATGAGGGAGTGATTAAGGATGATGAAAGATAATGAGGGAGTGACTAGGGATGGTGAGGGTTGATGATAAAGTGACTTGACAATATTTTCCTGTAATAATTAATAAAAATGCATAAAATAACTAAAATTAAAATCATGAATTAAATTTGATAGAACATTTGAAAAGATTGAATTGATCACAAGGCACTTCAAGGGGGAAACCTCCTTTGAGAAAACTCAATACAATAATTTTATGGATGCCTTCATTGGCCTCAACACTTATATATGAATTCTAATCTAAGAAACTAATACTTCCCATGAATGTGGGATAAAAAAAATGCTCATGGGATAAATTATAAAGCATAATCATCCATAGTAAATACTAAACTACCAAAGTAAAGAGAAGAGATATCATGGGTTCATAACATCCCCTCCCTCTTAGAAAAATATTTGTCCTCAAAACTTTAGATGTGGGAATTGGTATTGAATCTAAAATAGTGGTTCCCATGTTGCATCTACTGGTTGCATTCTGTGCCACTAAATTAAAACCTTGGTGATGGAGCAGGGTGAAGTTAGCATGTGCACTTTTCCAAGATTACCTCTAGCTCAAGAAAAATAGATCCTTCATTATCAAGTTATTGTAAAATAGTCTGCACTTTGATGTTTGTGTCAAGAACTTTTTTTAGACAAGAGACATGAAATACTAGGAAAACTCAGGAAGAAGGTGGTAAATATTTCAAACTTTGGTGATCAATTTTGATGTAAAAATTATTTCCTAGTAGGTATGGCTACCACTTCTATACTGCTTGCAAAATGGACATCATTTCCTTCTCATAAGTAGAGAGCACTAAATTCTTGACAAAAAGGGATTTACTGGTGAATGAAATGGGGAATCCTTCTTAGAGGAGAACAACACCAAGTCCATTAATTCAAGCATCACTCTTGATAGTGAAGGTCTTAGCAAAATCTAACATAACTAGAACATGTGTAGTACACATAACTTGTTTAAATTTTTCAAAAGCACACTCAACAACTTGTGTCCAAGTAAAAGCATCTTTTTTCAACATAGCTATCAATGGAGCTAAAATGTTCACATAATCCTTGACAAACCTATGATATTATACAGTCAGCCCCAAAAAACCGTATAGACTCTTGAGTGTCTGAGGATGTGGCTAATTTGTCATGGTAGCTATTTTTTCAGTATCCACTTGAACCCTTAGGTTGACACAATATGCCTAAGGTACTCCACTTTGTCCTAGAAAAAAGTACATTTGGACTATTTTGCATAAAGATGATGATCAAAGAGAAGTTGTAGTCTGAACTCTAGATGTTGGAGATGATCAGACCATGTTTTACTATAGATGAGGATATCATCAAAGAAGACTAGAATGAATTTTTGTAGGTAGGGCTAGAATATTTTATTCATCAATGCCTGGAATGTTGAAGTAAAATTATTGAGGCCAAGGGTCATGACCAAAAAATCATAATGGCCATCATGTGTGCAAAAATCTATCTTAAGGATATCATCCTCATAAAGCTAGATCTAGTGAAATCCAGAGCGAAGTTCTAACTTGGAGAAAAAATGATGTCCATGAAACTCATTAAGAATCTCATCAATAGTAGGGATCAAGAAATTATCCTTGATTATGAGGTGATTAAGTGCATGAAAATTAATGTAGAGGTGTCATGACCCATCTTTTTTTGAACAAGGATAATTGGGGAAGAATATGGGTTGGTACTGGGGTGAATAATGCCTTGCTTTAGTAAGTCTTGAATGAGCATCTCGATCTTAGTATTTTGATGAAATGGGTAGTGATAAGGTTTGATGTTATGAGGAATTATTCCAAGAAGGAGTTGAATATGGTGGTCCTTTATCCATGAAGGTGTCAATCCCACTAGTTTTATAAAGACATGTGCATACCTCTGTAGAATGGTTTGTAGATTATGAGGAGTAGTGGAGATTATTGATGGTTGCATTTGAATGGAATATAGTTGGGAAATGATGCTATGTGAATTATTATTAAGAATATTTTCCATGAAATGTGAATCAATGATGTTGAGAGATCTTAGTTGTAAGCCTTTCAATTTGTGTTTTTACCCATTGTCCAATAACTATACACACATTATGACACTTCTCTTTACAAGGTAATGTGACCTCATTGGAAATCATGACTTCAAATTTGGAGCAAGGATAGATAAAATAATTAATCTATTTGGCAATCCAAGGGTCCATGAAGTTAAGAGTGCTACCTGAATCAATGAGTATTATGAGAGGGAGATTCTTGAAATAATGCCTAACACACATGGTTTGTGGGGTAGTGACTCCTGCTAAGGCATGGAGAGAGATCTCTGGTTGGTCTTCTTAAGAAGTAGGTTTTACAATCGACTGAGCTTCTTCTAGATCATCTATTATATCTTGATCATCTTCTCAATATTCAATTATAGGTAGAGAGTCCACATGTAATAGGTAGAGATTTTTCTTGACACATCGATGTCCTCAAGTGAATTTATCATCATAGTTATAACATAGTCCTTTTTCTCTATAGGCTTGCATCTCTACTTTAGTCAAATGCTTGATAGGATTGGTTCTGGGCGATGACATTATTTGAGATCATTGTGGAGTTGTATTTTTGAAGGGAGAAAAATTAAATTTGAATCACTGTTGAGATATGATCTTATCCTCTACCAAATTATCCAATCCTAAGGCTTCCATTATCATGTTGGGCAGGAACATTTTGACCTCAGATTGAATTACATCCTTTAGTTTACTAATAAATAAACTCCTAAAGAATTCATCAGACAATCCCTCTATGTGATTGGCCAATTTTTCAAATTCTATTTGATATTCTCTCATGGTTATTGTTTGGAAAATTTTAATGAATGCTCTAGTGAAGTCATCAAAAGTAGTAGGGCTGAACTATTTCAAAATGAGGATACAAAAATTAGTCCATATGGGTTCATCAAGAGCCTTGGTATACCAATGATACCATTGAATGGATTCAAGTTACAAGTGAAAGGATGCAAGTGGGGCCTTATTGGCATCAAAATTATTATGAAGAATAAAATATTGTTCTACTTGATAGATATATATAGTTGGATCTACATGATTAGATTGATGAAAATTAAGCTTTAACCCACAATAATTACTGGAAGAAAAAAATGCAGTATCTGAAGAAGACTCTAGATGTCATTTGTGGTTCATGGTGGTATGTTGAAGATCGAGGCCAAGAATTTTTTCATCAAGATCTTTGATGTGGGTCTTGAGGGTGATAATTTCATCCTCCATGTTTTTTCTCCTATTTAGGTTATGACCATGACCTGAATAATAGATTTTTTTTTGTAATGGATAGGAAAACTAGAGTTAAGACATGTTTAGTAAAGAAAGATTTGAATTTGGGCAAAAATTGAAGGGGTAAAGGGAATTTTAATAATTTTTTTACATAGTGGGAGTATGATTGACGAACGTGAGGGAAATTTTAGGAGTGAAAATAGAAAAAATAGAGAACTGGTCAAAGAGGGACAAAGGAGTAGAATGAGATGATGAACACAGTGGAAAAAGTTCAAGGAAAATAGAGAAAAATAGAAGTTATGACAAAACTCAAAAAAAGGGAAATTTTAGATTTATGAGAATTAGGAGTGGAATTGGGAAGTGAGACCTCAAGGAAAAAAATGTAGGGAATGGAATTTAAAGTGTTTAAATAAAGTTTGAGGATCAACGGAGTTATAGATGGAGAGGTATTGTAAAAAAATGAAAAAAAAATTACCCGATTTCTCATTTATGTTTTCAATCTAACAGTAAGTTCTCTGAAAGTCTACTAATACTATGTAGATGGTTTGAAGATTCTAGTTTCTATCAAATATCTACCTAAAAATCCTTTGACATTCTATAGATACTTTTTTGATTGATTATTTTGAGTTTATTAGAAATATTTTGAAACTGATAGAAATGGGCCTCAAGTTTTAATGGTTGCTTAAGGGTTTAAAAAATATCACTATGGCCACCAATGCCATTTAAGTGAGTACCACTCTCCAAAAATTTTTGGCCATAGATTTATCTCTATGTGATAGCTCTTGGTTTTCCTCATGGATGGGAACTACTCAATCAAGAAGGGGCCATTGCCCATTTCACTGATAGGTCCTTTCAATGGGCCAATTTCTTTAGAGTTCTTGTGGTACTCATAATGAGTTTTAGGGCTTTCATCCAAGAACTTCCCAAATTTATGTAGTCAAGTTTTTACCTTGATCCAAAATAGATTATTGTGTTACAAGAAAATATTTAAATAAATAATGCAACAGAACAAACTTATTTCTAAAAAATTATTATGCAATAGAACAAAGTGAAGAATTTCTGAAGGAAAATTTTTTTTGGCCCTGGAAAGTGCTCTAATACCAGATGAGAGGATCCTCCTTCAATAATTAATAAAAATTTACAAAATAACATGAATCAGTAGAATGAACTAAATCTAACAAAACAATTGAAAAGATTGAATTGATCATAGGCCACTTCGAGGGGGAAACCTCCTTTGAGAAATCTCAATAAAATAATTTTGTGGATGACTTCATTGGCCTCAATAATTACTTATATATGAATTATAATCTAAGAAACTACTACTTCCCATGAACTTGGGATAAAACAAAATTCTCACAGAATGACTTACAAAGTATATGCATCTATAACAACTACTAAACTAACAAAGTAAATAGAAGAGATATCATAGGTTCATAACATGATTAAGGAAAATGAGGGATGATGAGGGAGTGATTAAGGATGATGAAAAATTCTTACATCATATTATTATATAAAGATTAATATCTATTCTTTAGGTGACATTTTATACCCCATGTTCACAAGAATGATTTGTTTCATTCATTACTACTAAATGGTGATAAAAACATGCTTTAGATGAAATAGATAGAATGGGAAAAAAATATAGAATATAAAATGGGCACTTAATTCCTACTATATGGGCACTTTTGGACATCCCAAATGGGCACTAGACACTAAAGGACAAAATTGGCATTGGGCACTATCATAGATAAGGTCACCTAGAGAATAGATATTACCCCTATATATATGACATAATATTTTTCACAAAAGATGATGAGGGATAATGAGGGAGTGATTAGAGATGATGAGGGAAAATGAGAGTGATTATGGATTATAAGGGACAATGATGGATAATTAGGGAGTGTTTAAGGATAATAAAGGAGAATGAGGGACAATGAGGGACAATAAGGATTGATGAGGGTTTGAATATGGACTATGAGGGATGATGAGAGCTGATAAAGGAGTGATTAAAGATGATGAGGTATGATGAAGGTCTATGAGGGAGTTATTATGGATGTTGAGGGATGATGAAAGATGAATAGGGAGTGTTTAAGGATGATGAGGGAATATGAGGG
Source organism: Torreya grandis (assembly GCA_037957365.1). Classification (NCBI taxonomy): domain Eukaryota; kingdom Viridiplantae; phylum Streptophyta; class Pinopsida; order Cupressales; family Taxaceae; genus Torreya; species Torreya grandis. The sequence continues at coordinate 1,929,544 of JARHVA010001982.1, read as the reverse complement.
CCAATAAGGGTGTGACTAAGAACTATGAGGGAAGATGAGGGTTGATGAGGGAGTGATTAGGGTCAATGAGGGAGTGATTAGGGATTATGAGGGGTAATTAGGGAGTGATTAGGGATGAAGAGGGTCAATAAGAGTGTTTTTAAAGAAAATTAGGGCCTATGAGGGAGAGATTAAGGATGATTAGGGAGGATGAAGGACAATGAAGGAATGACTAGGTATGATGAGGGATGGCAATGGTTGATGAAAGAGTGATTATGTATGATAAAAACCAATGAGGGAGTGATAAGGGTACTCCTAGGTATTATGAGGGATGGAAATGGTTGATGAGAGAGTGATTATGTATGACAAAAACCAATGAAGGAGTGATTAGGGACGATGAGGAATAATGAGGGTTGATGATAAAGTGACTAGGGATGCTAAGGGATGATGAGGACCAATGACAATGTGATTAGGGATAATGAGGGATGATAGGGATTATGGGGTATATGAGGGAGAATAATTATAGATGATGATGGATTATGAGGGTTGATGAGGGCATGATTAGGGTCGATAAGGGATGATGAGGGAGTGAATAGGGATAATGTGGGATAATGACAGCTAGTGAGGGAGTGATGGTGGATATCCAATGACCATGTCACATAAAAACAAAGTATTAAGTCCTCAAATTTCACTTCTAAGGATATAACAAAGTGTTTATAGATTAAGGGTAGTTTATATTTCATTTTATACAAGTATCTTCTTCATTTGGTGCTTGGTAGTGGATAGGGAGATAATGATATGAGCAATTCTGATATGAGACTAAGAATATAGGGTTCAAAAGTACTCCTCTCCACCCAAAATAATTATGGTAGTGGTAGTGGTAGTACATCCTATGTGAGTTTGAAATGATACAATATGATTATGTTCTATGTAAGTCTAGGATAAAATGGTCAAGTCATGCATGTGCGATATTGGAATTGAAGCATGTATAGATTGACTCATCCATCTAAAATTTATTTTAGAGTGAATGATATATTTTTTGGATGAATATTGAATGGTGTTTCAATTCCTTATGTTTAAATTGGAGTATACTAGGGTGATTAACCTCATTCATATTTGATATATTATATAGGGCCATGATGGATTTCTCTATGGATATTATCATATGATTCCCATGTTGTAAAAAAGATAATGTTGAGTCAATCACATTATTTACATAATAAACATTGGAGTGACGACTATGGAGTGACTTAATTTTATTTATCTATCTCCCACCTTCTCACCCTAGTGAAATAATATCTCTAGGTCTACATTGACATTGGGGTGCAAAAGTGACCCAGAGGTTTAACCCACAACCCATATCTTCCTTTTCCTTTGCTTTAATAGATGATAGATGTCCCCAAATCCATATAGTTTAAGGTGAAAATAAAGAAGAAAATTAGAATTTGTCATATTGTTTTCAAGGTTTGGACATATTAGTCAAGATAGGTTGATGCATTTGTACATGTTCCATCCCATCATGTTACATAGATGTTTCAAAAACATTTCAAAGATGTACACCCTTTTTGGGTCAAAGGGAATACACCATTTGCTCCAAAAAGGGTGTACACTAAGACCTTTTACCTTGGTACCATGTCAAGGAATTATAAGTTTTTTTTTTCGAAAGGGCATACACACTTTGTAAAATAAAATATTTGTTTTTAATTTTGTCATGTTTTTTATCCCCTAAATTTATGCATATAAACATCATATATTGTAGGACTTGATATGATCACATACTATGTGATTCAATACTATATCTACTTATACATGTTACTCATCTATGCTACATGATACATACACAACTTATACAATTATTTTATCCTTTTGAGGTAAGGTAAATAAAAAATTATAATTCCCCTCACCTTAAAGGGGATATTTGTGGGGGCATGTCATAGGGGCATGACATACACATTTTCATAGTTTTATATTTTAGTGGAGGCATGTCAAAAAGGCATAACTTTCACACTTATTCAATGTGCAACATCTCCAAATTATAGTGGAGGCATGTTATGGAAACATGTTATCCAGATTTACATTAGTTCTCGAATTTACTAAATGTAGTGGGGTCATGTCATATAAACATGTCCTCCACACTTTTAATTAGGTGCCAGTACATCAAAATAGTTCTATCCAAAAATGGCTGGTGAAGGTTACATTACAATCTGAGACAATGGATGAAGGAATGCCATGGAGATGGAAAATATAGTCAAAGAAAATTTGTGTGACTATGGAGGTGGTATAGGGATAGCTGAGGGAACAAAAATGACTATATTGGAGAGGTGATAAACCACAACCAAGATAAACATTTTTTCTCCAAATTTTGGGAATCCCTCAATGAAATACATAGAAACATATGTCCAAATCCTGGTAGGGATAGGAAAGGGTTCAAGCAACTGAGGGATGAGTGTTGTTCACCCTTGTTGCATTGGTAGGTATCACATTCAACCACCATATTTTGAATTACCTTTTTCATTCCCTTCCAAAAGAAGTTGCATCATGCCTACTCATAAGTTTTGAGAAACCTTGAGTGCCTTATTGATGGACAAGCATGGAGTTTATAGAATATAACCTATTGAAGATCTATGTTTTAAGGAAGCACCAGACAACCTTTATATCACAGAGAAGCACTATCCATTGAATAATGTGATAAAACCAAAGGGCTAGTGGAAAAATATTTAATGACTGGAGATAATGAGGAGTCATTAACATACCCTTGTTGTATAGTATCCAACCAATTTAGAATAGGCATGGAAATAACTAAAAGGGAAGCTTGGTCTATAAATGTGTGAGATAGAACATCAACCATTATATTGTCCTTAACCTTCTTGTAAGTGTCTCATAGTCATAACCCATGATTTTTTTGACCCATTTTTTTTGTGATGGGGTAGAGACCTATTTTTGCAATAAATATTTCTAACTCTAGTGATCAGTTTTGATGTAAAAATGATTTCCCAGTAGGTATGGCTGCCACTTTTATACTACATGTAAAATGGCCATCATTTCCTTCTCATAAATAGAGAGCACTAAATTATTTCTAGAAAGGGATTGTTGGTGAATTTAATGGGGCATCATTCTTGGAGGAGAACAACACCAAGTCCATTACCACAAGAATCACTCTTGATAGTGAAGGTTTTAGAAAAATATGGCATAGCTAGAATAGGTGTAGTACACATTGCTTATTTCAATTTTTCAAATGCACACTAAAATAATTGTGTCCAAGTAAAAGCATACATTTTAAACATAGATATTGGTGGAGATGTAATATTACCATAATCCTTGAATTTTTTTTGAAAGTATCCAATCATCCCTGAAAAACCATAGAGGATCTTGAGTGTTTGAGTATGTGGCCAATTTGTCATGGTAGCTATTTTTTTAAGATCCACCTGAACCCCTTGGGTTGACATAATATGCCCAAGATACTCCAATTCATCCTAGAAAAAGGTACATTTAGAATATTTTTCATAAAGATGATGGTCAGAGAGAAGTTTTAGTGCAAGCTCCAGATGTTAGAGATGCTTATACCATGTTTTACTATAGATGAGGATATCATCGAAGAAGACTAGAATGAATTTTCATAGGTAAGACAAGAATATTTTATTCATAAATTCTTGGAATGTTAATGTTTCTATGCTATTTTCACTTTCTACATTCAAAGAGAGAATTAAGAAACTAAGAGAAGAATGGTCTGAGGCTTGTATGTACCTAGATGTAGTCATGCACACCAGAATTTAGACGATAGTGAGAACTCCTCTTTGGTTTTGGAGGATGACACCTGAAAGAGAAAGACACTAAAACACAAAAAACGTTAGATGACAAAAGGGTGGACTACCAAGAAAAATCTTAGTCCTAGAAGTGCTAAGGCTTCTTAGAGGATGATAGTCCACTATTTAAAATAAAATATGACAGAGACAAAAATGAGAAATAATAAAAGACTGAAAAGAAAGAACTAAAAGCAAATGCGTACCTGATAAGCTGGGATCTGCTTTGCACAGTCACCGACGTCGGTGATATTGCTGGCATCGGTCGGGAAGGTCACCGATGTTGGTTAGGATGCCGACGTCAGTAGGGGAAATGGATGAGGTTGGCTGGTGCAATAGTCAGAGATGAGTTACAGGTCTGATCTTGGTCTGCAAAATGGACTGAGGCTTCGTCTGAGGGTCTGTGTGGGATGGTAAAATAGTAGATAGAATCTTTAATAAAAACTAAGGCATAGGGTATGTTTTCAGAAAAAGAGGTAAGGAGTAGGAAAAAGGCCTTTCAGCCTTTTCGAGAAGCAATTTAGTCAGGTTGATCAGATTGGTCTTAAGATGGTCTGTAGGTCTCTGATAGTTTGTGCTGAGTTGATTGGACATAGGGTGTTGTCTAAAGAGAGACTAAATTGGTGTCAGAGGCAAAGAAAAGGGAATAAGAGGTGAGAGAAGGCTTTTCAGCCTCTCTGGGAAGAATAGAGAAGGTTGGGTCAAGGATGTTTGGAATAGATAGTAGACAAAATGCTAATATATTTGAAATGACACTGAAATAAAAATAATACAAATACTTAGCTGTGACACGAGTTGGCAAAGGTGCAGGGGCTGTGTTTCCGTTATCACTGGTGATGGAGATATCATGCAATCCCTGTGCAAAATGTCTGATGCAAGACCTCGGTGCTTAGAAAATGCTGTCAAGAATGCCGATCCCTGTAAGAAAACAAGAAGCCAGAGCACTGGAAAGCAAGAGCACACGAGAACTTTGTTTCACCGAAAGAGGATTCGAGATTCGTGATTAGCTCACCAGAGATTAACAATTTGTGATTAGGTTCGTTAAAGGTTATAAATTTGGTTTAAGTAAAACCGACGTCGGTGATCCTACCGGCGTTGGCCGACATTTGACAGACGTCGGCGGGTGGAGAATGAGTAAAAGAGCCACCAAGCCCATTCTCCACCCGCCAAGTGCATGATCCATTGGAGAATTGTCGAAGGTTGGGCTAAATACGCATGAGAGTTGGTTAGGCGGTTAGAAAGAAGTAGGAATAGGTCTTGGGTGAGTCATAGGGTGGGAAATAGTCCAAGGCGAGGTGTCAGATGAGGTGTTATAGGTGATGTGTCAAAGGGGAGGATATTAATAATAAATTATTATTATTTTAAATTAGTAAGTGCATGGTTTAAGAATGAGTTAGGAATAGACCAAAGGGGGAGGATGACCAAGGGTTAGACATGATTTCGGTGTCTACATTTGCCCCTTTTTGTCTTGTTGGTTGTTCTCGACAAACTGCAAGACAAAAATAGGAGTTGGTTGCCCTAGGTATGGGATAAGGTTGATTTTGTCTTGTTGGTTGTTCAAGTGAACTGGAAGACAAAAACAAGAGGATTGGTTGCCCCAATTATGGATGAGGTATTCCCCCTCAAAGCAGGAGTCAAGGGAAGGGAACCTAGAATCAGGTGCTGATTTATAAAGAGTGGATGAAGATGGTGAGTGTGAATGCTGTAATAGTTGTGATTGCATGCATACCACTTCACGAGATGGTCAGGTCAAAGTGTCACAAGTCAAGGGTCGAAGAGTGCCAAAATTGAAATAACTGGGCCCCAGCATTAAGTCATCTACTGATTGGGTTATTCAATCTAAGCTGAAGCTCCAATAGTCATCGTGTTCCAAGTATCCCAGGCTCAGGAAGTGCTCCTAGAAACATGAAAATGTCACAAGTAGTAGGGATCAACCGGCTTGCGATCCTATACTTGTGAAGGTCAAAAATAGTCTGTGCACAATTTTGCTAACCAGTCATGCGGTAGCATACATGCAAAAACAACCAAGGCAAAGTCACTTTGGAAGTGGTCATCGTCGAAAGAGATAGTCGCGATCTCCATGGTCATTGGTTGAGGTGGATGGATGAAGGAATGGCCGAGCTATCCTCAAAAGACCCCATGTCAACTGAGTGCTACCTACATAGCCCTTATTGGAAGGGCCTTAGGGCAATGTAGTTCTCCCAAGAGGGAGGAAAAAGATCGAAGTGGTTGATTTTGGTCATGTGTTGAAATGATGAGGATAAGATGATGTTGCAACCTTTTCCATATTGTGTGATGGTGTATTCTGCAACATTGGTTGAGTGGTCTTTCATCCCTTGCAATTTTCCATATTCGTGATGGATGTATGCTAAAAATGGATTGGGTCTATTTATGCTTCAGCAAGTAATGGTTTATGCTTAACATAAATTGTGTCTGGTTGATAGTCACTATGTGTATTGTTGTCCATAGAAACTATGTGAATGGTCTATGATGATGTATGATGTCATAATGTCATGTTGGTGGTCTGAAAATGTTTGGGTTGGTTTGGTTTGGGAAAATGATATGGTTGAATGTGACCAAAGTGTGAAAAAAAGTGAAAGGCAAATTGCTCTTTCATTGACACGGACCAGAATGACAGCATAGATAGGGGTCGTTAGAACAAAAACCCCATTTATGCATTGCGTCGTTGACCATAGGTTGTGTTAGAGAGGTAATCGAATCACTTTGACATTAAGTGAGCTTGAAATCCCTTGAGTATGTTGGGGTGATAGGCGTGATTATGTGAGGAGAGGGTAACCCCTTGTTAGTAGTGATAACTTTGCCCCTTTTGATAGGAGACCCTGAGACAACTACAAGCTAAGTCCATGACCCTTTTTTTTTGAGAGCGGACTGATCAATGCGGGAAGTCCACATAGAGATGTCACTTTGCTTCATGGTCATTTTTGAAGCTGATCGATGCGAGAAGCTTATAAGAAAGTGTTGTTTATAGCAAGATTTAGTCATAGCCATCCTTCGAGGGAGTGGTCTATATTTTGATTTATATATGTTTAAGGGCTTTTGAATAGCTATCCTTCGAGGGAGCAGTCTATTAGCTACATCAATGATAGTACAGCTATCCTTCGAGGGACCAGTCTACTTTTTGATTTGATTTTGTGACCTTGGATATTTTGACATCTTGATTTATTTTTGATAGAATGTTGAGTCATGGACAAGACTATAGAAGGTCAAGGGCTCCCTTTTATTAGGACAAAGCATTCATACGTCATTAAAGGGTTATAGAGGATTTGTTAAGGGAAAAAGGGTGGAAAGGATTGAGGATTAAAAGTACAGGGATTGCTTAAGAGATGAGCTCAAGTTAAATGTCAAGTGGATGAGTACTCGACTAATAGTAGAATGGTCGTAGATGCAAAGCATTAAGGGGCTCAGGTTCTGGTCGGCCTTCAAGAGAAGATAGACGATAAGTCCCTGATCCATACTTGTGTGTGATGATATAAGGTCTGAGCCAATTAGGGGCAAACTTGCCTCGTTTACTCCATTCCATATTGGTGACATGCTGGTGATGATTAAGAAGTTGGTTGATGTGGTCGCTAATTTGTCAAGACTGGTCGAGGGCTAGGTCGAGATTGGTGTTTGGTCATGATTAAGAGGTTAAGGTTGATGATTGGTCAAGGTTTGGTTGCTTGGTCGAGGTCTAGTTTGATGATTGATTGAGGTCATGGTTGATGTGTGATTGATGTTTGGTTGAGGTCATGATAGGTAGTAGAAAGTCAAACTCCCCCCAGCCATTTGGTGGTAGGAAGAATGTCTAACACCCAGTGTGGATGAGATGGAGAGAAGATGAGGGGGAGAGACCTGGGTACCCCACCTAGTTGATAGGTCAGGGGTTCCCAAGTGAATGGCGTTTAGGCATTGAAAAAGTTAGGAGGGATGGAAACCACCGACTCCATAGGTGAAGGAGGAGGAATGGGTGAGCCTAGAGATTGGTCAATGGTTGGCTCAGGGCAAAGGTCTGTGGAGGCCTGAGTGGGGTCGTGATATCCCAAGCCATACCATTTCTTGGCATTGTCATTGTTGAGCGGCTCGATGGGCTGATGGGAGCCCTGCTCATAGCGTCCAAAACCAAAACCCTTCCATGCACACCTATAAAGGTAAGTGTGTGCAAAGGCGGGGTTGCCAAGAAATGAGAAGTCTGATGTGAATGGTTGGGGTGAAGAGAGAGGGTTCCCATCAAGAGGAGCTTGATCTAGCCCCCCATAGATGAGATTGGTTCGAAGGCTAGGAGGACCATAAGGAATGACCATTCCAATCCGACAGTCATAGCTTGGATTTTGATGAAGCTATCCATATTCTTAAGGAGTCTGAAACATGTCTAGGGTAAGTAAGTGATATTCCCTAAGTGAAAGTCTTTGGAATATATCATCCATGGGGTCCTTGGTTGTTGCTTGAGAAGGTGATGTGATGGCAACCGTTGTTTGCATACTAGTTGATGCTTCCGTGAATGGAGACAATGTTTGGGTTGGTGCCTTGAGAGGAATAAGGATGTCATTTGGTTGATAGGTTGTGTTACAAGTCTTGAAAGGGGATGGGTCGGTAGGAATGACATGGACTTATCTGTCGTGTTCAAATTTGACACAACGGTGAAGTGTTGAAGGGATGCAAGCCATGGCGCGGATCCAGGGTCATCCTAATAGCATGTTATATTAGAATTCTCCCTCAATGATGTAGAAGAGCTCTGGGATTGTGCATAGGCCTATGTAAATATGTAGGACAACAGTGCCAATAGTGTTAGCGGTGGTGTCATTAAAGGATCTAAGGATTGCATCAGTGTTCGATACACAATTCTTGGAAAGAGATAATTGATCAAAGGCATGGGTAGAAATGATATTAATGGTGGCACCTCCATCAATCATAACATGCTTAATACATGTCTGATCAACATAGGCTGTGATGAAAAGAGCAGCGTCCTAATCTTCCAAGGTAGAGGTAGGAATTTCAGAATCACTGTAAGTGATAGAGGCAACAGGGGATAAAGAATGGACTAGGGTGGCTAGTGGTTGAGGGTCTTCAGGTTAGACCTCCGCTGCCTGTAAGGCTTTGATTAGAGCTTGACGATGCTGGGGGGAGCTTTGAATAAGGTCATGTAAGGTCATTTTCATGGGCATTTGGTGAAGTTATTTTATCATAGAGTCTTTAATTGCCTCTAAAGAAGGGGGCTGGGATGCACCTAAGATGGAAATCTTGGGTTTTGGTGGTTGAGGTAACTGGACAAAAGGATAGGTCCAAGGAATAGCAGCTTTTTCTTTTGCCTTATCCTTTTGTGACCTAGTGGCTATGTGGATAGCATTAATTTCGAAGATAGGAGGTGAAGAAGGGGTCATGGCTTGCTGGTGAGATGTTGATGTGGTTGAAGAGGTTGGATGGGAAGGTGTCGAGGGTTGATCAAGAGCGTCCTCAAGGAGAAGAGTGTTATTCTCCATATAGCGGTGAATGATGGCCTTGAGGGCACAACAAATCTTGGTATCGTGTCCTGGCATACGATGGTATAAGCAAATCTTCATATTGTCGAACTAGGAAGGCTTAGACTTGAGAGGTTAGAAAGGCCTGATGGATGGAAGGGTTATGCTGGAAGTCTACAAAATTTGGTGTAATATCAAAGCGTATGAACCTACTAAGGGGTTCGTGCTTTTTGATGCATGAAGCGCTAGTGACTTTTGCTTGGGAGGTGTTGAAGAAGGCTTTCGTACCACCTTTTGGGTTGGTGGTGCAGCCACATGTTAAGACGACACTTTCTTCGTGAGAGGTGCCAAATTTTTGAGAGGGGGTGGACTTGTGGTTGGCAAAGGAAGTAATGGAGGTAATTTGTTTTGGTTAAGGTTCAGAGTAGGGAGCACTCCGATTAGGGTAGAAGGATGAGGGCCTAAAATGGAGGGTAATGTTGATGGTGGAGGAGGGGTTCACTTCTATGGTCTGGTAGTCTTCTTCGACTTGGTTGGAAGCCTACTATTGGTCGAGGTCTGGTCTAAGTCCACCTTCACTTGCGGGTGAGTGAGGGTAGAGATAGGGCGAATGCCGAGTGACTTGATCGTTTAGATGGGGTAGATGCAGGTTTAGAAGAGGGAGTCTGGTCTTTGTTGAGAGTCTTGGGAGATTCTGCCTTGGGAGGATTGGTAGCATGAGATGAGAGGGCACAGGGATGTTGAAGAGCTTTAAGATGCTCCCACAATCCCTGATGCTGCACTTTCCTTGAAGGGAGAAGTTTGATTTTTTCCACTAGTCAGGAAAATGGTTGAGAAGATGTTGGATGAGGTTTGGGTCCTTGAGAAGATGTGAGTGGTTGCGGGGCTGAAAATGTGTTAGGTGTGGCAGTAGTCTCAGACCCAAGGTGTGTGGGAGTTATAACTGGATTGTCGTTGGTCGAAGAATATGGAGAGTTAGGTTCTTCTCTTGGTGAAGAAAGAACTGGAGAATGTGGCTCCTCAAGCAGGTAAAGGGCAGGGATGATGGTGCCCTCCACTTGCAGTCGAGGAGTAGGAAGGGTCGGGTCCTCCATAGGCAGCAAGAAGGAGGATGGTGAGACCGGTGGTGCTGGTAAGGTTGAGGCATCCTCTAAGATGAGAGAGGTTGACAGAGAACTAATCAGGGAAAGAGGTTCATCCACACGTGATGGACTGATAGATGGACTAACCTCTTAAGGTTGGTCGGGGATAAAGGGCGTGACCATATTTACTGTTCGAATGTTGTGTTTATGAGTGTTGTCAATCAAAGTCTGGACATTGTTTTGGGTTGGTGGATGATTGGGGAATGGTTGCTTGAAGATGTCGATGCCCTGATTAGGAGGTGCATTGGGATTGTCTAAGATGAGGTCACCATTTTCAAGCATGTCTTGGATTATGTTTTTAAAAGTCTTACAGTTACCTGTGTCATGACCTTTGATATGGTGGTAATTACAGAAGTCATTTTCCCTATACCACGTAGGGATGGCGCGTGAGGGATCAAATTGTGGAGGTGGTCAGATCTGGGGGAGATTGAGAACCCCCTGTCTAACAAGTTTTTCTAGCACAGACACATATGATTCTCTGAGAGGAGTATACTATCATTGTACGTATCTCTACTGGAATTGGCAGGTGGTGCTCTGAGATGTGGATGGCTCAGGCTGATTGGTTGAAGAGGACGAAGGTCTAATGACCACATCGTTAGCTAAAGCTTTAGACTTAGGATTGGATGATGAAGGTTTAGAAGAAGAAGAGTCATTGATCTTAGAGTTGGGATTCTTGCTCTGCAACTTGACTTTATTCTCCTTGATGGCACGTAATTCAAGTTTGTGGGCCATCGTGAAGGCTTCGTCAAAGGTGCGGAAGGTCTGAACCCGTAAGGTGGAAGAAATATGTTTGGCGTAGGCTCGGGAGAAAAGTTCAATAAGTTCAGGTTGGGGTAAGGAAAAGGAGAGTTGATTGATGAGGCCTCTCCAGTGAGCAATGAAGTCAGCTATGGATTCATCCTCGAATTGGTGGATAGAATAGAGGTCCGTGATCGAGACCTTCTTGGTGATGTTGATGGAGAAGTGATCAAGAAAGAGCTGGGCTAGCTGTGTAAATGTGAAGAGGGAATGGCTGGCAAGAGAGCTATACCAATCAAGTGCAGCACCAGAGAGAGACATAGGAAATGTGCGTAAAAGAAATGCATCATCATGGGCAATAAGGTAACATGCATGTCTGAATGCCTGTAAGTGCTATTGTGGGTCTTCCTTGCTTTGAAAGCGAGAAAATTTAGGAAGTTCCCACTGGCTGGGATATGGCCTGATCGAGACATAAGGATGAATGGGCTCATTGCAAATTTGATCGTATGAGAGAGCATTGCGTGAGCCAAAAATGGAGGTCTCTAGGCTAGACATCTTGTCCATCAGCATTTTGATGATATCTGTTGATGGATTGGTGGGTGGAGCACCCCCTAGATTATAAGGCACTTGAAAGATATTGAGAGGGGCATATGACCTGGTTGGTTGTGCTTGTGTAGACGCAACATATGGGTAGCTAGTTATCAGGGCAGAAGTTGAAGCCAAGGGCACTTGTGTTATGGGGTTGGTAGGCACAAGTTGGATAGGGGCCGTCAAAGATGGTTGAGGAGTGGCCACACTTGTTGAAGGGTAGACAGTTACTCTTGTGTTGGTAGGTGCAAGAGTAGGGGGGATAGAGACCACTAGGTCTTGGAAAGGTGTAGGATTTGGTTGAGTAGTTTGAGGTTGAGGGGGTATCGGAACCCCCATGGAGGTAAGTCTAGAAGGAGAGGCTAAATTTTGAAGGTAGGACACGGTTGGGTTATTAGTCGAGGTGTTGGCTTGATTGTCTATAGGTTGAATTGTAGATACTGTTGATGTGATCATTGTTTCAACTAAGGAAGTCGGCATCCCATAGATTGGGTTGCCTAGGGAATCTCGTGTTTGGCTATGCATGAGATAGTGCTACAAGGCTTTGACGTTGAGGTCCAAGAATCATGTGAAATCTTGGTCCCCTTCTGGGACAATAGGAGTCTGGGGTGGGGTTGGGCAAGTAGGAGTTCTTTCAGTCTCCGAGTGGAACTCCATTATAGGACTGATTATGGATGGTAAATGTAGAAGTGGTTGTTGCCTCGCGTGGTCAAGAAGAGCCTTGGTTTGACTGCGTGTCAAAACCATTCAAGGAAAGAAAGGGTCAGGTTTCAGAAAATTGTGTTTTTTCAGTTTCAAAAACTCAGAATGGGGTTTTGATAGAAAAAGGGGCGGGTTTTAAGGTTGCTATTTTGAAAAAAAAGAACTGTGACAGAGACTGACGTCGATTGAAAAATTGATGTCGGTGAGAAAGATGGCCGACGTCAGTCAGATAACTGATGTCGGTGATAAAAGGTGGCTGACGTCAGTGGTAAAATCGATGCCGATGACTGTGTTTTCTAGAAACCTAAAAGACTTGAGAGTTTTTGGAAAAAAAAGAAGAAGAACGTCCTCACTAGCTCAAACAAGCAGATAAGAACAGAAAAGATGAAGAACACAAGCAGAGCCTAAGCGTTAAATCCCTAGAAATAAATTATTAAGCTCGTGTGGCTTATGCCTTAAAGTGATGTTTGGGGAGGTTGGCTGTTAGAAGGGTCTTAGAAGAGGTAGTCTATGGATGGTTTCAGGTTTGTTTAGGCACTCAAAAGTCTGTGTTAGGTTCCGTACTTGGCCTAGTGCTAAGGAGCAAGCTCCCCTCACTTCACAATCCTAGTGGTAAGCTGGTCTCACTTAGCCAAAATATACTTCCCCTATAGATTAGACTCTACCAGAGAACATAGTGGGCTTTCCCCTTGGTGGTGAAATCCAAGTAGGATCACCGGGATGGGTAAGGTATCCGCTGGGTGATGAAATCCCAGTCGGGCCTTGTCTCAGGTAAGTTTGATGTTTGATTTAGTGCACGTGGTTTGGTTGTGTAACATCAAGTGGACTATGATTAATTCAATATGTGGTTATTAATTACTAAGTGTGGACTAAGAAATACAAGCAAGTAGAAATGGAATGCAATGTATTTTAAGCCCCAAGTCGAAATGTTAAGTTGGAATGAAAACAAGTTGAGAAAGGGTTGAAGAATATGATTTTTGACTAGTCTAGAAATGCAAGAAAAGAAAGAAAAGTTCTTTTTATTCCTGCTTATGATGTCTTTTAGAAGAGAAGAAAGAGGTGAAGAGGGAGAAACCTAATGCACCTAAATGAAAAAGAAGGAAAGGAACCCAAGGAAGGCCCTAAGGGTCCCATCGGGCGTGCCAGAATGTTTCTATGCTATTTTCACTTTCTACATTCAAAGAGAGAATTAAGAAACTAAGAGAAGAATGGTCTGAGGCTTGTATGTACCTGGATGTAGTCGTGCACACCAGAATTCAGATGATAGTGAGAACTCTTCTTTGGTTGTGGAGGATGACACTTGAAAGAGAAAGACACTAAAACACAAAAAATGTTAGATGACAAAAGGGTAGACTGCCAAGCAAAAGCTTGGTCCTAGAAGTGCTAAGGCTTCTTGGAGGATGACAGTCCACTATTTAAAATAGAATATGACAAAGACAGAAATGAGAAATAATAAAAGACTAAAAAGAAAGAACTAAAAGCAAATGCGTACCTGATAAGCTGGGATCTACTTTGCACAGTCACCGACGTCAGTGATATTGCCGGCATCGGTCAGGATGGTCACCAACGTCGGTTAGGATGCTGACGTCGGTAGGGGAAATGGATGAGGTCGGCTGGGGCAATAGTCAGGGACGAGTTATAGGTCTGGTCTTGGTCTACAAAATGGACTGAGGCTTCATCTGAGGGTCTGAGGGTTTGTGTGGGATGGTAAAACAATAGATAGAATCTTTAATAAGAACTAAGGTAGAGGGTATGTTGTCATAAAAAGAGGTAAGGAGTAGGAAAAAGGCCTTTCAGCCTTTCTGGGAAGTAATTTAGTTAGGTTGATCAGATTGGTCTTAAGATGGTCTGTAGGTCTCTGATAGCTTGTGCTGAGTTGATTGGACAGAGGGTGTTGTCTAAAGAGAGACTAAATGGGTGTCAGAGGCAAAGAAAAGGGAATAAGAGGTGAGAGAAGGCTTTTCAGCCTCTCCAAGAAGAATAAATAAGGTTGGGTCAAGGATGTTTGGAATAGATAGTAGATAGAATGCTAATATATTTGAAATGACACTGAAATAAAAACAATACAAATACTTAGCTGTGACATGAGTTGGCAAAGGTGCAGGGGCTATGTTTCTGTTGTCACTGGTGATGGAGATATCATGCAATCCCTATGCAGAATGTCTGATGCAAGACCTTGGTGCTTAGAAAATGCTGTCAAGAATGCTGATCCCTACAAGAAAACAAGAAGCCAGAGCACTAGAAAGCAAGAGCACATGAGAACTTTATTTCACCGAAAGAGGATTCGAGATTCGTGATTAGCTCACCAGAGATTAACAATTTGTGATTAGGTTCGTTAAAGGTTATAAATTTGGTTTAAGTAAAACTGACGTCGGCGATCCCACCGGCGTCGGCCGACATTTGACTGACGTCGGCGGGTGGAGAACGAGTAAAAGAGCCACCAAGCCCATTCTCCATCTGCCAAGTGCATGATCCGTTGGAGAATTGTCGAAGGTTGGGCTAAATACGCATGAGAGTTGGTTAGGCAGTTAGAAAGAAGTAGGAATAGGTCTTGGGTGAGTCATAGGGTGGGAAATAGTCCAAGGCGAGGTGTCAGACGAGGTGTTATAGGTGATGTGTCAAAGGGGAGGATATTAATAATAAATTATTATTATTTTAAATTAGTAAGTGCATGGTTTAAGAATGAGTTAGGAATGGACCAAAGGGGGAGGATGACCAAGGGTTAGACACGATTTTGGTGTCTACAGTTAAAGGAGAATTATTGAGGCCAAATGGAATTACCAAAAACTCATAATGGCCATCATGCATGTAAAAAGTTGTCTTAAGGATATCATCCTCATGAAGCTAGATCTAGTGATATCTAGAGCGAAGATCCAACTTGGAAAAAAAATGATCACCATGAAGCTCATTAAGAATCTCATCAATAATAGTGATCAGGAAGTTATCCTTGATTATGAGGTGATTAAGTGCATGAAAATCAATTTAAAGGTGCCATGACCCATCTTTTTTTGAATAAGATTAACTGGGGAAGAATATGGGCTAGTAATAAGGCAAATAATGCCTTGCTTTAGTAAGTATGACGAGGGTCAATTAGGGAGTGATTAGGGATGATGAGGGGTAATTAGGGAGTGATTAGGGATGATGAGGGTTAATAAGAGTGTTCTTAAGAAAAGTTAGGGTTGATGAGGGAGTGATTAGTGATGATTAGGGAGGATGAAGGACAATGAAGGAGTGACTAGGTATGATGAGGGATGGAAATGGTTGATGTGAGAGTGATTATTTATGATAAAAAGAAATGAGGGAGTGATTACGGATGTTGAGGAATAATGAGGGTTCATAATAAAGTGATTAGGGATGCTCAGGGATGATGAGGACCAATGAAAATGTGATTAGGGATAATGAGGGATGATATGGATTATGGGGTATATGAGGGAGAACAATTAGAGATGATGATGGATTATGAGGGTTGATGAGGGAGTAATTTGGGATAATAAGGGACAATGAGTGATAGTGAGGGAGTGATGGTGGATATCCAATGACCATGTGACATAAAGAAAGTATTAAGTCCTTAAAGTACACTTCTAAGGATATACCAAAGTGTTTATAGATTAAGGGTAGTTTATATTTCATTTTATACAAGTATCTTCTTCATTTGATGCTTGGTATTAGAGAGGGAGATAATGATATAAGAAATTCTAATATGAGACTAATAATATAGGGTTCAAAATCACTCCTCTCCACCCAAAATAATTATGGTAGTGGTAGTCTATCCTATGTGAGTTTGTAATGCTACAAGATGACTATGTTCTATGCAAATCTAGGATAAAATGGTCAAGTCATGCATGTGTGATATTGTAATTGAAGCATGTATGAATTGATTCATCTATCTAAAATTTATTTTAGAGTGAAAGATATATGTTTTGGATGAATATTGAATGGTGTTTTAATTCCTTATGTTTTGATTGGAGTGTATTAGGGTGATTAACCTCATTCATGTTTGATATATTATATAGGGCCATGATGTATTACTCTATGGTTATTATCATATGATTTACATACTATAAATAAGATAATATTGAGTCAATCACATTATTGAAGTAATAAACATTAGAGTGATGACTATGGAGTGACTTACTTCTATCTATCCATCTCCCACCTCCTCACCCTAGTGAAATAATATCTCTAGGTATACACTAACATTGGGGTGGAAAAGTGACCTAGAGGTTCAACCCATAACCCATATATTCCTTTTCCTTTGATTTAATAGATGATAGATGTCCCCAAATCCATATAATTGAAGGTGAAAAGAAATAAGCAAATGTGAATTTGTCATATTGTTTATGAGGGTTGGACATATTAGTCAAGATAGGTTGATGCATTTGTACATGCTCCATCCCATCATGTTACATATATGTTTCATCCATGTTAGCATAGGCCCTATCTCTATCATTTATCCCTATCTCTATCTCGACCAATCCATACTTGGACCCCTATCTCTATATATGGCTTCCTATCTCTATCTTTAATATTGACATCCATATCTAAAATTAGAGATTAATAACTCAATTATTTTAGTCAATTTATAATCCTAAAATTATGAAAACTAATTATGGACCATAATATATTTTAAAAAACTATCTTCTAAATGGTAACTCCTACATCTATAGAATCAATTTTAGAGGATGCAGAGTGGCCCCAATTTTTTATATTTATTAAAATATATGTAATAGTTTACATTTTATCTATATTCATTTCAATTTAGTTTACTAAATATATAAAACATAAAAAAACTATATTAAACACAAATAACATAGAAAACCAAAGGGCATACACCCTTTGTAATCTAAAGGGTGTATTCCTTTTGATTCATTTTTTTGAAATATTTACATTAGCTATAATAAATAACATTTCAAAATATGTATGCCCTTTTTGGGCCAAATAGAATACACCATTTTCTCGACAAGGTGTGTACACTAAGACCTTTTACCTTGGTACCATGTCAAGGCATTATAGGTTTGTTTTTTTCAAAAGGGCATATGCCCTTTGTAAAATAAAATTTTTGTTTTTAATTTTATCATATTTTTTTTCTCAAAAATTTATGTCTATACACATCGTGTATTTTATGACTTGATATGATCACATACTATGTGCTTCAATGCTATATCTACCTATACATGTTACTCATCTATGCTACATGATACATACACAACTTATATAATTATTTTATCCTTTTAAGGTAAGGTAAATACCAAGTTATAATTGTCATCACCTCAAGGGGGGGATATTTATGGGGGCATGTCATAGGGGCATGACATACATATTTTCATAGTTTTAGATTTCAGTGGAGGCATGTTAAAAATTCATAAATTTCACACTTATTCAGTATGCAACATCTTCAAATTATAGTGGAGGCATGTTATGGAAACATGTTCTCCATATTTACATTAGTTCTCAAATGTACCAGATTTAATGGGGTAATGCCATAGAAACATGTCCTGCACAGTTGAACCAATTTCAAATTCACCATATTTCATAATTATATGATTCAATTACACATTTGTGGACACATTACATACATTGGTATTGTTATTATACCCAGATTTTAGCTTGAGACATATATGAGGTGCATATGCCATGTAAAGGAACCTAAAATCATAAAATCAAATCATTTTATATATTTCAAATAATATTATGGACTATTATTATATCCATGAGGATTGTTAAGGACTGTTATCAAGCCAATCTACTGTAAAATTTTGTTCATCTTTGGAAGGTTGAGTTGATGAAATCGATCAATCTTACCAAACTTATAAGTTAGATTTGATTAAATCATCTAATTTTATTAGAATTATAGGTTGGAATTGATTAAATCATCCATGATATATAAATTACAAGTTGATAAAAACTCTCACACTCACTATATTATGCACACATTTAGGTTGTGTGATTGAGATGAAATAAACTCAATGGTCATGTTGTAACTCACATTTTACACTAAGGTTGGGGGAATATGTCCTCCAATTTCTCTCTCTCTCTCTATATATATATATGTACTTGTAAGTTCATAATTGTACTAATCTCATATTCAATACTTCATAATGAGGTATCCTTTCAAATCGAATTGTCAAAAAGTAAGATAGTTACATCGACACATAGGTGTACTATTAACCTTACTCTTCTTACTTTCAAGAATTTAAAATTATTTAAATTTTATATTTCATACAATGATTATATATTTTAACATGCTCTTGGTTACATTCCAATCACCAACAAAGCATTCAAGTTGGGCTCATGCAATACAAGGTGTGTCATACACACCCAGGTACATATTTATTTCCTTAAACTAGCAATTTCATTACTGGATTAATAAAGGGGGGAAAATATAGATATTAAAATAAGATTTATGTATTACCTCAATGTTATACACTTGGTAAATATCTATAATGGATGTATCTTTTAGTTCTATAGCTACCCACTATTGAAAGGCTCATGTTCACTATCTCTTTATGCCTAATTATTTATCTCTTAGTTTGACCATTATTATTATAATGACCAAGCCTTATATATTGTGCAAAAAACTCTAAACCTTATTATTATCGTGCATTTCTTGGACCTTCACCTATTTTCCATCTTCCTAGACACTTGTGTTCTAGATAAACACCTACATCGATGTAAGTGTCCACTTTTCCTATAGTGTCTAATCTTCAAAAGTCATCTAAATTTTAAAAATAAATGTATCCTAAAGGTTGTCTTAAGTGATATAGTGAAGGATATTTATAAAAGGGATTATTATATATTAAATATCAACCCTCATTCATTATTCACCTATAAATCACCTAAAAATCACATACAAATCAAAGGGCCATATACTAAGAAACACTAAATCAAGCATTCAAGTGAGAAAACCTACCATCTATTCATACCTATTTATATATTAGTCATAGGAGTATTATTTCCATAGCTTTGAATAATAGAAAGAGTAACCCATGAGCCGTATTTACCAACTTACAAGCTAGGTCACTACATGTCTTTGCTTATCACACATTAAATCCTTGTGTACACATAATATAACATGTAGGGGAGGAATACATAAGTATGATGCCCTATTTGGAGTATTGGATATGTAGGTAAAACTTATTTACAAAGGGATCCTTAAGGTAGATCAGCACCATGAGCCCACTAACCCATTTTTACCATAATTAATCCAAGGGTGAAGAGCTAGGATTTGATCATTTGATAAAGAGTGATAGCCCATGTGCATAGTATGAATATATCATAAGAAAGGTGAAAAAAATATAGAAGGCTCTAGGTGGTTGTATCTAGATCCAAGTAGTATTTTATATTAGACACTTGTGTCAGGGTTTGACACCTATGTTGATGCAACTATCTAGATCTGATGCAAGCATCCAAGGCCACATAAATAATATTTATAAAATTTGATGACTATTATAGGATCATCTTCCAATCCACTTCCACATATTATAGATCAGACCTGCATGTGCATAGTAAATTGGGTAAGTATAATTTGTTTCTAATTTGTTACAATATCTATCAATAGCTGTACTTTATTATTTTTAGCAATTATATTTGTAAAAACTTAGAATAATATTTATCTGAGTTTTCAATAATTATCATACTCATTAGGTTAGTTCACCACATTTGTGTAAAAGCTAATCTAATCCCCTTAACCCTAGATATCCCCTTATCGAAATTTAGGGTTAAAGAACATGTCAAATTATGTAGAGGATTTGGAATGTTTTAATGATTTCTAGCTTGATTTATACAATATTATGGGAAATTGTTCTAATTTGTAATTTTGACACTGAAGTGATGAAAGTGGAGTGTCTACATTTTCCCCCTATTTGAAAGGGTGTTACAAGACAAACATGAAATAATTATTTTTAAAGAATGAAAAGGTCATTAAAATGATTTAATAATCATTAAATAATGATGTGTTCACATTTTATTGATTTTTGTTTAATTTACTAAAAATCAAATTCATAATGATACCACAAATGATGCTTGGGAAGCCCAAGATACCCCCTCAAGGGAGTGTTTGAAAAATAATTTTTGATGGACAGGCCTCAAAAGGAAGAAAAATACATGTTCCATGGTAAAAGAGGCCAAAAAATAGAGAAGAGTGGTGAAAATAGGACTAGAATTGGACAAAGGATCCGTAAATAGGCCTCCTAAGAAGAAGGAGGCAATGGGAGGGGTAGGGGTAAAATTTAAAAATTTGAGCTATAAATTGACCTCTAGGGATGTAAATTTTCATTTTCACCCTCCCCTCTTAGAATTATTTTCTCTAGATTTTGTGTGTGAGTTCTTAAAATTCAATGACATGTTTCCCTTAGCACATGTACCTTATTGAGCAAGTTATAGAGTACAAGTGACCAATGGGGAGTGGGCATTTGGTGATTACCTTTAATTTTTGAAAATTTATGCTTTTAATGTCATTAATTATAGGTATAATTAGGGTAATTAATGATCTCACCATTTTAAAAAAATGTGAAAATAATAGGACCACCCACATAAATGATGATATTAACATGAAAAAGATGATATCATGACAAAAGAGGTGGGAATGTTATTAAAATTTGATCCAGGCAACAATTTGGGTGACCATTCAGGTGACAGTTAATTCCTCGAATGTTGTATTGTTTTAAAGCCTCACCCATTATGTCCTTGAGCACTGTATTGTTTTAATTCTTGGAAGTCAAATTGTTAGTGATAGTTATTTCCTCAAGCCACTCAATCTTAAATCATCACCCATTAATTCCTCAAGCCACTCAATCTCTCGATGCTTTCAAAATATGTATAAATGCATTGTAACCTAAAATGGGAAGGCAAACATCTCCCCCAGAGATAAGCCTATATTTGTATTGAAATTTTTGAGTAATATGACATCTCTTCTTAGATAGTTCATTGTTACTGTGTTATTGAAATATTTATCAGCCAAAACTTTTGAGTTTTGGATCAGTGGTATCAGAGTGGTTTGTCTTGAGAGTGTATGATCCTAAGGATGAGGTTAGGATATAGGAAACTTGGGTGGGAAGCGACAGAGCTTCCAAAATTTCCACTTGTGTGCCCCAAATGACTTCAAATGGCAGATGACACTGAGACATCCAATCATTTTAAGGAAATGGTGAATGAAGCCCTCCAATGGCAACAAGCGTAGATGCTGTAATAATTTTCTCAAATTCTTCAAACACTTCTGATGGGAAATTTTGGCTCCATAGCTACACATCCTGGCTCCTCATCGAGGGAAATTCCTTTTAGTGCCCCAACACCCTTCAAGGTTTAGGTAAATTTTGATATTCCCACATTTGAAGGCAAAATCAATGAGGATGTAGTGGAAAATTGGTTGGATCAACTGTATTCCTACTTCTCTGTAAATAAGTTCACCGATGGAGAAAATATCACTTTTGCTCTTTTGAAATCATCATTGCCCATGAAAAACTAGTGGGAAGTGTACAAAAAGAG
This sequence comes from Torreya grandis, assembly GCA_037957365.1. NCBI lineage: Eukaryota > Viridiplantae > Streptophyta > Pinopsida > Cupressales > Taxaceae > Torreya > Torreya grandis. Next base: position 1,907,656 of record JARHVA010001982.1, on the reverse strand, counting down.
GTTCGGTATAGATATCATTGGCCTTGGGGTGGAACCTACCTGGGATGATTTTATGGAAGCAGTAAAAGAAGAATACTATCCCATCGGAGCGTATGATGATCTGTACATATAGTGGCAACAACTTCGCCAAGGCAAGGATCAATCTGTTCAAGATTACACATACACTTTTCATTATTTGTCTACAAGATTGGGCATTCAAGAAAGTGAGAAACATAAAACTCTCAAATATCATGGTGGACTACAAGGGTACATACGGGGGGAAATGGAACTCTTCAATTTGGAAACCCTCAGTGAGGCATATAAATTTGTAGTGAAGATTGAATAGAAGCATGGCAAGAAGAATACAAAGAGTCAACCCTCAAAATGAAATAGTGACAAGGAAGGTCAAACATGAGGCCAAAATTGGAAGCAAAAGGAGTTTTAGGATAAGAAATCCCAGAAGGGGAAGGCTGGAAAATGGTATGATTACTGCAAAACTAAAACTCACTCCAAAGATGAATGTCAAGCCATCAAGTCATTACTCTCTGAGTCACAATACTCGACATCTACTACTCTGCCTCATACACAACCCACAGTTGAAGAGGATGAAGAAGAAATTATAGATTTTGAGCCTGACACCATCATCACTTCATCATAGACCTGTGAGGAAAGACCAGATGACAAAGAAAGATTGTTTCACTCTAAATTATGGGTAAAAGGTAAGCCTCTACATTTCATTCTTGATAGTGGTAGTCAAAAGAATTTAATCTCTGCTAAATTTGTGAAATGTATAGATCTATCCATGAAGCCTCATCTAAATCCCTATAGTATTGGATGGTTGAGCCCAAGGAGAGACCTTTGTGTCACCCATCAGTGTCTTCTTTCATATGCTATAAAACCATTCCAAGATGAAGTCTTGTGTGATGTGGTCAATCTAGATGTTTATGATGTACTCCTTGGTCAGCCATTCATGTATGAGTGACATGGCATTTATAAATCATGAACCCGAAGGATCACCCTCACTCTTAGAACATGGTGCTATAGGGTACCAAAGGTACCACCTCCCACATCTATCTCCCTGATCAGTGCTAAACAATGTAAGAGATTAGTGGAGAAGACAAATCAATTTATTCTCATGGTGGTCAAACCACATAAATCCAAGGAGGCCAATGTTGCAGTCCTGACTACACAATTAACACAATAACAAAAGTAGATAGGATGAATCACAAGAGAATATGATGACTTATTCAAGTCACCCATAGGAGTTCCATTACATTTCCAAGTAAAACATTCTATCGATTTGATCCCAAGATCACCTTTGCCTAATAGTCATGTGTATCACAGATTAGTTTTGGAGAATGATGAGATAAAAAGACAAATTCAAGAATTGATCCAAAGGGGTCACATCAGGCAAAGATCTTCACCTTTTGGTAGCCAAATTATCTTAGCACTGAAGAAAGATGGAATATGGAGGCTTTGCATTGACTATCGAGCCCTGAATAAAATCTTTATGAGGAATCGCAACCCTCTCCCCATCATCAATGACCTGCTAGACCAGCTCTGTGGTGCGAAGTTCTTCACCAAAATTGATCTCAAATTTGGTTATCACTAAATTCCCATCAATCCCAATAATGTCTAGAAAACTGCATTCAAATCTAAGGAGGGGCTCTTTGAATGGTTGATTATGCCTTTTGGCCTAACTAACACACCTTCAACCTTCATGAGGATGATGGATGACATCCTATGACCCTTCACCAACTCATTCATGGTTGTCTAATTAGATGACATACTCATCTATAGCAAAACATGGGAAGAACATTTGCAACATGTTTGTAAGGTGCTTCAAACTCTTTGGGAGCACAAGTTATACACAAATCTTGACAAATGCACATTCAGAATGATAACAATTTAGTACCTCAGGTACATTGTGAATGAGGAAGGGGCCCATGTTGATCCAAAAAATATTTTGGTTATTTAAGAATGGCCCACACCAAGGACCCTCATAGAGCTTCACAACTTTTTGGGTCTTTCAAATTTCTACCATAGGTTTGTTCTTGGATTTTAACATGTTGCTTGGTCACTAACCCAAGTGACTAAAGGAGAAGCTAAAGCTACATTTTAGTGGGGTGAAATACAACAAAGGGAATTTGAGAATTTTAAGAACAGACTCTACTCAGTCCCTATTCTTGCCTTGCCATATTTCCATCAACCATTTGAGTTGATGACAGATGTATCTGAATATGCCATGGGAGATATCATCATGCAACATGGTCATCCTATTGCATACCACAGTGAAACTTTCACTGATACAGTCAGGAAATATACAACATATGATAAGGAGCTCTATGCCATTGTGCAAGCCTATAAACACTGGAAACACTACATCTTGGGGAAAGAGACGGTCATCCACACTGACCACAGACCATTAGAATTCATCCAGATGCAAAGCAAACTATGAAATGAAAGGCACCAAAAGTGGGCCATGTATCTTCAGAAATTGCACCTGATAATCAAACACAAAAAAGGGAGCTCAAATATAGCTGTAGATTGTCTAAGCCACCCACCAGTTACTACACTCATAATAGTTCTTGACCTATGCAGGCATGAGACTACCACTTGGGGCGCTTTGTATGAAGTAGATCCTACCTTTTTTGATACATATCAAGTGATCCAAAATGGTGAACATGTTTCTAACTTCTATTTGCAAGATAATGTCCTCTACCATATGGGGCACATTAGTGTTCCTGTTGTAGAGCAATAAAAGATGATATGGGAAGCACAGTTCAATAGGACAGTTGGACACTTTGGTATCGAAAAAACATTGGCAGTTCTTCAAAAACACTTCTACTGGCCCCATATGCAGAAAGATGTGAATAGATATCTCAAATCTTGCACCCCATGTGCAATAGCCAAGCCAAAAAATTAGAAGGATTGTACACGCCATTGCTAGAACCAACCAGGCCTTGGGAATCCATCTCAATGGATTTTCTCTCAAGTTTGCTCACTTCCAAACATGGCAAGGACTATATTTTTGTGGTAGTTGATCATTTTTCAAAAATGGATATCATGCTTACTTGTAAGAAAAATATATCTGTTGAGGAAACTACTCAACTATATTTTAGTCATGTATGGCTCCATTTTGGTCTCCCCAAGTCCATTGTCTTAGATCGAGATAGCAGGTTCCTGAGCATCTTCTGGTCCACTCTATGAAAGATGATGGATACTAAGCTAATGAAGTCCACAACATTCCATCCACAGACTGATGGTCAGATAGAGGTGGTAAACTACTTGATTGTTCACATGATTCAGATGTATCACTCTAAACATCCACACACATGGGATGAGGGACTTCCTTTAATGCAACATGGATATAATCGGGTGTTGCACAACTCGACCAAGAATAGTCCATTCCAAGTATGTTTTGGGTTCCAACCCATGACACCAATTGATATAGCTATTCCATTTTCCACCATGGAATACACACCTCATGGAAGATCCGAGGTAGCAAAAGAAATAAAGTTTATTGAAAAAATGCAACACATCCAATAATAAGTTCATGACATCCTAGAGAAGATGAATTAGAAGTATAAGCAATGCCATGAAAAACATAGGATTACACACCATTTTGCTGTGGGTGACAAGGTTTGGTTATGGCTTCAGAAGGAATGGCTTACAGGCCCACACAAAAAGAGTTAGCCTTTACGATATGTTCCATACACCATCACCAAAAAAGTTGCAAAAAATGATTTTAAGTTGAACCTACCAGCCTACCTTGGTTTGCATCCAATCTCCAATGTGAAGCTCCTCAAACCATATCACCCACCTCTATTGGACACTTTAGTTGTGGCAGAACAACTAGACATTAATGATCTTGATCCATAGAGTTTTGCTCCAGTTCAAGAGGATCAGATTGTGGATACTTAGATGAAGACAACAAGAGGATGCTCTATTCCACTGTATCGAGTGGTTAGAAGAGGCTAGCTTAGCCACCAAGGTGAGTGGCTCATAGAGAATCAAATCAAGACACAACTACCCCACTTGATGGGGAATATTGATGTAATGGGGACCATTGATTTTCAAGGAGGGAAGAATGATCTAGGAAATAATTTGGGTGACCATTTTGGTGACAGTTAATTCCTTGAATGTTGTATTATTTTAAATCCTCACCCATTATGTCCTTAAGTGATGTATTGTTTTAATTCTTAGAAGTCAAATTATTGATGACAGTTATTTCCTCGAGCCACTCAATCTTAAATCATCACCCATTAATTCCTCAAGCCACTTAATATCTCAATGCTTTCAAAATATGTATAAATGCATCATAACCCAAAATGTGAAGGCATACATCTCTTCCTAGAGATAAGCCTATATTTGTATTGCTATTTTTGAGTGATACGACATCTCTTCTCAGATAATTCATTGTTACTGTGTTATTTCTATGCTATTGAAATATTTATCAACCAGAACTTCTGAGTTTTGGATCAAAATTAGTGATAACATTGACCAAATTGATAATGTCATTTAAATCAATAGGATTAACTAAATTTGGTAGAAATATTCGAAATGATGGAATAGCTAGAAATGGGTAGACATCACCAAAACAATGGGATCGACTCACAAAATGATGAGATCTTGAAAGAACTTGGTAGAAATTTTATGGTTAATTAGAGTTTATCAAAATGACTTAAATGATCTAAGAAATAGTGAGAACATCCAATGAAATGATGAAAGTGTCCTACTAAATGGTGATATTACTAGAAAATATAGAAATCTCTAGAATGTCAAATTGGCCTGATTTAGTGAAGTATTTATTTGACTATAGTTTGATTTGATTAATTAGAATGATTGACTTTATGATATATAGGAGTGATGTGATGTATTTAATTTGGTGTCAATATTTAGATAGATAGATTTGACTAAGTATGCTAACATGATTTGATTTACTAGAGTGAGTCACCATTTTGATAGTGTGTGAGTGATGATCGTGCATCCTATGATGGCCATGGATTTGACTGAGAAGGTTATGGCCCTATTAGAGGTGATTAGTTTGATACACGTAACATAGATGCTAGTGACCTAGGTAGACAAGGATTTTCTCTCTATTTTAGTTGAGCACTATCATTCAAAGATGAACATATTTTACCTACCTACTTGAGAGGTGACAATGAAATTGGAAGATTTCTATTGGGTTCTACTTATTTTAATCCATCAATGAGTGATACATTGGTTTAAACAAAGGTGAAAAATAGTATTAGAGGATCTTATTAGCATCACTAATGTTGTCATATAGGAAATCATGGTTGACATAAATGCATAGAGGTTCATCCATTGACTGAGTGAGAGATCATCATCATTATTGTCATTGTTAACAATATATTAATGCCTGCCAATAGTGACCACTACTTATACATGGGATTGGGAGGGGTGATTCAAGATATGATATTTGATACCACTTTCTTTACCTGAGGCCTAATGGTATTATCCTAGTTATATATAGATTTGCATATGATGTATTACCATCATAGCATGAACATTGAACCTTGTAAGTTGCTTTAGTTCTGGGCCTGTGAGCATATATTAATTAAGTATCCCATTAGACAAAGATGATAGTGGGGTCTCAAGGATCCACTAACTTATGTATGGTAATTGATAGGGGGAAGATGCCAGGGACATAAAGGGGACCTACCATTCTAACTATGAGATATAAATGAGATGATAAATAATAATTTTATCTAGTGTCCTTATATGCACATTTAGTTTGGATGGCTAGAGGATAGATTAAGGACATAGTTTATGATCACTCCATGATATATCAAAAATCACTATGATTTTAATATTGATTGTACTAGATTGATTGAGTATAAAGATAGTTTGTGTTCCAACAAGATGTTCTTGGGGGGCCTCATTACTTCACAGATGTGACATGTGAGATTAGTGAGTAGGTACATCCCATCTTGAGGATTGAGGTAGGTATCATATTTTTGTTGGTATAAGTAGTTGTATGGGCCTATGTCAGGGGAGTAGTGGATGTCAGGGTCACAAGGGCATATACAACTTGGTGGAGGCAATTTATGATGGTGAGATTGACCAGGCTTAGACCACTAAGAGCATGATTCTTGAGGCAACATGGTCAAAATGTGGCTTAAAATTTGATACAATAATAATAGAGAGTAGTTATACTAGTTTAGGGACAAGTGCATTTATATATACATAATAGTTGATATAGGTACTAATACAACACCCTATTCTTATGATTATTGATTATAGATCTAAGAGTAGTAATAATAGTGGCAATAATAGCAATGAGGGATAGTCACTTGATCATTATGGGGATGGAGGATAGGGTCTTTGTAATTATGGGTAGGATAAACTTACTATATCCAAAGTCTAGATAGGATGTGGTTATGATATAAGATGTAAATCAGGCTGGTCCTTCAAGGTTGACTAGGTCAGAGGTAGACTAGACCATTATAAATGGGCTACATTAAGAGTTTAATGTCAATTTTTTTGAGATTTTAGGTTTTAAGGTGATGGTGGTATGAATACATACACATATATTAGAAATATAGGGCCATATTTACATATTAAAGATATAGATTGACACTTTTAGGGATGATGTTTTATAAATGACCACCATTAAATAATAACTAACTGGTGAGAGGGAAAGATCCCATGATGATGTGTAGAGGCTACATGGGAAGTAATATGAGGCTAAACACATTATGACATAGTAGGGCCTAGAAATGGCCCTCACAGAGAGTATATGGGCTAAGGATGAGGCTAAATATTACAAGATTTTACATGAGGCAACTTTACACAAAGGTTACAAGGCATCCAATTTTATGGAGTAAAGTTAGAACTGCACATTGAGGTCATATAATCCACATTTAACTTTGGATTCATAGAGATTAGTGAAAAAATTTCCTCCTTAGAAGACAAGGATGGGTCCATGACTGGGGTCACCACTACCAAATGAGCAAAGTTAGAGATAATTTTGGATTGGTAGCTCTACATTTTTATTATGAGATGTTTATCTTCATGATGTATATACCTTGTGTTGAGATGTATATAAAAATTCATTTGATTGTATGATGTACATGGTGTGTGAAATAAATTTAGTCATGAAAGTAAAGTAATCTAATTCTAATATAAGCTAAATTCAAACTATGGTAGAGAAACAAACAAAGAAAATAACAATCACAAACTTCATGCTTTAAATGCAAAATCTTTCTCGATTGCAATATACATTCGAGTTTTTCTTTTAAATATGTGGTGCTCACTCCTCCAATGCAAAAGAGAATAGAAAAAAATTTTGTGCAAAAATAATTCTTTTATTTGCTTGTGTAGAGATTTGATTTCCTGATTGTGATTGATTTGATAGGATTCTTATGATCCTTGAAAATAGAGATTTACAAGTGTATTTATAGATGTTTGGAGAAGGATCTAATAGTGGAAGATCATTTGACTTTTTCAATGATCCAAATGATTAGTAGTGGCTAATGATTCCTCACCCATGAGGATGAAGGCCATTTAAAAATGGTTGAGAAAAGCATTGGGTTGGTTAGCTGACTCATCAAGACTAAGTCAATTTACTTGACAACTTAGGGGATGAGTCATAAGAGGTTGAAAAAGTTGTGGATTTGGTTGGGATGAGGGAGAAAAAGGTGGGATATGTTTTGATGAGATGTAAAATGTATATTTTATTATTTAAAATAAGAATTTAGGTGTACATAATAAACTAATTTGAATTTATTCAATTATTTGAATTTGGAGCAGATATGTAATTTATTAATAGAAGAATTATTAAATAGATTAGGTGGATTTTGACACTAAATGAAATTTAGGTGTCTACATTTGATCCTCTTTGAAATAGTGTTGTGAAGCAATACTATTTTGAATAATAGTAGAAGAAGTAGAGTGTTGATGATTAAAAATGAAAAATTTGTCCCAAATAAATGAAAATGAGTGTGATGATTCCCCCTTGAGGGTTTGTGCGACAAAATGAATAAACACAAAAAATTTATGAAAAGAGGAAATGGTCAAAACATCATGGATGAATGATAAATCAACTTACTATAAAATTAATTTCAAAATTTCAAGGTTTTGATTGCATAAAAAGGTTGCCCCTAGTTAATGAAAACTACAGTATTGATTTGAAAGACAATAATTTAACCATTCAGAGATTGCACACTTATTGTTTTGCTAATGATGTAAGGGTCAATTGAGTAGTTGTGGAAATGATATAGCCCAAAAATAATAAACTGTAGATCTAAAAATAGAAAAAGATATTGAATTTGAAAATGATTGCATTGATTTTATGCTGATATATTATTGCAAGATTTTAAAAATAAATTCAAAATGAACTGATTTAATGTTTCTAGAAATTTTGGAAAAATTGATGAATAATGAGTTGGATTATGGGACAGGGGCAAATATTTAATAGTATATAATAATATAAGTAGAAGAAATGGGGACTAGAAAATTATTTATGCAAATTTATTTCTGAGGTTAGTAGCTAAGAATTGCGATTTGAGAGATTTGCTCTGAGGCTTGCAAGGAAATATGGACCATATTCCACACCACGAGCATTGAGTGGAGAGAGTGAGGAGATTCTAGAGACTTGAGATGAGCATGCCTCCAATGAGTGAATTTATTTTTGATTTTTTTAATATTTATTAGGGCTTAAAGTTGGAGAAAATCAAATCACTATTATCAAAATGGTAATTTTAGCATCAAAATCAATGATTTTGTTGGGTTCAACAATGATTTCATTAAACATGGCAGCAAAATTACAAAATAAGGTAGCATTTTTGTTTTAGGTTAAAATGGAAATTTCACTATTTTGGTAGCATCAAAATCATCAAAACAAGTAGTGAAATCATTGAAACTAGAAATGAAATCATTGGTGTTAGAAGCGATTTTGCTTGGGGTAGTAACAGTTTCATTTCAAAGTGTCAGAGGTGAATTTGTAAATATCAAGAGTGAATTTGTAAATAATAGTAGTGATTTTCTGCTGTATAAGGATGAAATATGAATGATAAAATGGAATGAAAGAAAAAAAATGTTTGTGTGATTGATGTTTTTTGCTATTTTGATTGACTTTTTTGTAATATAGTGAGAATGATGAGTAGAATTAATGAAATGCTAACATTCATGACCTACAAGAGGTATTACCAGTGCTTGTTATGTGAGAGCAAAGATAAAAAATAATGGTATAGATGGTGAGCTTCACTGAGTATGAGTTTTTCATGTTAGAGGTGAGTGGATTATCCTATATTGCCCAGATGCCTAAGGTTCAAGTAGATAGAGCTCTATTGATAGCATTGGCAAGAGATGACACAATGAGATGAACACATTTAACTTATCAATAGGGGAGATGACCATTACACTGGAGGACATGTATCAAATTTTAAGTACCCTAATATCAGGTAGACATGTTTATTGGGGATAAGGTCCACATGAGGTGATATTATATCAAATTTTTGGTGATGGTTTGATTTTGGTGGTGAGAGGTGGGATTGATGTTGACTATTGTACTAATTTAGAGATGGATTCTCTTACTATCATACTCATGGTTGTTGTCAATGGTATATTGCTTCCTTAAAAGAGAGAGGCTATGTCTTATTGGTTTGTTATACCTGATTAGAGACATGATGGATATGGGAGAGATATTTGCATGGGGTCCATACATGTTAGCACACTTATACCATGATGTCCATCATTTTATATATTTAGGTTGGATATATATTAGGCTATCGACATTACTATAGGTTTTGTTTTGGGATCACATTATGATTGAGATGCTTGCTGGTCATATGAGCATATTAGTGGATGATGAATCATTTACATATGGATGCCATGTTATTATTGGGACATGCAGATATTTGGGAGATCTAGACTTTTATAGGAGGGCGATTGATGAGGTAGGTGATGATAAGATCACCTATAGATCATATAGGGAGATTGTGTTTTAATGTCCACATGAGGATCTTCACATGGAATACATGATGACCCCTTGATATATCATTTGGAAACATGTTTATACTATAAAGAGATATCACCTAAATAGGGTGATGATATAGTTTGGTGTGAGGTAGCATATACTAGCTGGACCACATGTTTTTGCACATTTAGTGAGGGAGAGACCATAGTAGGGGATGATGATTGATCCAACCATTGATGATCATAGCTAGACATAGTTATAGACAATTATATGGAGTGATTAGAGAGACATCATTGATGTAGGAGTGGTAGATGGTTATGTAAATTGGTGGGATAGACATAGACCATTGAGATTGACTATGCCATACATGCTACCATCAACATAAAAGTAGAGGTTGGTGGCTCTTTTGAGTAGACATCCATGAGGTATAGGTTTAGGAGCCTAAATTAAGAGGGTTATTATTAGAGATAGAGGATAATCATGAACATGAGGTAGAGGACATACTATGGAGGCTAGTTAGATTTATGATGTACAAATGATAGATCTGGAGGATATTAAGATTTTGTGTGAGGTAGGGGTTGACATTGATGTTGATAAAGGGATGGAAGTTGATATAGACCAAAGGATTGGAGGAGATACCCCATTGGTAGAGGTGGATAGACCAAGATGATGATGATAGGTAGGGGTTGACTATGAGAAAAACACATGACATATATATAGAGAGAGGGGATGTGGCTAGGTCTTCGCATGCTTAAGATCTAGTGAGGAGTATGCATTTATTGATAGACTCTAAGAGGAGATTAGGGATCAATAAAGAGATCAATGGATTACACTAGGAGGTGGCTAGGTTGTAGAGTGTAGTAAAAGATAGAGGGGATAGGACTGCTGAGATCACATGACTATAGTCTAAGGTGGATAGGATATAGACTATTATATATGGGATGGATGGGAATGTTATGGCCATAAGATTGATTACACATGATGTAGGACCTAGATGCCAGATTATACATCACTCACACACAATTACAAGAAAGAGAGGGACACATCTTGGATTGAGCTTATAGAGGCTAGAGTATTATTAGCTAGAGAGGGACATGTAACTACTTTGGATAGAGTGAGAAAGACACATACTATAGGAACTTATATGAGGGGGATGTACCACAAGACCAAAGGGAACTATATTTTAGAGAGTACTATATTAGATGATCAACTACTAGATATGTTTAGATAGTGGAGTAAGAGAGGTCAGTGGGATGGGTACAGTGTGTGATGGGTCCTCCATGAGGCACACCATGATGTGGAGAGATATTCCATAGACTATAAACTCCATCTAAGGGATGGGATGAGACATAGATACAAGGGATATTTTGATAGATAGATTCATTGATGTATACATATATGGAGATGTACCTTTTTATATAGACATGTTATATATATATATATTCATGATGATTTAATGATACTTTTTACTATGGATTAGACATTGATGGACTATTTAAGGGTTTACATGGATTTTATGCATGTTTGATAGATGTATAGATATATGGCAGCACTAGTTATATTTCCTGCATTTTGATTTATGCTAGCATGTTTTAATTATTTCAACATATTTATTATGAATGTATGATTTATGTAAATGATTAGATGATGTGTATAGATGTAGATTGTGATATAACTGAATTTACTTTATTTATATTCTTTGCATTGTATTTCTAATAGTATTTGAGATTTGAACAACATAATTTTTAATATAACATAAAACACAATACCACCAATGATATTGAATAATCATGATGAATGTTGATGCTTTAATCATTTGAAAAAAATAAATAATGAATTTTGTTGTAGAAAAGTACATAATGATATATTAATAACCATACTATATATGCATTTCACAAAATAATCTTTATAAACACATAGAAAACAATAATGAAAATAAGATGTAAAAACAAAAGATTAAGCTAAGTGATTGAAACACACACAAAATGTTAATGAAAAAAAATTAATCTAAATGATTTTAACAAAATGATAGTGTTAGATTTGTAAGAATTGGAAATAAGAATGGCACAAATAACTAGATAAAGAGTAAATCAAAAAGTGAAAATACTTGATAAAAGAAAGGAAAATAACTATTGGAATGGCTAGAGATAAAAATGAAGTTAAATAACCAACTTAATGGCTAAGGATAAATAAATGGATAAAAATAACCAAGTGAATGGTTAGGGATAAAAAAAAACAAAACAATAATGAAAATGAACAAAGAGTATAAAAAGTGGAAAAGTTGTAAACAAAGAAATCTAAACAAGGACTAGATAATTTTAGCCAAGAGTGAGGCTAGAAATAAAACAATCGAGGGAAAATATGAATGATAATCTAGTATATATTTGGGGGAATGGATGATGGTAAAGGTGGTGGCTAATCTGGACCTATAGACCCCATGACTCTAAGTGTTACCTACATAATCCACCTTAGAGTTTATGTGGGGATATCAAGCTAGATGTAGTTCTCCCAATACAGGAAATGATGATAAAGTAGATGATTGATGAAGTATATTTTGAATTTTCGGATGAAAAAGATGTGCAAGTGACCCACCCAAGAATTTATGAATGATGTAGAAGATAATTAAACATTGTGGATGTTTCTAGGATGTTTTTGTGTTTTTTTTATATTTTTGAAATAAGGAATATAATAGACATTTTTATAGTATTATGAGTAAGAATGCAGGTTCACATATAAGAAAAATAACCCTAAACTTTAGCATGTTATAGGATAAATAACTAATAACTGACAAATTGATAAAATTAGGAATATAAAATGGATGATTGAAAAATGATGCCCCCAAGTAACTAGGGTAATTATAGATAATGGTTTATGGATGGTGCCAAAAGCTTGGTTTTCACCATGGTACTTATCTAAAGTGCCAGTAAATTAGTTTTCACATCTGGATGATCTATATACACATTTTGGATTTTTTTTTTACTTTTCCCTCTTTTTTTTATTTTGATTTTGTATATATATATATTTTATTTTTGACCTTGGATATATAAATAACAACATATAGAATCATGTTCAGGAATAGAATATTTTAAGGTGCATGATGTTCATAGGTTCATCAAACTCCTCTCCATCTTTTGTGGCTAGTTTGTAAGCTCCTGATCCATTTTTAGCAATAAAAATATATGGACCTAAGTATTAGGAATATAGGTTGTACCCTTGCTAAGGAGAATATTGTTCATGTCTACCTCAAACCTAGACCAACATTGGAGTGATATATAGGCTATGGGCTGCCCAATACGCATGTCTAACCTCTATATTTTATGGGGTTATCTCCCCTAGTTTTTCACCAAAACTCTCTTTAAGACCTAATATTATCTCAATGAAAATGGAAAATAGATAAAAATGATGAAAGGAACTATTTCAAGTGGTGATGTACCAATTGATTAGAGATCCACACTTAGTCATTTCCTTTAGAATCACAAATGAACCTGATGGAGACTACAACTGATTAGACTTCTTGTTGGTGTTTTAATCATAAATATTTGAGGTTAAGTAGGATTATACATCTTGAAGGACAAGGTAAACACTGCATAAGATACTTATGACTCTTTAAGAACAGTCATACTTGCTAACACTTCATACAACCTACAATAGACTAGTAACCTAAAGTTAGGTGCATGAAAGGACATAAAGATGACAATATAATTCATACATTTTTAAAATAAAACTATCATGAAGAACATTAAAATTAAACAAAAATACATAAGTATTCTCTTACTGATTCAAATGAGTACAAGGTAATTTTGACAAAGCTTTTTTACACCTAACTAAGGCATGCCAAAATAAGAGCTTAATTCTTACTTAAATAGAAGTTTGAGAGAGAGGAGGGAATATTATAGGCATGGAAGAGGATGTGAATGAATCGAACGTGGCAAATGGAAATTACAACATGCCTATTCCCCTCCTCATGCTTTGACATGCCTTCAATGAGCCCACTTTGGCATTGAGATCAGGCATGGAGGTTGTAACTCCAAAATTTGAATTTATTCAAGCCTTAACCATGCTTAAAATAACCCAATATTCATTCTAATTGAATGTACATAATGTAAATGGAATGTGGATAATCCTCTAAGAGGCATTGGGTAGCCTCCCTTTAATGTGCATGTAGAATGATCCTTGAAAGTACCTCTAACCTATCATAATGGCATTCATGTTGGGGTATGCTTGCCTAGGTGACAATTAACAATTCTTGAATATAGTTCATCAATGCTACCACACCATTAATTTATTGATAGACTCTTCTAATGCAAGATAAGTATACCTATTTTTCTTGTCCTTCAATTTTTTGATCATATTCACTATTTGAATGATCAAACAACTAAACTGGGATCTCAACTCATTTTAAAAGACTTAGATCATTATTAGGTTAACCCCTTATGCATTATAATTGATATATCTTGAGTTTTATTTTCATAAAAACACATTAGCCCTACATTAATAGGCCACTTAAACTGCTTCATATAATGACAATTTAGAAAGTGATAATAGAGTGATTTATAGGCACTTCCATGGATCATATAGTTTATGAATCATCAAGAGTCATGGGTATGAGTGCCTCTAAACTAAAAACATGATCCAAGTTTTATATTATCAATTTTTGATCATTTGAATTCATTTTTACTTGAATCTCTCTGGTCAATTCACTATTAGGGTTTAAGAGAGGTTTAGGAGTGTTTGGGGGTCTTAGGGATGGTTCATAGAGACCAAAGCTTGGATCTTTTAACCAATTATGCCAAATTAAATTCAATGGAGCTCCTCTCATTATCCAAAATTTTGGACTCCCAATATGCAACATGAAATCTATGATGAACATTTGAAGATGCTCTTTATGGGAGAAACATGCCTTTTGATCAGGCTCAGGATATCTATGGGCAAAATGAATAGATTTATTGCTTTTCTTGGATTCCAAATCAGCCAAAGGGTTTCCAAACACGGTGATGGCCTTCAAATTTTGGGTTAGAAATGTTCATGCATCCTAAATTATTCTCTGCTTCACCTTTTGATGACATAATCATAATGAAGGTTATGGATTGGTCTGTCTATAGACCTAAATCATGAACATTGGCCTAAAACCTATTGTTTCAAGGTATTATTGTATCACATATAACCTAAACATCACCTTAGATACCTCAGGAAGTATCATCATTGGCTTGATTGTATTACTTTATCCCCTTTAGATGTATATAGCCATGCATTCAAAAAAATTATACCTTTTTGCTTGTTGAACCAATCATGGAGGTCATTTTAGTGGCTACCAGAGGACTTGATCAGATGCTCCAAGACTCATTATTCCTCCCCAAATTCATTGTGCACACAAATAATCCCAATCTCTTTGATTTTGAGTTCAAAATTATACTTTTAGGCCCATTCCATATAGTTTGATTCTTATACATGCCAACCAGTGAGTCACTGTGATGATCAAGGGGCCTTAGGAGACCTTAAAGATCATTTCATGGTTAAACTATTTCATCTAGATGGAATTTGAGGCCAAACTTCATAATTAGGTCACTTTTGGGGTTTATATAGGGTTTGAGATGTCTACCATATTAATGATGGTTCATATGGTACAGACATCCAAACTAGGAACACATTTCATGAATATATAGGGGATTTACATCCTCATATTCCATGAATGGGATGGTTTCCCATGCAAAGGATGTGTAGAGATATGAATGTTAGAAGATGACATTAGGGCTATTTACAAACCATTTTGAGTGCTTATTTTCTTAACATTCATTCATAAAGGTTATCACTTAACTTCCAACTAATCCTTCATGAATCTTTATTCCATATGGATACTTAAAATTCCTTAGGATCTTTATCCTTGAGCATGCATATGGTGGAGTGGGTGAGCATTTGAATATGGTCTTCGAATTGACTATGTATAGGTTGAATGGCTCGAGTAGGGTTTGAAGGCATTTAAACCATTTTATTCACTTATTTTCACTTTAAAACTCCTTTTTAGGTCTCATACATATTCATACACCCCATATAGACCATTTAACCTATTATAGTATCTTGAAGGAACCTTAAGATGGTAGTAAGGTCTATGAATAGGCTCATGTGCTTGGTTATATTAGCCTATTTCCAAGGCTCTTGACTGTATATGTAGGTGTTAAACATTTGGAGGAGATCTAAGGAATCTTAACCACCATCTCTCATTGAAACAAAACCTCATATGGGTTCCAAATTATCTATAGACTCTTCATGGCATCCTTTTAACCCATAGACAAAAAATCACAGACAGGGCTTGGTCTGAGACAAAACTATGGGTATACCCACTATTTTTATAGACCAAGTGAATATATGAGTTCCTTTGATGGGTCATTATGACCATTAATAATGATTTTTAATACTTTTATATGCTTATAAAGGCCATAAACCATAATTTTGGCTCAAATTGGCATTAAACTAACTGCTGACTATGTGATTAAACATGAACACTTTGAGTATGGCCTTCATAATTGTCTCTAGAGGTATTTGTGATCATGGAAGTGTATATAATGTGTTTATGGGTATTATAATTCTTAGATGATTGTTTTCCAATATTATTTTCTTTGTATACCTTACCCTCCTCATGCTTAATGTTCAAGTCTGCATATGCCTATGTGGTTTCAAGCCTGCTTAGGTGTTACTCCACCTTCTTAGATGATGGACATCAAGTTTAAATTATCATTAAATAGTAAAAAAAATTACCTTTATTGTATGAACATTTCCTTTTATCTTAGACAAGATAAAGACATTAATATACATCAACAATGTCACATGTATTCTCCTACCAGTATGACTATCTATAGGGGTTTAGTTATTAGGCCTGTATGAGAAGGGGTGGTATACGTAGTGTTTAAAAATCCTATGTGAGAATATCATATCATCAACCAATTATTTAAGATGCACATCCAATAATAATCACACCAATCCTCATGCCTTTTATGGTATACACAGTGCCTTTTAAAGACACTCCTATAGTAGGCCTAAAAGGGCTGGGTATAGGTGTTCATTGGCCTTCTCAATTATTCACATGAGTATGTATGAACATCATCCTATGATATCATTTATATTAATGGTTCCAAGGAGTATGGAGGTTTGTTAACATGATATAAGCTTTAAAGGAAGGGTGGAGGAGTGAATGAAGAGGATTGTAGGGTGAATGAGGGTGAAACATAAACAACAGGGTTAGAACACAATGTGCATGGAAGTGGAAACCATGTGAAAAGACAAGGATACACACATGGTGTGAAATGGATAATAATGACATTTATTATATAAACCACATGGATCTTGAAGACCCTTATACATGTACCTTAGAGAATATGGAAATTTAGAGACAAAAATGAAGCATATACAACCCTAAAATGAAACCTCAAAAACTCATAAAAAACATAAATTTTGTAAAAGACCTTAAAATCTACTAAAAAATTATTATGTGGGTTTGAAGATAAGAGAGATGGTTTTTAGGCCTATGAGGCCACCATGAAGGCTAGGAAAGTTACTTTTAAGGCCATGATGACACTCCACCATGACTCCAACACCCTATTACATGTTCTTAAGTTGCATCTAAGGTTTTGTAGATGCTATTGAGCCACATACAATGCTAATCATACAATGGTTCTGAAGTATGCATAAGCCCTTTCTCCTTGAGATCATATGAGGTGACAAGGGGTCATTAGACCTCAAACCTAAGCAAGAAGGCATTAGAAACCTTAAAACACTCTATCAACTCTCCAATATAGTTAACAACTTCTGATGAAGACATCAAACCTCTATCCATTGTACAAACTTATCTATAGATCACATAAGAGATAGTCTTGAAGGTATGCTAGTGATATGAGCTCACACATGTGAGTTAAGTGCTAAAAATTCTATGTAAGGATCCTTAAAGACCTAAGGAAATAACATCTATCACTAGTTTGAGTAGACAAGTCCAAAATCCATGAAAACCATTTAGTCTAATTTGGCTTGTGTAGATGAGAAGGGCATATAAATTACTTAAATTCTTAAGGAATGTTCATAAAGTTCATGAAACCAATACCCAAATAAATACCCATGGGTGGAATTTTTTTGAGTCTACTTTATCTAGTTATGATCTTGGGCCCCCATTCTCTCTCCTCTATAACTTGAAGAGCTCTTTGAGTATACCAATGAGATCGAGGGAGAAATGGCATGGTTTTGAGTTTACATGGCACTAAGAAACATTTATTTCTTCTCTATTTGACATTTTTGACCTCCATCTACAAAATCATGAGTTCACTTGAGCTGGTCCATACTGTTTAGATCTATACTACTTAAGAAACATCTACAACCTACCATTTTATCTACTATTATTCTTTTTTTAGACTTAAAACATCATTAACATGTGTTTTGGAGGGAAAATAAGAGTACTATGACACTTTGAACCTGATGATAAAAATTGACAAAGTTGAAAAGTCACTATTTAACATGTGTGGGTCCCATTTAGAAGGATTTAGGCATTGATTATGGTGATAATGGATTTAATGAGGTATGAAATGGTCTAATGATGGCTTGATGAGGTTTATGAGGTCTATTAGAGGTGTTTGGGGTGACTTAGTGGTCTATTAAGGCCAGATTAGGTCTCATTATGACCAAAAAACATTGAGTTGAACACATATATGACCTTAAAAGTGTATATCAATTAAGTTATCAAGTCAATACATATAAAATACATTTACGACCTATGAGAAACCTCAAATTAACCTTAAGACACCTTCCATGATGTTCCTTGAAAGCTTGAAAGTAAACATACCTCATGTTATTAGGTAGAATCAATGTGTTAATGAGCCTCTATCAAACTACCTTGTCAATTCACCTTCACCATGGCATATTTCACATGTTGGAGACCCATAAAAGTGACTGGGGACCATCTAAGCATGTTTTATCATCATATTAATACTTGACTCAAGATGGAAAGGAGATATGAAGACTGATAAGGCAAAGTTATAACCATGACAAGACCATGGACTATTTGAACAACCCTCACAACTCACAAGGATAAGATGTAATTATGAGACTATTAATAGACTAATAGACTATTAATAGACTAATGTTTAAGGCAATAGGTTGATCTATTTCTAGGTTTGGGACTATAAAGTGATCAACATTTTTGGTGACTCAGCTAGCTTGAATAACTTGCTGGTTAAAGAACTCAAAATTTTTTGAACCTGATCTTGATGGCTTTAACATATGGGACATGACTACACATGGATTTTTAATTATACCTTGCATACTTTAAAATAATGAGACACAACAAATAAATAAATGGAAAATAGGAAAAGACACATAACTACCACCAACAAGACTAAACAATAAACACAAGCACATGTGTAGAGGCACTTGGAGAGAAAAGACAACTCTATCTATGTATGTAAAAGAGAAACATGATGAAAAATGGTAGAAAAACTTGAGTAACATCCCATTGATAGGGATGGGGAGTTCCTCACCATTAAATCTACAAAATTGAAAGGCATTACTTCCTTTATAGCTGGTGATGATGTAAGGTCCATTCTAAAGGCTATCAAACTTGGAGGGTTTTCCTAGCTTTACACGGTCCTCATCCCACTTGAGGATGACATCTCCCTATTATAATGTCCTAGATGAATTCCTCTTATCAAATTATTTCTTAACTTGATGCTGGTTGGACCACATGGTTTGCATGGCACTATCCCTTGTCTCCTCTAACTATCTTAGCTCATTCATCCTCACTTGCAATACATTATCTTCCAAGAGCTCAAGTTGGTGATCAAGTTTTAATTTAGGAATTTCAAAGGAAATAGGAAATATTACCTCTCTAACATAGACAAGGAGGTATGGAGAGTGTCCATTAGACCTTTTAGGTATAACACTATTTGCCCATAAGGCAGTTCTCAACCTTGTATGCCACTCTCTTTGACTATCCTCCATGGTTCTCTTGATAATCCTTATCAAGTTCTTGTTTGTGGAATCCGCTAGTCCATTTCCCTATGGGTAATAGTTGGAGGATGCCTTAAGATAGATACCATATCTAAGATAACACTCATATACCTTAGTACTAATGAAGGCCAAGGCATTCTCAGAGATGATTAATGAAGGTATGCCAAATCTAGTCACAACATTGTCATAGAACTCCAAGATTGAGTTCTCATTAGCCTCCTTAAGTGTAACAGTCTCCACCCACCTTGTGAAGATTCAGTGGATCTTATGAACCACTTATTCCTAGCAATGGAAGGGGGGTAGATCATTATTATGAAATCTAAGCCATACTACATGAAGGGTTGCTCAACTTGGATTGGTTGTAAGGGAAGGGAAACTCACTTCTATTTGTCAGTGAACATGGCACACTTTGAACACCTTCTAACCCAAGTGTGTGAATATCTAAACAATGTAGGCCAAAAGTACCCGTCTCTAATGATTTTGGAGGCCATGGTCTTGGTAGGAAAGTTCCCACTAGTAGGTTCATCATGAAATTGCTCAAGTAGCTTGTCAATTTAGCTTGATTCAACACATCTCAAAAGCATGCCCCTATATATTTTTTAAAGATAAATCCATCTATCATGACATAGGGTATTATTTTCAATAAAAATTTCCTCCTTTTGGTCTTATCTAAGCCCATAGGACATTAGCCTAGTTAAAGGAATTTGACCACATCATTGGTCTAATTGAGGGGAGTGATACTTGTAGCTTCTTATTAATTGTCATGGAATGCCAACACTTTATATTTTTCTTCCTTTACCTCTACTTCAAGATGCTCACATAAACCTCTAACTCTAATTAAATTAGTCACTCTCACTTCAATGTCATATTCCATGCACTTTGTTACCCACCTAGATCTCTTCTCACTTAGATCTATGCTGAGTATAAACTCTTTGATGCTTGGGTGTACTACCATAACTATGAACCTATTTTTATACACCATGTGCCTAAAATTATTAAATCACCCCATAATATAAAGCACATGATTCTCCAAAAATGTATACCTTTACTCATTTCCTTATAAGGCTTTACTAAATAAGGTAATTGATTATTCTAAGTCTTCAACATTCTATTGCATAAACATATCAGAAATTGCATCTAATGTAGATAATGTATAAAAGACAAAATCTTTGTCAAATTCAAGGTTAAGGAGTGTATTATCTTGAGATATGCCCTGTTTGATGGCCCAAAATCTCATCTTTCCTTACTTTTTCCATGTGAAGTTTTTATGATTCCTAAACATGTGAGTAAGAAGCTTGACTGATTCTACAAAACCTAGGATAAACCTCCTTATAAAGTTGATCTTCCCTAAGAATATCTATAAAAATTTATTGTTTTTGGGCATGGGTAAGGCCAATATTTATTGAACCCTATTAGGGTCTATATAAAGACCATCCTTTGACACCACATGTCCCAATGACCTACCCTCATGAACAACAAAGATGCATTTTTGGGATTCAATGACATTCCAGAATACCTACACCTATCAAATACCAACTTCAAATTTGCCATGTGATCTATTGGATCCTTTGAGAACATAGTGATGTCATCAAGATAGATGAGCACCATATCATTAATCAAGCCCTCAAAGGAAACATCCATTTCCCTTTGGAAAGTTGCCCCTATGTTAGATAGTCCAAAGGGAATTTTCCTGTATGCATAAGTTCCCCACTTTGTAGTGAAGGTAGTCTTATGTCTATCCTCTTCCTTGACTGATATCTGATTATATCTAAAGTAACCATCGAGTAAAGAAAACCTATGTGACCTTGAAACCTGTTAAAGGATCTGATCTATGGAGGGCAATGGGTAATGGTCCCTAAAATACACCTTGTTAAGGTCTCTAAAGTCAACACATAGGTATATATCCACATTATTCTTCTTGATAGGCACAAGGTTTTATACCTATGAGGAGTGCTTAATGGGGAATATGATCTTAGATTCAATCAATTTGAAAAACTCTCTTATCATGAGCTCTTCTACCTTAGGGTTGACTGGTATTTGCTTCAACATTATCAGTTTTGCATTATTTTCCAACTCTATGGTGTGTTGGGATAGCTTGGAGTTAAATATTTTTAGATCATGGTATTCCTATGCAAACACATCAACATATTCTTAACATAAGATAATGAAGGAAACTCTCTCTTCTAATGTGTTTACTTTTCCCAACTTAAGCAATTTGTTCTTAAAGATGACTATCTTCTCATAATGTTCTTATTTAGTTGATATAATCACCTTATACCTTCTTATCTAATCATATTCATTGAATATTATCTCTAATGTCACTAATCCCTTGGGAATTTTTTTAGACATTAGCAGCACTATTTGATCATCAAACTGATGCTATAATATGCCTTGATTCTTTTGATAGAATTTTGCCTCATGTATGAGAAATCAAATAATATTCTCATCACTATCAAAGACATACCAAATCACCTCATTGTTAGGTATAGATTCCTTACATACGACCTTGATTTGTGATTATCCTTGAGTGCCCTTGACTCCATCTATAATGTCATATTAGGCACCAATGGTTGCAAGTCTATCTTCATGGTGATTGGACTAGTTTGGTATGGATCATATGTCAAATGATAAGAATTCCTCCAAGAGGTCCTATACTTGGTTATTATAGGCCTTTAATAGATTATTCATGACTTTACTAACATACATCACTTGTTACACTACAATCTCACTATCAACTTTCATTTGTAAAAGTTTGATTCCTCTTCTCCTTACCTCTTGTAGCCCATGTATAAGGGCTTCATACTATATTGTGTTTTAAGTACAACTAAATTAGAACCCTAATACTAAGTAGTACTTATTATTTTAAGGGGAAACAAGCATTACTCTATCCCCACTTCCATTCTTTGACCTTGATCCATCAAAGAATAAAGTCCATATGCCATCACATTCTTGAGTTGGTCTTGTGAGACTAAAAACAACAACTCCTTATTCATGCATGTAGAATACCCCTAGGCCTACCTCCTCAATGGTATTTTAGGGGTAAAATCCATGGTTATCAACTACCCATTCATCAAGGACTAGATATGAGATGCCTTCAAGATGTTCCTTGGGTTCTTGGTCATTGACATTCTCATCCTCATCTAGTATAGTGTAGTTTACATTAGAGAGGTTGGGCATATAGGGTTATAAGTGGAACCCAAAAATAGGTTCAAACCTAATAGTGACCCTTATCCCATATCTAGTCCTAAATACCATTTATGAGCAATCAGATAAAAGGTATCTCCCAATATTTATAGTGAAATCCTTAGATAGGCATAAGGCAAAGTATGGAGGTAGATCAACAACCATGACATCTTGTGAGATAGTGTAATTGGGGCATGATGCTAACAAAATTTTGATATCCTTTAAGACAATTAATATATTTTTGGGAGATCCATATAATTTTAATACTCCTTTTTCATTAGGTTCATATTTAAGCTCTAGTTTATCAGTTATGGATTTTGGCATGATTGAGCTTGAGGAACCACTATCTATCATGCAATTTTGGACAAGACAGTCTCATATAATGAATGATAAGTATAATGGATGTGGATTAACTACTTGGGAGCTTGTAATTCACTAGGATAACTATCATTGGTGTAAACTACACTCACCTTATCACCTTACTTGTTCATGAGAGAGAGCTTAGAGAGCTCTTGTTGGAGAAGATATTTTTGCCCTAGAATAAGTAGAGCATCCCACATATGAATTATAACATTGGATTTGTTCATGTAGTCCATAATGTTTAAGGGATAATTGGCACTCTTGGGTTAAAACTTGGAAGTTGAGGCATCATTTTTGACTTTAGTAAATTGAGGAATAAATGGAGTTTTTTACTATTTCCCATCTTTGAGATGTCTACTAAGTTGGAGAGGTCTTTTTGAATGTACTTTGACTGGAAGGATACTGATTCACTTGAGGATGTGTTGGAGATGCCTTATAATGTCCCAAGTAATCATTAATCATTCTCATTTTAGCCCTTGTGTGGACTACAACTAAATCATCTAAATTTACTACATTCTACCCCAAGTTTGCTACCACTTGCTTAAAAGTGTGCTCACCTTAATATAAGTTTGAAATTATGGTCTTAGTATGTGTGTTACTCAAAATCCCTCCTTGTTGGCTTGGTATTTATGATGGTGTCATGGCAGACATATCACCATGAGGCATTGGAGGACCTTGTTGTGGAGGAGGCATAGTGTCATGATCTTGAAATGTAGGAGCCTATTACATACTAGAATTATAATATGTTTCCCCAATTGAAGACATCACCATCTCATTTTATTTCCAATATGGAACAGACCATTGAACCTCCTATACAAGATTATTTTGTGTTGGTACCAATGCCCTTGAGCTACTTGCAACATTAGGGTTATAAATATTGTAGGGTTTGGCCTATATGATATAACCTTGGGCTTATTGGTTGGGTGGATAAGGGGGTATATTATAGGGATAAGATGGATATGGGGCCTGATATGGGGGTTGATAGAGTCTATAAGAATTATATTGCTACCTCTTTAAGGTTACCAATTTGTTGTTTTGTCCTTTTAGTAAAACTTCAATCTTTCCAAGCCTATCTACTTGGCTACCATCAGATTGGCCTAATTATTTAGAGTTATCAATGGAGAAATGGTTGGAGCTCATGGAATAGGGTCATGAGGGGCCTAGGAGTCAATTTTACTACTTCTATTAAGAAATTTTCTACTCTGATGGATATTTCATATGCCTCCAGTAATGTGGTCCCACTCATAGACTATATAATTATAGAAATATTATAATTTAGTACTCTTAAATAATATATAAAGGCATAAATAGGTTAGGATTAATAATGATAGGGATCCCATCCTATTTATTTTGAAATATATAGTTAAAATCAACCATAGATTCCTGGGGTGCCCTCTAATTGAGGCAAGTTTCTCAACTAGTGATGCATGGTCACTTCTATCTTTGAGTGTTTACAAAGGTAGTCATGAAATTCATCCCAAGTGTTTATGGAGGTAGGAATAAGAACTATATAACACTTAAGATATTTGCATCTTAAAGAAGTTTCTAAGAGTCTCATGGCTACATTTTCTTGGGTGATGTTGCGTACTGAACGTAGGTTTGATATATTAGCTATATGTTCCATAAGAGTGGTGGAGTTTTCCCCTATGAAATATGGATTTTTTTAAAAAAGTAGCTAGGATATAATAAAATTGGTTGAGTTTTAAAGGGTTTCCACCATTAAAGGGTACACATGCTTTCAATTTAGGCCTTGCCATTGGGATTGGTGGACTTGTAGCAGGTTGTGTATGGATAAAATTGGAAGAATTAGGAGACTTGGGAGAATTAGGGGATGGGGGGTTTGATTTATGTCTAGGAACCCTCTTTCTCCTTGAAATATCTAAAGATAATTCAAAAAACTCAATATTCTTACCTTTTAAAGATGACATAGTGGAAACCTTTTGCATGAGACTACCTTCTAATCTGCCACTGAGTGTTCTTAGTACTCAAAATATCTTCCAACATTGTCAAGATTATCAAAGTAGGTTTCTAAGGCACTTGATAGATGGTACCACTAAGCATGCCATAACTATTAGGAATATACATTTCACCCTTGCTAAGGAGAAGATTGTTGATGTCTACCTCAAACCTAGACCACAATTGGAGTGACATATAGGCTATGGGATGCCCAATATTCAAGTCAAACCTCTAGATTTAATGGGGCTAGCTCCCCTAATTTATCACTAAAAATATCTCTAAGACATAATATTATCATAATGAAAAGGGAAAAGAGATAAAAATGATGAAAGGACATACTCTAAGTGATGATTAACCAATTGATTATAGATCCACTTTTAGTCATTTCTTTTATAACCACAAATGAACCTAATGAGCACTACAAATAGTCTTTGGCAAGCACCAACTTGCAAGGAGGCACCAACACCTTAGATGACTCAACACCAACTAAACCACATAGAAATTTTGATCACAGTTATAAAAATATGTTACTTACACAATAGATGATTATCACCTTCTTCTATTTTTCACACACTTCTATCTCTCTCAAATAGCCTTCTAGGCCTCATTGCTATATAAGCCCTCTTCTTGACTTGATTAGGCCATATATCCTTGATAATAATATATAGTATCCTTGTTATATCTTCATGGTAGTTTAAATATACCTATTTTATGGTATAAAAAACCTCCTTAAGATCAAAAATCTTCTATCTCATTCGCTTCTTCAACCATTCCTTTTCACACATAAATAGGCCTATTAGGCCTTATTCTTATACTTGACTCTTACTTGCACATACCTTGGTAAGATAAAAACCTTTACACACTTGTATTACTATTATAATTGGTGAAATAACATGTTTCAAAAGATAAACAACCACTACATAGGTCAAACACCACTCATAAGGACCAAAACCACCATTAGACCTAATAGAGACCTAATGTAATTAGGCTTTCTCAAATCACATGTTTTATCTTGACCACCTTGAAACATATTGAGTCTAAAAAAATGGGTGAAAAAATTCACACAAAATTTAATTATACCCATTATATTCTCACATTAGGTCCCCAACACCATTTTTCTCATTTCATTCCTTGAACCACACTATTAGGCCTTCTTACTGCCAGAAAGTCTGCGAACCAAAAATAAAGCACACAACCAATTTTATCAAACAAAATTACCTTTAAATAACATGGATATAACATCCATAAATTCATATTCATTACCATGTTATTGAAACACTACAACATAGGTATTAAAGCCTCTAACTCACTCTTGCAACATGACCACTCAAAACTGCTAACACAAAACCTTGTCATGATCATTTGACCAAAAAAATTTGTAAAAGAAAATTTAATCACTAATAATTCACTAATAATAACATTACACACCATAATAACATTTTAATGTGCATCAAACTCTTTAACTTTGGGCAAATCACCTCAAACTCAACTCTATTAGATGAGTATTCAGATCTGCCTGAATGCTTCAAAACCTAGTCATCATACCTTTGAATTTACACACTAACATAAAGAATCATAAGGATAAATTATATATTAAAATTATCCTATTAAATCCATATAAAAACTTCAAATACAAAAACACCATGGTCTAGATCAAGAATTTAACTTGTAGACCAACCACTAGTCTTTATTACACACTGTCTTAACTCACTCAGATAGGCAAATTTGTGAAAAAATTATCAAACACTTAAATTGAATTTAAAACTCTCTCTAAGGCATGAATATGACACACAATACCTATACAAAATATTCAATCACTCAAGAGCATCAATCTACCATGCAAAGGCCTTCAATAACAACAATTCTAGAAACACGCATTTTGCATTACAGAACCAATTAGTGACTGGATCAATAAGATGACCAAAATTATTGGAAAAGAGACTAGATATTATCCTCAAAAATTTATGAACCTAAAATTTTATTCTTTAACTTATCCCTCCATCCATTCACTTCTTCTAGTCAATGTAAATTTTGAGAACTACACATACTTCTTTACAAATATGACTGTAATTGATTATTTTCTCTCTTCTCTTTAATGAATTCCACCTATAGGTTAATGAGAGAGTTTAATAAAATAAATAATAATCAAAATAACCTTTCCAAACCATTATGAGTAATTTTGAGTCACATCTCTAACATCAGGTTTAACTTAGGGTTTTAAGGCACTAAAAACTAGTTTTCAATCTTAGAAATCATTCATAAGGGATTAGAATTTATTACAAAAATAATGAATGGATAATACACATATTAAAATTAACCAACTACCATGAATTACTAAAGATCCCATGTAAAGGATTGATGAGCCAACAAGCATGAGAGAATCCTTCTTGGGTCTGCAACACCTCATTTTGACACTTGAGATACCTTAAATCCACTTTTTATGCTTTATTCTTCAACTAAAGACCTAAAAATTCACCAACACACTTGAAAAAACATTTCAAGCCTCAAACCATGCTCACATGATCTCACAAGCCTCCAAACCTAATCATGATGCCTCATCATGCCACTTAGCATCTTAAGACAAGGTCTGTGAGAAGACCACTAATAAAAAACATACCCCTTTGGATCACTTTGAGAGTCATGTGACTGAATCTACACATTTATCACATGATCTAAAAATATATTTCAAAACTTAAAGTACATACACATCCATATCATCATCATCATCATCATGCCTCTATAAGGCATATCCATGCTTAAGAACTAGTCCTTCAAACATACCTACTGGATCTTCAAGACTCCTTCTGTAGTTCACAACTCATGTCCAAAAATTTGAGATAGGATTAAAAATATATTCCATAATTATCATTTTACCAAGACTTCTCAAACCATATAGGTCATTTTCTAAGACTGAACTAGCCTTCCGTATCATATAAGACAAGAAGACAAAAGACATTAGTTATCTTTAAATTATCTCTCTCTAAACTCATGAAGCCCTAAAGACCTTCATTCCATTGTAGGTGAAATATAAAAATAATTCACACTAAAAAACCTCATACCATGCTCAACCACTACCATACATCTTCTCACAAGCCTTAGTCTACTCACCTCACTATGCTACCAAGCCTTTACCTTCTCACTAATTCTCTTCATGCAAATAAATAAGCCAAGAACTGAACTTGAAACCTCCTCTAAAATCTTATGTACCTTTTACACATTTTTACATAGTGTTAAACATATTATCACTTACGTGAGCTCACTCAGTTCACCAAGCTTCACTATTCATGCCTTCACCAAGATAAGACTAGGCTTCAGAATACACCTTGTCTACAAAGACTTGCTTCTTATGAAATTGGTCAAAAATTACCTTATTAAAAAAGGACTTAAACACAATCAACACTCTCTTTCTGATGATCTCTCGTAGTAATACAAAACAACACTACTCATAAGCTTGTCACATCATAACATTATACCAAGACTTTATGCAAAACTCAAAGACCTACTAGACCATGCTTAAGCCATCATGATCACTTACCATGAATATTAACAAGAGAACCTATGTGACATAAATTACACTCAATTACCTTTGACATCAATACATTAACATAATAACAAGAACATACCTCAACATATAGCATTTGCAATAGGCCTATTCCCTTCCTCATGCATTGACAAGCCTTCAATGAGTCCACTTTGGCATTGAGATTAGGCATGGAGGTTGTAAATCCAAAATTTAAATTTATTCATGCCTTAAAATGCTTAAAATATCCCAATATTACTTCTAATGGTAGTTACACAACACAAATGGATTTTGGACAGACCTTCAAGAGGTGTTGGACAACCTCCATTCAATGTGCATGTAGGATAGTCCTTGAAACTACCTCTAACCTAACATAAAGGCCTTGATTTTAGGGTATGATTTATTGGGTGAAAATTAATAATTCTTGAATATACATCAATGCTACCACACCATTCTTTACTTTCTAAACTTTTCTACTTGCAAGATAAGTAGACCTATTTTGCTTGTCCTTCAACTTTATACGCATATTCACCATTTGAATGATAAAATAGATAAAATAGGATCTCAACTCATTTGAAAAGACTTATATCATTATTAGGTTAACCAATTATGTATTAGGATTGATATCTCTTGAGTGTTCTTCACTTACAAACACATTAGCCCTGAATGACGAGGCTACTTGAACTGCTTCACAAATTGATATTTTAGAAAGAGATAAAAGAGTGATTTTTAGGCACTTTCATGGATCATATTGTAATTCAATCATTATAATAAGCATTGAGATTACCCTTTACATATTTTAAAACTTCTAGTTAGGCTCTGTAATACATCTTATTCCCAAAACCCTATAAACTTGCATTTTCAAGGAGTGACCATATAGTTTATATATCATCAGGAGCCATGGGTATGAGCCCCTCTAAGCTGGCTATTAGAATTATAACTATTAAGAGGCGGGGTGAATTAGTGGCCTTAAAAAATTCATTCAGTGCCACTTATCATTCTTGAAGCATTAATTCAAGGACATACATCAACCAATCTATAAATAAGCATTCACATAATCATACAACATATGAACACAAGAGATATGTGGGAAAACCTCATGGGGATAAAATAAAATAAAACATATTTTATATTATAGTACTATAATAAATTAATCAATATTTAGTGAGGCACAAACCCCACAAGGAGCACCAACCCTTCACTAGTAAAGTGCCAACTTATAAGAAGGTACCAACCCCCTAGGTGACTCAACATGAAATTAACCACCTAGAATCTCTAATAACCTTTGTACACATGTTTCTCACTCAAATAATGATGATCATCTTCTTTTCCTCTTAACACTCTTCTATCTTTCTCAAACAGGCTGCTAGGCCTCTTTGCTCAATATGCATCTTACTAGGCTTATTAGGTCAACTAACCTTGACATCCACATGTAGAAACTATATTATATTATCATAATAGTCTACCAACATTTTTATAATTGTATATAAGGCCTCTTAATCCTTCCCAATCTACCCTCTTCTTTGTTCATATGAGTCTTCTCTACTGCACACTCAATTAGGCTAATTAGTCCTTGATCGTATACTAGTCTTTTGCTCTCATACACCTTGGTCATCCAAAAAAAAATTCACACTTGTATTACTATTAAAATATGTCATATAACACATTTCATACATGAAACAACCACTACATAGGTTGGTCATCACTCATGAGAACTAAAACCACTATTAGGCCTAAAGGAGACCTAATGCAATTAGGCCTTGTCAAGCAACATGTTACACTTATCCCTACTGAAACTTATTGAGACTTCATACACTGATGAGATAGTTCACACATACCTCATTAAAACCCTTATAACATCCATATAGGTCCATACCACTTTTTATTCCAATTCACAACTTGAACCTCATCATTAAAATTACTCACAATTAGGTCGTCACACACCTAGAAAGTTTGTCTTAAACAATTGAAGCATACAACCAAATTTTACATGAAACCATAAAATATAGAACATAAATAATCTTAAGGTCATCAAAATATACTTGAGATACTGTAACATAGGGATTAAATCCTCTAACTCATTCTTACAACATGACCACTCAGTATTGTTTGAATTCTCCAAAACCCAATCATGAATAATTGAGTCTCCACAATTTCATACAGATTTATAATGAATAAAAATACATTAACATGAACCTTTTAGATATAAATAACATCTTAATATGAAATATATTATTCAACTCTAGATAAATCACCTAAAACTCATCTCTGCTAGATGACTACTTAGAACTGTCAACAAGCCTGATAACACAATCATGTTGAATGTTGTTTTCAACTCTTTTAAGGACATTTAAAATAATAATTATACAAATTAATATTTAATATGTGACCTATATAAAATAATACATCATATAGATCACAATATCTAGTGTCAACCATTAGTCTTATAGACCAATCTATTGACATTCTCTCTCATAATCCTTACACAAGGAGATAAGACATTTTGGCTTCCATAATCCAACCTCATATATTGACTTACAAGATTTATAAAATAATGGATAGTTAATTTAGGTCATAAATAAAAAATTAATATTCATTTTATTCTTCAACTAAATTCAAATAGCCTCTAACTCATCACTCTCACTTGCTTACTCAGAACTGCCATTCTGCCTTGTGAACTAATCATGATGATTATGCATTCCAACATCTATGTAGACATAATAAATATGTCCTAATGCATGAAAATGATAATTATATATATTTATATAATATTAAAACACAAATATATATAGTTCTAATGGAAAATATGGAATATATAGACCAATCTATGAAACTTATACCTTCACTATATCATCTTCACTAGATAGGACATCTTGTGAACAACATATTCAATTTTTTGAATGGTCTCCAAAATAGATAAAAAATATTTAAACTTGTTATAGGTATTTAAAAACAAACCCATGTAATTTGATCCATCCATAATCCTTGAAAACTCATCCCCAATCTCATTCTCACTTTTGCCTATTTTTTCTTACTATCTTCACTATTGGACTTTTTAGTGATAAACCAACTTTCATGATTGGTTTAGTATATTTAAAGTATATAAATTAATCATAAACCACCATGGGCATGAATTATAAGTCAAAATATTCAACCTCCATCTATTATGAAACTCTGACTCAATCAACCTTACCTGTTATACAAATTTTTTGAGAAACAAGAAATTTGCTATAGCTTCCACTCACTCATATCATAGAAAAATGCCACTTGTAGGTACTTGGGAGAATAATATACAAGATCAAATAATAAAAATAGGTCATCCAATCCATTCTAAGCCATTTACATCAAGATAGGTCACTATGAAGGTTTTAGATGGGTTTCCATTATTAACATTTGTTCATAAAGTTCTACCCCTAAAACCAACTACTAATTCTTGGAAAACATTGTTATGACCCTTTTCCATATCTACCTAAGATCTTAGCTTCTCATGAAACAATCACACATGCCACCAAGCATGAGAAAATCCTTCTCGGGTCTACATCTCTACATTTTGCACATATAAGAGAACTTCAAACTCATTTTTATTCTTTCTCCTTCAAATTAGGACATCAAACTACACCAAAATAATTAAAACATCATACCAAACCTTAATCCATGCTCACATGAGATCACACGACTCTAAAGCTAATCATGATACCTCATTCTACCACCTAGGGTCTTAAGCCTAGGTCTATGAGAAGACCACTAAAGAAGAACACATCCCTTTGGCTCACTTTGAGAGTCATGTGACTAACTAAACACCTTTATCACATTATCTAACACTATATTGAAAAATTTAAAGCTCATACACATCTATATCACCACCATCATGCCTTATTAATCCATATTCATGCTCAAGGACTAGTCCATCACACAAACTTACTAGGGATCATACCACCTTAAGATATTCAAGACACCTTATGAATCTTACTACACACCTCCAAACATCTGAGATATAATCCATAAAATCTCCCATAATTATCCTTTGACCAAGTGTTTTTGGACCATATAGGTCACTATCGAAGACTAAACTATCCTTCTTGAACACATAGGACATGAAGACATACTCTCTCTCTTTGAACTCATGAAGCTCTAAAGATATCCACCAAAGATATGCAACTTATACTACCTCAAACAACCCCACATACCTATATTTACTAATTTCAACACACCTCACAAGGCAATCCATTGGATCACTCAAAGGCCAGACTAGCAAGATCAAATAATCAACATCATACCAATGATCATAGTCCCTTATTGTGAACCAAAACTTAACCTCAAACTTCCTTTTAAATGAATGACCTTAGGCATATGAAATCAAAGAAAACTCTCACCTTAATGAACCATATTAAAATCAATGATAGTGCACAAACATATGACATCAATGATAAATTTCAAACTGACAACATGATCTAAGTGTTAGATAAGCAACTTCTGATCATTTTAATTCATTTTCATTAAATCTTTCTGGTCGAGTCACCATTAGTGTTTAAGAGAGGTTTATGAGTGTTTGGGGGTCTTAGGGATGGCTCATTGAGATCAAAGCTTAGATATCTAAACTAATGATTCCAAATTCAAGTCAACAAACCTCCCCTTCTTCTCTAAAATTTTATAATCCCCATGCATAGCATACAAGCTGTGATGAGCATTTGAAGATGCTCTCTATGGGAGAAACATGCATTTTGAGAAGGTTTAGGATATCTTTAGGCAAAATGACTAGTTGTAGGAATTTTATTGGATTCCAAATTTACCAAAGGGATTGTAAACACTGTGATGGCCTTTAACATTTGGGTTAGAAACATTCATGCTTCCAAAATTATTATTTGTTTCACCTTTTGATGGCACAATCAAAATAAAACTAATTTAAACCTAGGTTTTAATCATTTAAATCCAAAATATAACATGCTTCCTCAATAAAATAATTCAAGTTTATTTAAGCAAATAGGCTTTGGTCAAAACACTAATTATAATCCCATGAAATTCAACACTCCAACATCAAAAAATCCAAACTTGAACCCAAATCCAAATCAAAGAAGTTCAAACTTTACACAAATCCCAACCTTAGTTTTAATCCAAACCCAAATTTTGGCACCAATACAAATCAAATTAATTTTGGTTTTTACCCAACTTTAAATCAAATAAATTTTGGTACCAATACAAATAAAAACCTTGGTTATAACCCCAATACCTTTTCTCATCATTAAAACCTCAACTTTAGAAATTTAACTCAAAACAATTTTAATCAAAACATTCCCCAAAACACAAATCAACCACCTAATTCATTAAGTCAAATGGACCAGCTATCCCTTTTTCTCATGCAATAATTTCAAAATATAAAGGATAGATTTCAAGGCTTGCAAGATGCATCTTATAGTCAGAAAAAATAATTTACGTTCAAGGAAATTTTCTCATATCCATATGACATGAATAAAATGACAACACCCTTTCCAAAATATTTTCAACTCCTAAAATTTGATAAGTTCAAAGGTCAAAGAGGTCTTAGGGAACATCTAACTAGTTTCTATCATGCATGTGCAAACACTACTTATAGTAACAAATTAATGTTGCATTTATTTTCATGAAGCCTCAGGGTCCATGCCCTTGAATGGTTCTCATGACTCCCAAATGATCTATCTTCACTTTTGAAGACTTATCTAAATTTTTTTTCCATCACTTCTCTTACAATATTAAAAAATACTTGACTACTCTAGATTTTCACAACACCAAACAATGAAATGGCAAAACCTTTGCTTCTTTCCTCCAGAGATGGTGAGAAATGAAAATCCATTTTACATGGTCATTTACAAAAATAGAGTTAGTGGACATTTTTATAAATAAATTAAATCAGACCTGGGACATCACTTGTTACTTCTTTACCCAAGATCTTTTGATGAGATTATTGAAAAGGGAATTCAAGTGGAAAAGAATTTGATCAATAGAGGTATAATTAAAATATTTAAACCTAATAATAATAATTCTTCAAAGCCAATAGACAATCCAAAATTATTTTCTAAAAATAAAAATATTGCTGGAGACAGTGTAACTGATGTAAAATAGATTGAGAACCCACAAACACAAACACACAACCAATCAACTCACAACATTACAATTCTTGGTGGGTAACTAAAACAAGGGATACCTAAACATAAGTTCACTCAATTAGGTAACTCTTATAAAAACATTTTCCAAAATTTAACCCATGAAAACATGATTGTATGGTGAAACATGAAACCCTTTGGATAAAATGTTTCCAAACTTGATTTGTATAAAGAAGATGAATACTATGAATACCATCAGATCAGAGGCCATTCAAAAAATCAATGTATGCACCTAAAACATTATGTTCAAGATCCTATTGATAAAGGTGACATTATAATTGAAAAACAATCATCAAAATAATCTAAAAACCAAAAATTAGGGATATACCAAGACCCATTCCATAATCATGAGCAAGGTAAAGGTACTAGAAAATAAGAGCAACCAGAATCAAGTAATGTTAATCAATCTAGTCATCCATTTGATTCCATAATCAATAACATTGATATGTTACATAGAAATGTTAACATCATCACTTTGAAAAAATATGAATGTGCCATCACTAAAAGATGTGCAAAGCTTACTGTCCCTAGTGCATATCCCTCTAATGTTGAGCATAAGTACAACATTATAGATTATCTTGAGAAAACACCAATAAATATCTCAATTTTAGACCTTCTCAAGACCTCCCCTATGTATAAAGATATTTTGTATAAAGTTCTCTAAGAGTCTAATGTCCCTCAAAACATTAATCCTACAAATTTTTAAGAATTAATAGGTTTTTTGGCAACAAATAATCAAGTAAGGTTCTATCATTTAGATGTTTCTCCTTTAGGTTCAGAGCATAACCTCCCATTACATATAGAGGTTACTATTTCTAGGCACAAAGTAAAAAGGTTTTTTTATAGATAATGGTTTGGCCCTTAATGTATATACAGTAAGACTCATAAAACATATTGGGTATCCAATAACAACATTAGAATCAAATATCTTAACCATAATGACATATGATAATAATGAGCATCAGTTTATCGACACAATCCATCTTCCTTTAATGGTATGGTCTATCATTAAGGAAACTCTTGTTCATGTTCTCTATCATTATTTACCATATAATATACTCCTTGGATGTCTAAGGATTCATTCCATGAACATCATCCCATCCACTCTTCATTGATGTTTGAAATTCTCCCATGCAGGAATGAAAGTAACTATTCAAGGTGATCCTCATCCCTTCCAATATTGCAATTTATTAGAAGCTAAATATCAAAAATATAATTATCTACTAGTCACAGATGATAAATTTATCCCTATTGATTAATATTGAAATCCTATTTCAAACACCTCCCCTTGGTGGTTGGATTAATACTCCAAATCCTTCTATATCCATTGAAAAATCATTAACCAATGAAATATCAAACCAACCATCAGAAGAAGCTTTAAATACATTATCTAGCAAGAATTAAACCAAACATCCATTGAGAAATCTTCCAATAATACTTATATTAATCAAACATCCAATCCACCATCCTCCAATAATGCATCTTCCTTCATTTCTTCCCATTTAAAAATTATTGATCGAGGTATGAATGAGTACATTATCTAGTATTTTTACAAGGCACAATACATGAAAATCTAAATGAATATGGTAGACCAAACCATATAAAGGATAAAATAATGGTTAAGAAGCTTGGTCAGAGAAAATTTCTTGAGGGAGGCCTTCTTTTTGATGAGCATATTGATGATTTAAATTCTTCCTAGCTTTATGTTGATGAATTACCTACTTGATTTTCCACCAATAGATATCTTGTTTTAAAATCCATCATGTTTAAAATAATGGAATACAAAGGTAAAGGTATTGGTCTCCATGAGCAAGGTGTTATTGAACATAGAACACTAAAATCTTTTTAAGGGAAGCATGGTCTAGGATTTAACCCACTTAATGTGTACATTAAAATCTCCCAAAGTGAGTCTTCTAGAGAGTCAGAAGATGATTGATTCTTTGATTAGTAAGGTGGGTTCCATTATTATCCATTTTGAAGAAATATCCCTTACCAACCTCCTTCATGTAAATGTCATTCTAAAACTTGACCTTGCATATCCCTCTCTCATCTAATGGGATAAACAATCTACACCTCAACTAGATCATTTTTATAATGATGAAGCTATATCTGAATTATTCAGAATTAGAGATTAAATTCCAACAGGTGACCATAAGAAAGGTTTTATAATATAATTAATAGATTCAACATAATTTTGGGAATATAAATTACATCAATCTATCAGTTATGCCTCCACATCAAAAATAAGAAGAAGTTGAGGAAGATTTCCATCTCCCTACACTACCTCTAGCTTAGTCTACTTGTTAAAGAAACCATTCCTATAAACATTAACACCAAAGATGATCCAAGAATTGTAAAACTTGATATATCACTCAATCCAGAAGAAAATGATATATTTACACTATTGCTTCATGATTTTTTTGATGTATTCACATGGTATTATGTAGATATGCCAAGGATAGATCTAGAATTAGTAGTCACCACCTTATGGTACATCCAAATGCAAAACTAATAAAATAAAATCTCTAAAAAGTGTATCTAATGATTGCACTACTAGTAAAGGAAGAACTAAAGAAACAATTGGCCATTAGCTTCATACACCCCATTGACTACTCAGATTGGATATCATTATACCAGTGTCAAAAAATTTGAAGGGATCAGAGTATGCATGAAATTTCATGATATAAATAAATCATGTCTGAAGGATGACTGTCCATTGCCTAATATAGATATGATCATCGATTCAACTGGAGGCCATAAGATGCTATCTTTGATGGATGGTTTTTTAGGCTACAATCAGATACAAATTATTATAGAAGGTCAAAATAAAATAGCCTTTACAACTTCATGGGGGATATTTTGTTTTCAAGTGATGCTTTTTGGATTGAAAAATATTGGGGATACATATTAGAGGGAAATGACCATTGTTTTTCATGACATGACTAATGATATTATGGAATATTATGTTGATAATATTCTGGCTAAGTCTAAATCTAAGACAAATCATCCTCAAGTTATGTGTCATATTTTTGAGTGTATGAAAGAATACAACATGAGGTTGAATCCAAAGAAATGTGTGTTTGGTGTGACATCAATAAATTTTTTAGGATCCATTATTTCATAGTGTGGAATTGAATTTGATCCTTCATAGGTTTTAGCTATCATGGATATACCTCCACCTAGAAATCTTAAACAACTTTGAAGTCTATAATGGAAAACATAGGCAATCAAAATATTCATGTCTCAATTTGTAGACATCTATCATAAATTCACCTTTATGATGAAAAAAGATACTCTTTTTACATGGACCAAAAATTATGAAAAGACATTTAACAATATCAAGAAATATCTTTCAAACCCACCAGTATTGATGCCACCTATTATGGGTAAACCATTTTTGTTGTGAATCTCAACTACTCAATATGCCTTTAGATCATTTCTAGCACAACATGATGATAATGGGAAAGAACGAGCAGTCTACTACTTGAGCAGAATGTTTATATCCTATGAATTAAATTATTCTCAAATGGAAAAATCTTGTTTTGCAATTGTTTTTTCTTCCCAAAAGTTAAGGCATTACATTCTTAATAATTAAACAAAAATTAATGCCAAAATTGACCCTATTAAATATCTCATATCAAAAACCACTATAACAGGTAGGATGGCTAAGTGGGATATGCTTCTTAGTAATTTTGATTTAGAGTATGTTAAACAAAAGGTAATTAAAGGATAAGTTCTATTAGATGTGTTGGTAGAATCACCACTCAATGGAAAAGCACCTCTCGTTATAGAATTCCTAGATGATGTGATCATGTCTATAGATGAATCCCTAGTATGGAATATTTTATTTGATGGTTCCTTTACAAATCATGGCTTGGGGGTAGGCATCTTGTTGGTAACACCTGATGGGGATTGTATTACTAAAGCATTCTAGATTGAATTCCCTTGTACAAATAACATAGCAGAGTATGAAGATCTCATCTAAGGCCTCAAGATGGAAATTTGATGGGGAATCCAACATCTCCTTATTTTTGAGGATTCTAAGATTATCATCAATCAAGTAACTAATGAATTCTAAGCCCATGATGATAAACTAATCCCTTAAAAGAATATGATGGATACCTTGATAAAAAAATTCAGTACATCCAATTCAAACAATTCCAAAGAATAAACAATCGAGTAACAAATATTATGGAAACAATTAGATCCCTACTAGACTTGAGCACAAAACATAACAAATTTTTTGTTGAGTACTTAAGGATGTTCACTTATGATATGCTCGATTAAAAAATGGTTTATGAGGTGATTGGTCCTAATTATCTATGTTACTCTAATACCTATACATACCTTCATATCGATATCCTCCCATCTAATTTATCCTCTAACCAACGTAAATCCTTTATTCAATACACATCTTACTATACGATCCTTGACAACACCCTATATCATCGAGGCTATGATGGAACCCTTCTACATTGTTTAAATTCTAAAGAGTCTAATTTGATAATTAGAGAAGTTCATGAGGTAATTTACGGAGCACATTTAAGTGGTATCATCCTTGTGAAAAAGCTTCTCTGAGTAGGTTATTATTGGCCAACAATGGACTATGATGCATGTGCCTATGTTAAAAATTGTATACCTTATCAAAAGCATGGATAAATTATTCATAGTCCATACTATTTATAGCCTATCACAATACCCTAGCCATTTTACACATGGGGGTTAGAACTCATTATGAAAATAAATCCTAGCTCTTCTGATGGACATAAGCACATTATAACCACAATCAAGTATTTTACCAAGTGGGTAGAGGCAATGCCACTTACCTATGTCATTAAAAAGTAAATCTCCAATTTTATCCTTAACCATATTATCTACCACTTCAAAATTCTTTCAACTCTCATTTATGACAATGGTAAATCCTTAAAAAATAAAGATGTTAAGACTCTTTGACAAACTTACCATATCAAACATAGATGGTCCACTCCTTATTACCCATAAGGAAATGTCTAAACTAAGAAAACAAATAAAATTATTTTGTGCATTCTTAAGAGAGTTATCAATTAATTTGGTCATGACTGGCATACTCAGTTATATCCCACCCTTTGGGAATACTGTACTAGTATCATCACACCCATGGGGGTAACACCTTAGTACTTTGCTTATGGTAGTGAGTCTATTCTTCCCATTGAGGTTAAGATTCCATCTTTGTGAATATCATTACAAAAAATCATAGATGAACAATCATATCGAATATCATGCCTAACTAAACTCAATCTCTTGGATGAGAAATGATTCAAGGCTTTAAACCATATTCAAGTTTACCATAATCACCATTGTCATAGATATAAAAAGTGGATTAAATTTAAGGAATTTATAATTAGAGATCTTGTTCTCAAATAGAATCAACACAACACCAATGTTGAAATAGAGAATAAGGTAAAATTTGAACCTAACTAGTTAGTGTTGACCACTTTCTATTCCCAAACCTAGAAATAGGTCAACCTATTGCCTTGAGTCCTAGTCTATTAATAGTCTCATAATTACATCTTTTCATTGTGAGTTGTGAGGGTTGTTCAAATAGTCCATGGTCTTGTCATGGTTAAAACTTTCTCTTATCGATCTTCATATCTAATTTATAGCTTGAGTCAAGTATTATTATGATGATAAAACATGCTTATATGGTCCTTGATCACTTTTATGGGTCTCCAACTTGTGAAATATGCCATGGTGAAGGTGAACTAAGGAGGTAGTTTGATAGAGGCTCATAAACACATCGGTTCTACCTAATAACATGAGGTATGTTCACTTTCAAGATTTAAAGGAACATCATGGAATGTGTCTTAAGGTTCATTTAAGGTTTTTAATAGGTCATAAAGGTATTTTATATGTATTGATTTGATAATTCAATTGATATACCCTTTTAAGGTCATATATATGTGTAAGTTAATGTTTTTTTTGTCATAATGAGACCTAATCTAGCCTTAATAGACCATGAAGTCACCCCAAACACCTATAATAGACCTCATAAACCTCATCAAACCATCACTAGACCATTTCATACCTCATTAAATCCATTAGCACCATAGTCAATGCCTAATTCCTCCCAAATGAGCCCCACACATGCTAAATAATGACTTTTCAACTCAATGAATTTGTATCATCAAGATAAAAATGACATAGTACTCATATTTTACCTCCATAACACTTGATAATGATGTTTTAGGTCTGAAATAAGAAGAATTGTAGAGAAAATGATAGGTTACAGAGGTTTCTTAAGTAGTACAGATCTGTATAGTATGAACTAGCTCAGGTGGAGTCATGATTTTGTAGAGGGAGGTCAAAA
The DNA here is from genome assembly GCA_037957365.1 of Torreya grandis. Taxonomy (NCBI): domain Eukaryota; kingdom Viridiplantae; phylum Streptophyta; class Pinopsida; order Cupressales; family Taxaceae; genus Torreya; species Torreya grandis. Next base: position 1,866,248 of record JARHVA010001982.1, on the reverse strand, counting down.
ATGTCAAATGGAGAAAAAATAAATGTTTTTTAGTGCCATATAAACTAAAAATTGTCCCATATCTCCCTTGAGATCATTGGAAAACTTAGAGAGCTCCTCAAGTTTATGCTTGTACCATATGAAGGAGAGAGAATGGGGGCCCAAGCTCATAAACAGAGAAAGTAGACTCAAACATATTCCACCCATGGGAATTTTTTGGGGTATTGGTCCTATGAACTTTATTAACATTCCTTAATAAGTTAAGTAATTTGTATGCCCTTTTCATATGCACAAGTAAGGATGGACTGAATGATTTTCAAGGATTTTTGACTTGTCTTCTTAAACTAGTGATAGATGTTGTTTCCTTAGGTATTAAAGGATAATTTAATAGAATTTTCACCACTTAACTCACATGTGTGAGCTCATATCACTAGAAAACCTTAAATACTATCTCCTGTGTGTGATCTACAAACAAGTTTGTGTAATGGATAGAGGTTTGATGTCTTCATCAGAAGTTGTTAATTAGATTAAAGAGTCGATAGAGTGTTTTAAGGTTTCAAATGCCTTTTTTCTTAGGTTCAAGGTCTAATGATCCATTTTCACCTTATAATATCTCAAGGAGAAAGGGATTATGCATACTTTAGAACCACTCTATGATGAGCACTATATGTGGATCAATAACATCTATAGAACCTCAGATGCAACTCAAGATTGTGTAATAGGGTGTTGGAGTCATGGTGGAGTGTCATCATGGCCTTAAAATAAACTTTCCCAACCTTCATGGTGGCTTCATAGGCATATAAACCATATCTCTTGTTTGAAAATCCACACAGTCATTTTTTAGTAGAGTTTAAGGTCTTTTGCAAAATTTAAGGTTTTTTTGAGTTTCTGAGGTTTCATTTTAGGGTTATATATGCTTAAATTCTACCTTTAAATTGAAATATTTGATAAGGTACATGTACAATGGTATATAATATCCATGTGGTTTGTATAATAAGGTTAATTATTATCCATTTCACACCATTTTCATATCCTTGTCTTTTTACATGGTTTCCACTACCATTCACACTGTGTTCTAATCCTATTATCCATGCTTCACCCTCATTCACCCTATAGTCCTCTTCATTCACTCCTCCACCATTCCTTCCAAGGTTAGATCATGTCAACATACCTTCATAATCCCTTGGAACCATTAATATCAATGATATCATAGGATGATGGTCAGACATAGTCATGTGGAGAATTGAGAAGTCTAATGAACACCTATAGCTAGCCCTTTTAGGCCTACTGTAGCAGTGTCTTCAAATGGCACTCTCTATACCATTCAATGCCTGAGTATTGGTGTGAGTATCAATGAATGTGAATCTTAAATAAGTGGATGATGATATTATATTATCACATAGGAGTTTCAAACACTTTGTAGACCACCCCTTCTCATACAAGCCTGATAACCAAACCCCTATAGATAGTCATACTAGCAGGAGAATACATGTGACATTACTGATGTATATTAATGTCTTCATCTTTCCTGGGATAAAATTAAATGTTCATACAATAAAGGGAAATTTTTTTACTATTGAATTAGAATTTAAACTTGATGGCCATCACCTAATTAGGTAGAGTAATACTTAAGTAGGCTTGAAACCACATATGCATATGCAAACTTGAACCCTAAGCATCAGGTAGGTAAGGTATACAAAGAAAGGAATATTGGAAAACCATCATATAAGAATACCTACATGATCAAAAATACCTCAATATATAATTATGAAGGCCATACTCAAAGTGTTCATGTTTAAGCACACAGTCAACAGTCAGTTTACTACTAGTCTAAACTAAAATAGTGGTTTAAAGCCTTTATAAGTATAAAAATGTCTTAAAAATAATTAAAAATGGTCATCATGACCCATTTAAGGAACTAATATATTCACTTAGGCTATGAAAATAGTGGGTATACCCATGGTTTTGTCTCATAACAAGCCCTATTTGTGATAGTTATCTATGGGTTGAAAGGTGCATCCATGCCATGAAAAGTCTATAGATAGTTTCAGACCCATAGGAGTTTTTTTTTTTCTGTGAGATATGATGGTTAAGATTACTTAGATATCCTCTAAAGGTTTAACACCTGTATCTATAGTCAAGATCCTTAGAAATAGGCTAATATATCTAAGCACACAAGCCTATTCACAGACCTTGGTTCCTTAAAGATATTATAACAATTTGAATGGTCCATATGAGGTGTATGAATATGTATGAGACATAGAATTATTTTTTAAAGTGTATGAAATTGAATAAAATGGTTTATATTCCTTCAAACATTGCTTGAGCTAGTTAGCCTACACACAATCAATTCAAATACCATCTTCAAATGCTCACCTACTCCACCACATGCGTGCTCAAGGCCAAAGATCCTAGGGAATTTTGAGTCTCCCTAAGGAATAAAAAATCATGAAGTATTAGTTGGAAGTTATGGGATAACCTTTAATAAGTAACCTTAATAAAATAAGTACTTAAAATGGTCTGTAAACATTCATAATGTCATTTTCCAACATTCATATCTCTACACATCCTTTGCATGGGAACCCAGCCCATTCATGAAAGATGAGGATGCCAATCCCCTGTATATTCATGGCATTTGGTCCTAGTTTAGACATTCATACTATATGAACCATCATTAAGATGGTGGATCTCTAAAACCTTGCACAAACCCCAAAAGTGACATGGTTGTGAAGTTTGGCCTCAAAACCCATCCATATGAGATAGTTTAACTGTGAAATGACCTTTAAGGTTTCCTAAGGTCCCCTAAGCATCATAATGACTCACTAGTTTGTAGGTATAGGAGTTAAACTATATGGAATTGGCATGTAAGTACTAGTTTTAACTCAAAATCAAAGAGATTAGGATTGTTTATATGCACAATGAAGTTGGGGAGGAAGAATGAGTCTTGGAGCATCTAATCAAATTCTATAATAGCCACCAAAGTGACCTCCATGACTAGTTCATCAAGCAAACAGGTACATGTGTTGGAATGCATGGCTATATGCATTTAAAAGGGGTCAAGTGATATAATTAAGCCAATGATGATACTTATTAAGGTATCTAAGGTGATGTTCAAGTTATATGTGATGAAATATTACCTTAAAAACTTAGGGTTTAGGCCAATGTTCATGATTTATTTCTATAGATAGACAATCCAAAACCTTCATTATGATTGTGACATCAAAAGGTGAATTAAAGAACAATTTGGGAAGCATGAAGGTTTCTAACCTAGATGTTTAAGGCCATCACAATGTTTATAAGCCCTTTGGCTGATTTGGAATCCAATAAAATTCCTACAACTAGTCACTTTGCTTATAGATATTCCTGAACCTACTCAAAAGGCATGTTTCTCCCATAAAGAGCACCTTCAAATGCTCATCATATCTTATATGCTATGCATGGGGAGCCTAACATTTTGGAAAAGGAGGGGAGGTCCATTGAATTGAATTTGGAATAATTATTTTATATATCTAAGCTCTAATCTCTATGAACCATTCCTAAGACCCCCAAGCACTCATAAACCTCCCTTAAACACTAATGGTGACTTGACTTGAAAGATTCAATGAAAATGAATTCAAATGATCAGAAATTGCTTATCTAACAATTGGATCATGTTTCTAGTGTTGAAAGTTATGATTGATTTCATATGTTTATGCACTATCATTGATGTCAAGATGGTTCATTAAGGTGGGAGTTGTCTTTGACGTCATATGCCTAAGGTCATTGATTTCAAAATAAGTTTGAGGTCAAGTTTTGGTTCATAATAAGGGGTTGTGATCATTGATATGATGTTGATTATTTGATCTTGATAGTGTGGCCTTCAAGTGATCCAATGGAGTGCCTTGTGAGGTGTGTTGAAATCAGTAAATATAGGTATGTGGAGTTGTTTGAGGTAGTGCAATTTTCATATCTTTGGGGAAATATTTAGAGCTTCATGAGTTGAGAGAGAGAGAGAGAGAGAGAGAGAGAGAGAGAGAGAGAGAGAGAGAGAGAGAGAGAGAGAGAGAGAGAGAGAGAGAGAGAGAGAGAGAGAGAGTCTTCATGTCTTATGTTTTCAAGAAGTCTAGTTTATTATTTGATATTGACCTATATAGTCAAAAAAGACTTGGTGAAAGGAGAATTATGGGAGATGTTGTGACCTATCATGACCTGTCATTAAATTAAAATATAATTTAAAATATTTCACTCTAATATGAATTTCACTGCTAATATGAATTCACTGTTAACAAAGATAAATTTGCTACTAATAATGATAATTTTGATATAGAAAAAGATTATTTTGCTGCTGTAAAAGATAATTTCACTACTTCATTTGATCAAATCACTATAGAAAATGATGAAATCACTTTTGATAATAACAAAATCAATGTTTATTAACAAAATCATTTTTAACCCTATAAATAGAATAGAAAACATGGAAAAAGGAGAAATAGAATAATTTCACTACACATATTGACAAAATCATTGTTATGGTCTATGATTTTGCTATTTTAACTTCTAAATTCACTGTTACATAGTAGAGCACACATAACTAAACAGAAAATGATTGATAGCAACCTGTAGCTCACACTAGTACTCAAAAAGAGGAGATTAAATGCATAGAAAAACACAAACAACAAAAATAAAATGAATAAATTCTATCTACATGAAAAGATGAGGATCAAAAGATGAAAAATATGAGGGGAGGTCCCATTAGATGTGCCAAAAATATGTGAAATAAATTTAGAGGTACAAATAAAGTAAATGTTGGACCCCAAATTTTGACTAAGTGTTTTGGATTTTGGAATAGAACTAGAATTACACAAGAGGAGCATTGAGAAGGAAGACCATGGCATATCAATAACATGGCATAAGAAGACCAAGACACGAAACCAACAAGGCACAAGAATATAAGGGTATGGAAGTTATCAACACAATAAGACCCAATCAGAGATAGAACACAACTATGAATAAACTAAGAGAATCAGACTTAGAATAATAATGAAATACTTGGGGAGTACATGGGAAGTAGGAGATGATTGAGGAGTGATTCTAAAAGACCATCTAGACTTTAAACATTATGAGTTTTGCATTGATCCATTAAACATTTGACAACAAGCATCCAGCATTAAATAAGAATATAGGGGGCACAAAGGCTTTAGTCCTTAGGAGATAACAATTGAAAGATTGTCATGACTCTCAATATACTAAGAGTTTGTTGGCCAATAATCCATGTTCTCATTTATTATGTAACTACTTGGTCAGGGAAAAACAATTATAAATACCCCTATGTGGAATCATGTAAGGTGATTGATAATGGATAAAATATTAAGACTATATAATATAGACTTACAGATATTAAAATTAGTTTAGGTGTTGTGTATTTCTATGAAATTGATGCTTGATTATGAACAATGGGTTGAATTGACTAATTATATTACTTATCTCTCATAATGGGATTTATAGAACATGAATTATATGAGTTTGTGTAGACAATCCTTTGAACTTCATGGCATTTATCTTTATGTTCTTGGTGGTTATGATTGATGAGTTAGGGTCTAAAATAGTGTATTTATTTTTCTAGTGTAATTTCTAATTAAATATATGAATAAACTTAAGTATATGACTAGTGTGTTACTAAGCAACATAATCCATGAGAACCGACCTCTTGCTGTATGCTTCAGGTAAGCATGCAAGACCTTAGTCTTGTGTGAAATGCCAACACACAAGCTTGTTGGGGATAGCTCTAATGCCTAAAAGAAAACATGATTAAGAGAATAAAAACCCAACATTTTGGTTCCATTATTAGGACTTGTAACACTTGATACATAGTAAGGGAATATGCTTGAATGAATAACCCTTGAAAGTATTAAACAATGGATTACTAAGGTCAAGGATAACTTTGTGGTTATTTAACTTAAATTAGGAGTTTTCGAATATAACTAAGTAGAACAACACCTCTATAATGCATTATATGAAACCTTCTTTGTTGAAGTTCCTATTCATTTACATGTTTGGCTCTTTGCTTATGCTCAAGGTTGATCACAAAATTTTAGGAGGAGACAAACTTGGATGTTAGAATGTCAAAAGGCATTGGCATAACTAGGAACATGATGGAAATGAGATGTTAATATCTTATGGAGAGAAGTTTTGAATAGTTACATTCTAAAGTATGCTATAACCACTTAATCTTGTCCTAAAGAAGCCAAGTTCTAGTTTATTAGAGAACCATGTGGTCTGTATATTATATATTTCCCACTAAAATTTAAGAAGTTTTTCATTGATTATGGACTCAAAACTTTGCCAATGTAGGGATAAATCTATCCTTGCATGAGTCACATAGTTGGAAGGGGAATATAAAGGTATTGGAAAATAAATTTGGGTTCAAAATGGTATCTAGTTAACAAGAATTGTGAAAGCATAAATATGTTAAATCTTAGAAGAGGATCATAGGTGGAAATAATGTAGGAAGAGAATGGAAAAACCCAAGAAGTGCTATTAGGATCCACAGGGAAGTGAGAATGCACAAAGAGGACTCCATCACTTTTGAATCATGCCCCATGATAATTTTATCATATGAAGGAGAAAATAGTTGTATAGAAGAGACTAACGAACCAAGTTTGAACCAACCAAGTTTCTAAACCATAGTGCATGCTCATGTTTTTGAATTAGATGAATTACCTATACAAAATTGGGATATAAATAGTGTATAATCAAAAATCGATCCTCTAAGGGAGATTATAGCTGAGTTGATTTTAACTCATCCTAAATTAACAATTTATTTTCCTCTTTAAGGAAATTTCATGGACCAACTCGGTATGGCTACTAGACATAGCATTCATAGTGGACAATGTACCAACCCAAATATTATTAATCAACCAACTACCATGCCACACACCATGGGTGCTATTGTTGGAGGCACTGGATGTGGATTATGATGTGGCACAAGAAGAAGTGGTCAACTTCCCACACAAGGAATAGTATTTGGATGTTATCAATAAAAAATGGTGGAAGAACCTTAACTACCAATAGTATATTATGAGATGATGCTTCATCCACCTGAATATCAAGGTGTGGAGAATACTATAGAGCATGTTTATAGGTGTGAACTCCTTTGGAGGGCACGAGGCATAACTTATTCTAAATGAAAGGCCACATAATTAATGACTAAACTTATATAAAGAGTGCATAAGTGGTATAAAAATTTCAACCCTAAATAAGTAGTAATTTATTATGATCAACTCAAAACACTATTCCTTCAGGAATTTGATATCCCCAAATTTGAGCAACAAAGTATTGCCATGCTAAAAGATATAAAGTAGGATCTCATTGAAAGTGTATGATAGTATGATGTATGGTTAAAAACACTCTTATAAAAAATTCAGTTTGAAATTAATGCTTCTCAAAATTCCCAATTGTTCATGAGAGGTTTGTTACTTATTTTTATATGAGCACTATCTCAGAAGACCTTTACTAGCCCATGCAAAGCCTTGGAAGTTGCTCTTCATGCTAAATCTATTGGTAGTATTGATATTAGAATCAGTATTTTCATGGAATCCCAAATAGATTCAATGGCATTAAAAATATAAAAATTGACTAAAAAAAATGCATACAATACTCATAATGGTCTTTGGTGTACCGATTACGAGTATGAAGGCCATAACTAAAAAAACTACCCATACAAAAATGTCAGCACTTTACTAAAGCAGTCATGTGAAATTTTCCTTGAAGAGCATGATGTATGATCTTGTCCTCTCTTAAATTTGGAAACACATTCTAAAGTCTCTGAATAATATAGAATATGTGATGCTTATACCCATGACATAAATGATTATCAGTTAATTAGTGATCTACATGAGGCATGTGCGTGTGGTATACATTAAACCTATTTAGAACAATTAAGCTAATGGTGGATATCATGGATGAGGATGTGGATGAGGATGAGGAGGTGGATGTTTCCAACCAATAACATGTTATAAGTGTGGATCCCCAGATCACTATTAGCAAGATTATCTAGTCTACCTAACGTGTGTTTTTTGTAAAAAAGAGTATCAGTTGGAAGAATGTCCGGACCTATACAAGACCATCACTAAGGAAAGAAATGAAAAAGAAGAATGGATGATTTTCATTAATAAACCTCACTAGTGACCACATTATAGTACTCCAATATCTCAACAAGTGAATATCACTACACACAGTAGTGGACAATCTCAGTCTACATCTATTCCTATTGAGAAGATATAGTGTGAAGAGCCCTATGAAAGGAAGTATCCTAATGACCAACAATAAAAAGATGTATTATAGGATACTATGACATTAGTACATGAATTAAAAGGATAAATATAATTTTTTAAATACCAATAAGTAGCAAAACATGCTAATATGTAAGAGGCCATAAAACATCAAAATGTGGTGTGAGACAATTTCCAATAACTTTGCAAGCATATGTTGGATGAGGAAATTATTATAAAATTGAGTAATTAGCTTAAAAATTAGGTACAAGCACCAACTAACTCTCAAATTCAATTGATTTTTCCAACTAAGGATCATTGATTGAATCATGATCAACAACAAGATACCCCTATTCCTCCTAACCATCAAGAAGACAAGGAAATACTGGTGAATTCTACCATCAATGGTTGGGTGATTTAGGATACTTGGTTGACATTGGTGTTAAGGTTAACATTCTTATAAAGGATTCATGGCACAAAATTGCTAGTTCATTATTGCAATCATCACTTCATGCATTATTTATGGATAATAAAACTTGTGTTCTACCAATTGGTGTCCTTAAGAATGTAATGGTCAATATCCTTAGAGTAGCTTTCAAAGTTGATTTTGAAGTTCTTGAGTTAGATGAGGTAGATGATTTTACAACTTTATTGTGGTGACCTTGGTGATATGCAAATACCATAAGCTTAATCTTGAAGAAGTGCTACATCAGTTTTGAGAATACTAATAAATGCATTATTATTCCATTGGATCAAACACATAGGCCCCCATATTGATAGATACTATTAATGAAAAAGAAGATATTAAACACTTCTATAACATCATAGCTAGAGATGGTGATCATCATGATCTCAATCCTAATGGCATCCTCTGATGGATGGACACTTAGTCCCTTTTTGATACTATAAGTAATGCTTGTAATTGATAGGACCATGATAACTATGACCTCAATGGAAGAGTGTGCAATTTAATTAGTAGTTTTGAGAACATTATACACTAGTATCAGAAATTCCATAGGTTTGTTTGCCTTGTTACTGGACAAGTCATGAGAGGACTAGTTATGGATGCACCATTAGAAAGACTTGATGAAGCTCATTAGTTTCATGAAAAAATGGAAGTCCATGACTTTATCTAGTGTCTTAAAGACTTATTTAACTCTGATAATGATTTTATGTAATCATTGGTTCACCTTTTTATGTCACAACAATAAGGTGGTGGTAAACCCATAACGAGTAACTTCTCCATTGGGACCAAGTATGCTCTAATTTACATCACTAGTTTCATCATGACAATAAAGTCTAGTGTAAAATTAGATATAATGGAGTACGAACACCAAAATCACACTTAGAAGATTGTGAATCCATGTGGAAGACTAATGAGTGTTTCTTGATAGATTACCTTTGGGTACATGATTTTTATGGAACTTTATGAACTTGGGATAGAGCATGTATGTTCATGAAGAATGACATATGGGTATGTTAAGCATGAAATATATTGAGAGGGGGGTGAATTAGTATATTATATATCTTTTAATTAATCTAATTTATTTTCTTTAACCACATAATCACACATTCAAGATATGTAATAAAATTGAAACAATAATATGCACCACATAAGAGAGAGAGAGACACCAACTTTTTACATGGAAACCCAAAGTGGGAAAAAATACAAAGAACAATCTCAAGTATATGAATGAACACCAACTCAAATTACAAAGTTTTCAAGCACCAACTTATAGGAGCACCAACCCCTTTGTTGAGCACCAACACAACAACTATTTATGAGCACCAACCCACAAGATCACCAACCCCTTGCAAAGATTTATGAGTATCAACCCACATGAGTGCCAACCCCTTTTGTGTATGAAACACAACTATCTCTCAATGTTGCTTACTCAAAAAAAGATAGAACTCTACAATATCTCCTAATTTTATCTCCTCTAAAACAAATACAAACCATGTAATCTCTTTCAAATTGCAAATGGCTTCTCAAGCCTTTATTTATAGCTTTCCAAATGACCTTTGGCATTTACCATTTGTGACCCTTCAATCCTCATGGAAAATGGTGCCAAACTTGCATGACCATTCATATCCTTGTATTTAAAAATTTAGATGGTGACTCTTCATAAGCAAATGATCCTTTCCTCTTTTGTCTTTATCTCGATGACTTTTCATATTCCTCAAAGTGTCCCTTCATGGAAAAATGCACCATACCCTCTTTTATCTTCACACGGTGACTCTTGAAATTCCTTAAGATGACTCATCATGATAAAATGCATCCCATTCTTCTTTTGTGTTTACCTCATGACTCTTTGACTTCTCCATGGGCCCTATTAACACATATTAGCCAAGATATGAATATTAAAAACACCATTAAATGCAATGGAGACTTTATCACCAATACTAGACCTTTGACATCAATGACAATATTTCCAATAATATCCCTCTTTGTCATTGATGGAAACCTCAAACTGAAACTACCACATCCTAAAACCAATAATACACATGCCAACCTACACATAATGCCATCTAAAAAACATATAGTAACTCCCCCTTATTGTAGAAACATGTACCTATTTCCTATACCTTTTTTTACACCTATAACTATTCCTATACCTATTTATATTCTTCTCCCCCTTTGACATCAATGGCAAAGGGCCTATCCTAGAGCTAACACTTAGCTCCCCCTCAACTGATGCTGATCCTCAATGGCAGGAAGTAAAAGAAATTACTCCCAACTTCTTCTGTAGATACTCAAATGTGTCTTTTGGTAGTGCCTTTGTGAAAATATCTACAATCTTCTCTGTAGTACTGATATATTCCATCTTAACCTATGATCTACAACCTTCTCTCTTAATAAGTGATATCTAATGGGAATATGTTTTGTTCTTAAATGCAACACTAGATTCTTTGAAATATTAATAACACTTGTGTTGTCACAAAAAATAGAAATAGGTTCATCATATTTTACCTTGATATCTTCCAAAATTTGCTTCATCCAAAGCACTTGAGTACAACACAATACCACTGCAATATATTCTATTTCAGCTATAGAAAGTGATACTAAATTTTTCTTTTTTACTTAGCCATGATACTAATCTATCACCAAGAAAGAAAGCTCCTCCACTTATACTCTTTCTATCATTGAAGCAACCTGCCCAATCTGAATCTTTATAAGCAACCAAAGTGAAATATCTACTTGTGGGATACCACAATCCATAGTCCAATGTCCCCTTGATATATCTAAATATTCTCTTCACCAACTGAACATGACTATCTTTTGGAGATAATTGATATCTTGTAACCATACCTACTACATGCATGATGTCTGGCTTTGATTCTATCAAATATAAAAGACTACCAATCATAGATCTATATAAATATTGATCTATAATAGGTGAATCTTCATCCTTGCTCACCTTATTTCCTATACACATTGGTGTGCCAACTAGTACACAATCTTCAAAACCAAATTTAATCAATATTTCCTTGGCATATTTACTTTGAGATATGAAAATTCCTTTATCTAACTTAAATATTTTTAACCTTAAGAAAAATGATAATTCTCCAAGCATAGACATCTCAAATTATTTTTGCATATTATCAGAAAATTCTTTTGTCATCTTTTCAATATTTCCTTCAAAAATGATGTCATCAACATATACCAAAACAATTAATTGATGCTTACCTTTTATTTTGATGTAGAGATTACTGTCAACAAATCCTCTCTTAAAACCTTGATCTTGTAAGTACTTATCAAGTCTTGCATACCAAGATCTAGGAGCTTATTTCAATCCATACAATGCTTTCTTCAATTTATATACATGGATACTAACATTTGAGAGAATAAATCTCTCAGGCTAATCAATGTAGACCTGTTCTTCTAGATTCCCATTTAAGAAGGTAGATTTGAAATTCATATGAAACACTTTAAAATTTTTAAACACTACATATGCAAGAAACATTTTAATAGCCTCTACCCTTTCCATTGGTGCAAAAGTTTCTTAAAAATCTATTCCCTCAATCTAAGCATATCATTTACATACTAATCTTGCTTTATTCTTGGTCACTTCTCCATTTTCATTCAACTTATTTTTGTAAACCAATTTTGTTCCTATCACATTGTGATCTTTTGGTCTAGGCACTAATTTACAAGTATCATTATATTCTATCTAATTTAATTCTTCATCCATTAACTTAACCCAATGCTTATCATGTCTAACTTCTAAAAAAGTTCTAGGTTGAATTTTGGAAATCAAAGAGAAATTAACTTGCTCAAATTCACTTACCATCATTCTTTTGGTGTGAATTCCTTCATTTATGTCTCTAATGATGTCAATTTCATTATAATTTCTCTAGACATATTTGGATGGGGTTTTGGTGTCTTTTATCTCCTACTTCTCATCTTTCTTTGATTCTTCAAAATCTTTCTCTTCAATGATTTCAGGAATGTCTATTGGATCACTGATTATTTGTGCTCCTTCTTCTTCTATCCTAACACTTGCACTTTCAACTATTTTCTTGCTTCTTTTGTTATAATATTTATAAACTTTACTTTTACAAGAATAACTAAGAAATATAACCTTTATCTTCTCTAGATTCAAACTTACCTAGTTTTTAATCGGTTCTCTTTATGAAGCATCTGCTACCAAAAACTCTAAAATAATCAACTGTTGTTGGTTTGTCTTTCCATAGCTCATAAGGAGTCTTGTCACTATTGACTCTCAATAATGATCTATTCTGAATATTCACTACTATATCAAATTCCTCTCTCCAAAATTTATCTGGAATCTTGGATTCATTTAACATTATCCTTTCCATCTCCTAAACTATTTTGTTTCTACATTCAACTACTCTATTTTGCTATGGAGTTTTCACTGTTGAATAATGTCTTTTTATTCCATGGTCTTCACAAAACTTGATAAACTGATTTGACATGAATTCTCCTCTTCAATATGATCTTAGGCACTTAATATTCAAATTGGTTTCATTCTCAACTAATGCTTTGAAATTTCTGAAAGCTTCTAATTTTTTCTCTAAAAATATTACCCAAGTCATATGTGAAAAATCATCAATAAACAACATAAAATATTTATCATCTTGAGTACCTTGAGTTCTCATAGGTCCATATAAATTAGTTTGAACAAGCTCCAACATCTGAGTGGTTGAGTACTCTTTTATCTTGAACCACCTTCTAGCATGTTTCCCAATCTAACAAGGTTCACAAAGTGTGTTAGATGGCTTTGTAATTTTTGAAATATTTTTGACTGCTTACTTCTTGCTGATGTTGACAAGATTGTCAAAATTTATGTGTCTCATTATCTTATGCCATATCCAACTTTCTTCAATCTGACTCAAACAATATCCTTGACCTTTTATGTTTGATAACATATACAAATTATTACTTGTTCTCTAAGCATCTGCAACTAACACATCTGAATCTTTTCTCCTAATTTCAAAAAATTTTACATAAAACTTTAGTGTGTGCCCCTGATTACACATTTTAATTACACTCAAAATATTATGCTTAAGATCTTGTATATACAAAACATTTTTAGTTTTAGTTCTACTATTATCCAAACTTAGTGTACCTTTTTCAATAATTTTGACAATAGTATTATCTCTAAATTTTAGTATACCACCATTGATATTCTTCAAGTTTATGAAATTGCTCTTGTCTCTTGTCATGTACCTCAAATATATACTATCAATGAACCATGGATTTTTTTCATCTCTTGTATGCAAAGCTATCTATACCAACATAGATTTTGTAGGTTGTTTCTTCTGCCATAAGCCTATCTGAACTTTATTTTTGATGAATGGAGTCTTGAAACTTTGGTCCTTCTTGACTGAGTCAAACATGCTTCTATAGTACTGGGCTATATGTCTAAAGTTATTGTACTTGTAACATATTATGTCCTCTTTATTAAAGCCTAATAGAGGAGAAAAAGAGTTGTGGCTTCTGCTTGATGCTGCATGAGTTTCCTTCTCCTTATTTCTGAAATTGTTATCCCTTTTTCAACATTCTATTTTCTTATGACCATATCCATTATAATAAAAATAATAACCATAAAAATAGGACCTATTTATGTATCTCTGACTTGATTAGCTTTTGTAGCTCTGTTCCTTCTAGCCTTCTTTATTTTTGATGTCCTCTATATTCTTAACTTCTTCTCTTTTTATTTCCTATTTTGTAAGAGCTTTAACATAGCTCTTTCCTTTTTCTATGTTAACCTTATTTGTGAAAGTAGTGGCCTCCCGTTTCTCTTTTTCAAATCTGATACCTATCTCATCTGACATTGATATTTGACTTTATAATATCTTATTTAACATATTAGTGCTATATTCAAATTTTGAATCATTGGATTGTCTATCATTGATTACTTTATTTGTTTTCTCAAGATACGATTTTAAAGAATAATTTAAATAACATACCTTTCACATTCTTCACTTACCTTTTGTAACTATGTTGTTATATCTTTTTCATTCTTCTTGGCTTCTTCAAAGTGTGCTTGTAGATCTTCAATTATTTCCTTTGACTCTTTTTCATTTTTTTTGATCTAGAGATCTAATCTTTGATTCTTATTCTCAAGAAATTTTAACTCTTCTAAGGCACAAACAAGTTCTCCTTCTAGATTTATTTCAACTTCATCATGTTCTTCTTCTTGATCATCTATACTTTGGCTTGCAGAGATATCTTCATGTATGGCCATGAATATAATCTCTTCTTTTTTTGAATCATTGACTCCCCTATCTTTGACTGAGCTAGGATCTTTAGAATACAAACTCTTCTTCTTGAATCCCTTCTTGAATTTTCCTTTGAAATTCTTCTTATATGTAGAATTTCCTTATTCATTGTCACCATTACCTTTATTTGGCCACTTAGTTACAAAATTTCCAATATTTACAAAATTAAAACATTTAAAAGGTAATTTTATTTGATATTTATGTATGCCCCTTTTTGGCTTGAGAATGAATAGAGATCTATTGTCATCTTCATCATCACTAGATTTGTCACTAGATTTTTGAATCTTAGCATTCTCTTTATTTTATGTCTTGAAATAAGCTTCTCTCTTTTAGGGTTTCTCTTGTTTGGTCCACATCTCATATGCCATAATAATGCCATGTAGCTTATCCATCTTTAGCTTGGCTAAATTCTTCATCTCTTTAATTGCTGAAACTTTTGCATCATATCTCAATGGTAGAGATCTCAAAAAATTTTGTACCATAATTGATTCTTCTAATTTTTCTCTAAGACCTTAAATCTAATTAATTATTTGATCAACCTGCAAAAGGTAACTTGCTATATTTTTTTCCTCTTCCATCTTCAAACTCTCAAACTATCTTCTAAAAGTATGAAGCTTATCTTGTTGAACCTTTCCATCACCTTTATAAATATTCTCAAGTTTTACCCAAGTTTCATTAGAAGATTTACATTGCATAAATTTAACAAATTCTAATTCACATAAACCACATAAAATAGCATTTAAAGCTTTAGCATTATTTTTACTTGCCTTCTTTTTTATCAAAGTAATTACAAGTGTCTGTGGCTCTTCATATTCCTCCACCACTTCTTGTCAAATGTTGAATCCAAGGGCCATCAAATAAGTCTTCATCTTTATGTTCTAAAAAACATAATTTGTCCCATCAAACAAAGGTACCTTATTTGTATAAAAACCTTCATGTGATCCAGCCATCATGCTTTCTTGATCTACCTTCAAGCTGTAAAACTTTTTCAAAAGGAACCTACTCTGATACCAATTGTTAAACATGAAATATACTGAGATGGGGGAGGTGAATCAATATATTATATATCTTTTACTTAATATAATTTCTTTTCTTTAACCACATAATCACACATTCAAGATATGTAATAAAACACAAATAATAATATGCACCACATGAGAGAGAGAGAGAGAGAGAGAGAGAGAGAGAGAGAGAGAGAGAGAGAGAGAGAGAGAGAGATCTATTTTTTACGTAGAAACCTAAATTGGAAAAAACCATGAAGAACAATCTCAAGTATATGAATGAGCACCAACTCAAATTATAAAGTTCATAAGCACTAACTTGTAGGAGCACTAACCCCTTTGTCAAGCACCAACACAACAAATATTTGTGAGAACCAACCTATAGGAACACTAACCCCTTGCAAATATTTGTGAGAACCAACCCACAGGAGCACCAACCCCTCTTGTGTATAAAACACAACTATCTCACAATATTGCTTACTCAACAAATGATAGAACTCTACAATATCTCCTGATTTTCTCTCCTCTAAAACAAATACAAACCATGCAGTCTCTTTCATATTACAAATGGATTCTCAAGCATTTATTTATATCTTTCCAAATGACCTTTGGCATTGACCCTTTGTGACCCTTCAATACTCATGGAAAATAGTGCCAAACTTACATGACCCTTTGTATCCTTGTATTCAAAAAGTCACATGGTGACTCTTTATAATAAAATGTATCCTTTCCTCTTTTGTTTTTATCTTGGTGACTTTTTATATTCCTTAAAGTGTCCCTTCATGGAAAAATGCACCATACCCTCTTTTGTCTTCACATGGTGACTCTTGGAATTCCTCAAGATTACTTTTCATGAGAAAATGCATCTCATTCCTCTTTTGTATTTTACCCCATGACTCTTTGACTTCTCCATGGGCCCTCTTTTGACTTATATGCAACCAAAAATATATTCATTAATATTAAATAAATATTAACACACATTAACCAAGATATGAATACTAAAAACACCATTAAATAGAATGAGGCCTTTATCACCAATACTAGACCTTTGACATCAATGACAATATTTCCAACATGGTACCTATTTTTGGCATCTACTAAAAGAGAGTATGAACTCGACGTTATCTTACTCATCTTTGAGAATGGATTTATGCCTCACCCTCCAAGCTATGCATGAAGTAGTTGTTATTGACCCTAGTCCCATTGAAGATATCCTGAGATATATACATGATGTCCTAGAAGATTGCTGAGTTCTCCTTAATAATCCATCTAAATAACCCATTCTCATGCTAGACCCATCTTTGATCAAGAATAACATGAAGAGATACACCTAAGGAAGTAAAAAATAGTGTTTTAGGTGGATGAAGGTGAAGGTCTGGCCCACTTGACCCATTGAAAAACCATTTAGATGTCCCTATAGACTATGGCACATGAACTATTCATGATATTGGTCCTGATACATGCCAACCTTACTTAGAACCTCTTAAAAATATCTAACACAACATCAACATAGAGGAATAACTAAAAATATATACCATAGGTATCTACTAGACTGACACAAAGGTTTCAAAAATATTTGAATTGTTAAAAGAATACCAGGATGTCTTTCTAAGAAGTTATAATGAGCTGAAAGGTGTTCATCCATCTCTAGACAAAATGCATATCAAACTAGTTGATGGTGCTTGACTAGTTAAGAAAAGGCCATTTAGGACAAATCCAAATTTATGTGTATATGTAAAAGAAGAAATTAATAGTATGCTATGTGTCAGAGTGATCACCTTAATTGATGAATATAAATAGGTCAATCCCATGGTTATAAGTATAAAAAAATATGGATGCATTAGAATTTGTAGTGATTAACATATACTTAATGCTTCTTGCATTGTTGATCCCTTCCCAATGCCATTCATAGAAGAAATACTTGAAGGCACCATTGGATTTGAAATTTATACTTTTATAAATGGATTCTCTAGGTATTGTCAGGTCTAGATCATCAAGGAGGATTGACATAGGACTATATTTTCTACTAAATGGGGATATTTTGCATATACCATCATGCCTTTTGGGTTGAAGAATGTACCTACTATATTTTTCCATACAGTTGTTGAGGCCTTTAAAGACTTCATCCATAAACTCCTTCAAGTTTACTTAGATGACTGGACTATCTATGGCTTGATAAAAGACCATTATTATAATATATGATTCATGCTTGAGAATTTTTAATTACTATAAATATAATTGAATCTAAAGAAGTGTCTTTTTGCTTCACCTTTTGGTGTTCTTCTAGGTCATATAATCTACAAGGATGGACTTTTGGTAGACCCAAAAAAGGTAGCTATCATTCTTTGCCTCCTAGAACCAAAGTTTTAGGGTGAATTTCATGCCTTTATAGGACATACTAGATATTATAAGAAATTCATCCAAGGATATACAAAGATTATCGTGCCTTTGGAGGAACTTTTAACAAATAATAGACACTTCATTTGGACATGCTCTTGCTAATAAGCCTTTGAGGCCTTAAAATACAAACTAGTCACAACTATAATTTTTCAATTCCTTGATTATACAAAATCATTCCATGTCCATGTTGATGCCTTTGGAATTTTCATTGGTTTAGTCCTTGCACAATTGGGTGAAGTTCACCTTGATCACTCCAGCTGAGAGGAATTACACCACCACATAGAAAAAATCAATTTGAATGGTTTTTGATCTATAAACTTTTTGATAATACTTTTTGGTAACTCTTTTTGTATTCTATACAGATCATGAAGATTTAAATTATTTGATAAATAAACCTATGTTGCATGGTTAGATCTACCACTATATAATATTGTTTCAATAATTTTAATTCTTTGTCATGGTCAAACTAGAAAAAAAATAATTGTGGTCTTGGCCATCTTTCTCAAATTGATTCTAGAGAGCCACCATGAGCTATTTAAGATGACCTACTTGATGTAAAACTATTCTATTTTTCTCATGTTCTTGAATAATGAGAAGATATTGTATATTTCTTAATTATTAGTTCAACACATAATTGTCTGACTCCACAGACTAAAAAATAACTTGCAGTCCACATCACACCTTTTTACCTCATTGGAGGGGACATTTATAAGCTTGGTCAAAATGATATTCTTTGGTGTTGTGTCATGAAACATGAACACTATAAAGTACTCTAAGAAGTTCATAAAGGAATTATAGGTAGACACTATGCTGGGGAGGCTATTGCATGCAAGGTACTAGTGGCCAAATTATGGTGGCCTACCCTTTTTCAAGATGCCAAAATGCATGTTAGGAAATGTGATATTTATCAGTGCATCAAAAAACTAAATCACCAAGATGCCTTGCCATTATGTCCTATTTTATCTCAAGAACTATTTGAAAAGTGGGCCATTAATTTTGTCAGCCCCAACAATCTAGCTGGATGACATTTAGGTTCCCATTATATCATTATAATAATTTATTATCTTAGCATTGGGCTGAGGCTACACCAAAAAGGGATTGTACTACTGCTACTACTACATGACTCATATGGGAGCATATCATAACCCATTTTATCCACCCATTAAGTTTTTATAGTGATCACATTACACATTAACTCAATAAAAGTATTTATGTATTACTTGTTAAGTTCATGATTGCCCATCACAAAATAACACTGTATCATCCCCATGCCAATGTCACTACTGATGCATTCAATAAAATCTTAGGAAAAGCACTTAAAAATATTTTTAATATTGGCCACATTGACTAGGATGACAGAGTGTCTATAATACTTTGGGCTTATTGAACAACTTATAAGCACTTAAATAAGCACACACCATTCAATCTAGTGTATGACATAGAAGCAATTCTACTAGTTAAATTCTTTGAACCATATATTCATGTTGCATGCATTAGATAATTAGATGAGGATTGATCATTAAAAGTAAGTTTGGATGCTTTGTTACATTTGGATGAAGCCCATTTCCTTGATTATTGAAGTCAAGATGTGGATAAATGCAAACAAAAAATATGGCATGATCGACACATCAAGAATATGACATTTACCCCTATAATGAAAGTCTTTCTCTATGACTCTAAGTTCACATGCAATTCTATAAAAAATCATATTCATTGGGATAGTCCTTTTGTCATTCATAACATTCAGCCTACTGATGCTTGCAATTTACAAAAAATGGAGGACTAATTTATTCCTAGACATTACAATGGTAGCCAAATATGACCATACTTCTCTACTTAAAAGTATAATATTTGTAACAATAAGATTTATGCTATTAGGTTAGGAATTCCTATTTTTAATAAAACCACTACCTTAGTTGTGCACAACATTTTTTTATAAAAAAATTGGTTATTTTTGTACTTATAATTTCATGGAGGACCATGATAGAATTTTAGTGTGGGGTAAGAGGTAATAAATGTATTCATGATGAATATGCATTTTAAACTTAAATCATGTAAGTTAAACATCTATAGGATAAGATATTTCGACCAAGTAGTTTGAAAATCTAAAAAGTTGAACAACTATCTTCCAATCTGAAGAAAATAATAGGACAATTATCTTCCACTCTAAATAAAATCATGGGACAAGATGTGTCATTAATGTGAAATTAGTATTAGTTGTAACAAGTGTGCCAACATCATGACAAGATAATACTGTTAAATGTATATATGGGGAGAAGTGATGGTCAAAGAATGGTGGCTGTTAGAAATGCATTAATAATGAGAAAGTGATGGTTGAAAAGAAGCGGGGGTAGTAAATGCAAGTTACCCTCTCAAACCTATAAAAATGACTTGGGATCTCATTTTAACTTTTAATTTTGCTTTCATATGAGTTTTACAGAGTTGAAGAGTGAACTAAGTCCTATAAATTTAGAACAAGTGTAAGTTTAGAGCATCAAAATCCCATGAATAGCTTTTGAGAAGGACACTAACTAAGTAATCAAGCAAAAATATAACCCTAAAACATGACTTAATATAAATATAAATGATATTTTTAGGTTTTATAGGTAGACAACTATTATTAAAGGGTGATGAATGAGGAAAAGCAAAAGTCATACACAATGCAATCACATATTCTTTTAGAAATGTTGGATGACTATGTCTCAACTTTCACGCTCTATAGAGGGTGATGCATCCTAAGAAGAAGGATTTAAGAAGTGATCCATTTCCAACCATACCAACATAAGAAGTATCACTTGGGGAGAATAAGTACTAATAAAAAAAGAAACACCTAAAGAATAAGCACAACACATGAAAGGTAAAGAATCTAGGATGGGATGCCAAGCAAAGAAGGCACAAGCACCTCAACCCCCACCATTGATGATAGAAGAAATGTAGTACCTATAGATGGTGATGTGCATGGATGGAAAATTGGGTATAAAAATTACCCTCTTGTAATATATTTGATTACAACCACTATGAATTAGGGAATGAGGTTGAGTTACAAAATGACTACCATGTTGAGCGCTAGAACACCAAAAATCAATTGGTGTATGATCTCTAAATTTTTAATGCCTTAGATTCTATAGGTATATTTTATCCATTAAACCTTACATACTTTGGAAAACCTATTAAATTAATTAATTTTATACTCTCATGCATCCATGAGGACTACCTCTACTTTGCTGGGTGCAATATGAAGGTTACACCTGAGAGAATAAGCAAGGTGTCAGGATTACAATGCTCTGATATGGACATGGAGTTTAAATTAGAAGACTCAAATGAAATATAGGAGATAAAAATTATTGTCATATACCAAAATTAGGGCCATGCCATGTACATCAAAAACCTATAATATAATACCCTCTAGGTAGTTGCATGCATTATCATGACCAAGATCGACAACACCAAACATTGAAAAGAGGTGGATATGTCTCACTTATACATCACTCACTAGGTGATTGAGGGAATAAAATATAATTGGTCAATGTATTTTGCCTAAAATATCATAGAATATATTGAGAAAACCCATTAAATACCAAGCCATAGGTTTTCATGGGTGTATTTTGGTTATTAATAGTATTTGATGAGATCAATGTACTAGAATATACCTAGGGGAAACTAAAGTGGGCATACCCACTCAAACACAAGTCCCTTACTAAGATCTATAAGGAATTTACATGACTTAATCATATCACCTCTACATACAATAATAATATGAAGTTGTGGTATGATGGTATGAAGGAGGCTTTTGGGAATGAATGGCACATTCCTAAAGACTTGCCCATCTAAGTTAGTGATCAAGCCCAATTTTATATGAAGTAATATTTATCTCTAGATCAAATCAAGATGGTCCCTTCTAGATAAATTTAAGCTTAATTTAAGCTACCCTATGCCTTTATGATGTAATACTTTATTGATTTAGTGAATCATATATTTGATGCACAACTTCTCACTCTGGAAGTATACTGAATTGACTTGGAAATTCATGCTCTCCAAAAGATGTATGTCTCTCTTGACAAGAAGGCCTAGAGAGAGAATAAAGAGACTAATCATAATGACATCAAGGTCAATTAGAACATGGTTAAATAACATGTGCATAATCTATTTTATATGCTATGACCCAATAATAAATCCTTAAAAGGTGTAGAGCATGAAAGGGAAAAACTTCCACCTGTACCACATATTATGAACTAGAAGTGAGCTGGGCATGATTCTAACATAAGTTCATGTCCATATATTTCAAAATGGAAAAGAAATACCCAAGAACCACCACCAAGATATTTACCTCCATATTCTTCTCCACCAAGAGCTTCACCTTCATGGGATTCTCCACCAAAATCTTCACCTCCATATGCTTCTCCACCTAAGGCTTCACCTCTAAGAATTTATCCAAAAAAAGCATCACCATAAAAGGTTTCACCATCAGGGATTTCCATACAAGATACATTAGAGAAAGAACTTGAGGGGTCAACACCATTACACCCTTTAAAACTATTACAAGAAGAACCGAAAGGCCATAAGGAAGAAATGGAGGAATCTGAATCTAAAAATACACCCTCCCTAGTGCGAGAGGAGGAGGCCACCTTTGATGATGAAAAATTAGACATTGGGGGTCCATTTTGCAAAGAGGGGTATGGTTTTGATACTCAACAAATAAGTGGAATGGACATTGGTAACACTTCTTTGACTATAGATATAGAGGTCAAAATCCATGAGTGTGACCCTAACAAAGGAAAGAAACCTATCATTTCTAAAGTATAACCACATTTTATTGATGCATCCAAAATTTTTTGCACTCAGTATTAGATATTAATCTTAAATAGGATGATCCATTTATGTCTACATTTCATTCCCCAAGATGTAACCATTGATATAAGGTGACAAGTGTCCTTCCTTTTAGATATGTACAATGAAAAGTACCATTTTGAGATCTCTATAGACAACCTCATGTTATATTCTCAAGCACGAGTGATGAGAACTCTACTTTGGGTTGATACTTATAAGATATCCCCTTTAAAAACTAGCACTACATTTTTTAAAATGGACTTTAAAGTTACACACGAAAATATACTTTCAGATTCTGATGCGCACGATGCTAAGAAGAAACATGGCCAAATAGTGTAAATGTTTGAGAAAGAAGTTATCACTCAAATACACTTGAAAAATAAGTGGCCATGCTAACAAAATAAATGAAGGGATCCATAGATCAAAGTAAAATATTTAAAATTATGTAAATCTATTTTGGGCCAAGAACCAACATTGGAAGATGGAGTGCCTCTGGATGGAGAAGTTGTGGATAAATTGGAGACCCTAGTAAATCTCCTATTGAAATGTTTCAAGGAATAATATGCACTAAGAAATGAATAATTATGGGAGGCTAATCATTTTACCAAGGCCGTGGAAGTCTATAATCATGCCCTTAAAATAGAGTTGGGGAAGTGATCCCCATCTTGGATGGGATTTTTAAAAAATTGGCATGTCCTAATAAAATTTTGGAGGCTCAACTCAACACATAGGAGTCTCAAAGACAAAAATTAGTGGATATTACCCTCTTAATAAGAGATCACACCAAGTGCATAAATGCATTTAAGGATTTCAAATCTATGGAGGAAATAATAAATGCATAATGATAATAACTTAATTCTAGTTTTTCATCTCTTCAAGGATAGGTTATCATTGATGTCGCTACACTTGAAGAGGTTCAGAAGGATGTTAATGCATCCCTCAACTAATTGGTTAATAAGTCCAATGAATGTCTTGACCAAACTGAGGATATGAAGAAGTCAAAATTGGCTATAGAATAAATAACATCCAATCTACTTGACATTTTATCATATTGGGATAGTGTCAGGAAGCAGATTGAAAAAATTGGGCCTAAATTTTGGGTTGAGGCCAAAATTTAGACTTAGTTTAGGATGGACTAAGAGCATAGTGTGGTATGATATTAGACCCCAAATTTTGACTAAGTGTTTTGTCTTTTGGCACATAACCAACATGGTGTGAGAGGATCATGGTGCAGGAAGACCATGGCATAGGAAGATTGTGGCATAAAACAAGTGAGGCACAAAAGGACAAGGGCATGGAAGTTATTAGCACAAGAAGACCCAATCAAAGATAGAACATAACTATGAATAACTCAAGAGAATAGGACTTGAAACAATAGAAAAATACTTAGGGAGTGCATGGGAAGTGGGAGATAGTTGAAGACCAATTCTCAAGGACCATCTAGACTTTAACCATCATGAGTTTCACACTAGTCTATGAAGTGGAGGACATTTAGTAGCAAGGATCTAGCATTGAACATGAATATAAGGGGTGCAAAGGCCTAGATCCTTAAAAGAGAATAATTGAAATACTGTCACAACTCTCAATCTACTAAGAGTTCATTTACTAATCACCCTTTTTTCATTTATTATGTAACTACTTGGTTAGGAAAAAATAAGTATCAATACCCCTATGTGGAATCATGTAAGGTGACTGATAATGGATAGAATATTGAGACTATATAATATAGACTTGTGGATATTAGAATAAGTTTAGGTGTTGAGTGTTTTTATTAAATTGAAATTTAAGTATGAACAGTGGGTTGAATTGACTAATTATTTTACTTATATATCATAATGAGACTTATAGAATATGCATTATACAAGTTTGTGTAGACAATATTTTGAACTTCATGGCATTTGTCTTTGTGTTCTTGGTGGTTGTATTGATGAGCTAAGGTCTAAAATAGTGTATTTATTTTTATATGTAATTTATAATCAGATATATGAATAAACTTAAATATATGACTAGTGTGTTACTAAGCAACATAACCCATGAGAACTGGTCTCTTACTATGTGATTTGGGTGAGTGTGTAAGACCTTAGTCTTGTGTGAAAGGCCAATGTGCAAGCTTGTTGGGGCTACCTCTAGTGCCTAAAATAAAACATGTTTAAAAGAATAAAAACCCAATAGTAAACTAATTTTAATCTAAGATAAATATAAACTATGGTAGAGCCAAAAACAAAGAAAACAACAATAATAAACTTTACGCTTTAAATGCACAAGCTTTCTCCATTGAGATATACATTCAATTTGCTATTTTAAATACATGTTGCTCACTCCTCTAATGCAAAATAAAATGGGAAACATTTTGGTGTAAAAATAAGTCTTTGATTTCCCTTGATTTATTTTGATTTGCATGTGTATAGAGATTTGATTTCTTGATTGTGATTGATTTCATAGGATTCTTGTGATCCTTGAAAATGGAGATTTACAAGTGTATTTATAGATGTTTGGAGAAGGATCCAATGGTGGAGGATAATTTGGAATTTTTCAATGATCCAAATGATCAATGATGGATAATGAATATTCACCCATGAGGATGAAGACCATTTCAAAATGGTTGAGAAAAGCATGGGCTTGGTTAACTGACTCAACAAGACTAAGTCAATTTGATTGACAACTCAGGGGATGAGTCATACGAGATTGGAAAAGTTGTGTATTTGGTTGGGATGAGGGAGAAAAAGGTGGGAGATGTTTTTATGAGGCGTAAAATTTAAATTTTATTATTTAAAATAAGAATTTAAGTGTGTATAATTAACTAATTTGACTTTATTCAATTATTAAATGGAGGAAAGATGTGATTTATTAATAGAAGAATTAATAAATAGATTAGGTGAATTTAGACACTACATGAAATTTAATTTTTTAAACATGGACTTGGATATTATTTTGATATATACGATGTAGCTTTTGATTCATATATATATATTGATTCATGGTGTAGATTAACTATTTGATGTTGATGTATTTATTTTCCATGATTTTGTTGCCTTAATTTGACTAATGATGTTGCATTAGATCTGATAAAAAATGTGATGAATGTATTTAATTTACTACTAATTATGATGTTATTTAACTTGATGTATTGATATGGATCATGATGTAAAATTTGTATCAACCTTTTTACATGGTCATCTATAGATCTATATTATGATTAACTTATATCTAGCCATATTGTTTAGCTGTGTTGTTTTTATTATGGAAAATGTGATGATGTTTTGATTATGCATGTGAACACACTTAGTAATGTTAATATATATTACAAGGGGATGATTTTTCTTCCATAAATTTGTATATAATCCTCAAGCACTTGATGTTTAATTTTTTATATGACATTATGCATCATAATTATAAAATGAATCATGCTAATTATTGACTTTCTAAGTCACCCCTTGATCAACATAGGGACTCCCAAGTATTAAAAAGAGATAATGCACCTAAAAATTCCTAAACACTCCAAACATAAAGTGTACAAGTGCTTTCTACCTATGCTTGAGCCTAAGATAGAAGAACAAGTCTATGTAGTAGTATATTTTTCACTCATACCAGCATAAATATTTCAATATACATCCATGCATAGAATATTGTGGCACATAGTCAAAAGGCACACAATTTTAAGGATGCAAGGCCTAGGGTTCTAAAGGGCCAAAGTAGAGGAAGCACATGAGGAGTGGTTATAGGTTATGAAGGATGTGATGAATTCCTTTAGCCTTCACGCGCAATCTTATTCAAGGATCTCCCCATGCTTATCCAATGTAGTTATACACCCACACATAGGATCTTACATCTATGTCCTCTTATTATGAAAGATGCAACCATTCTTCTGCCATTACCACATGGTGACCCAACACTCATTGCACACAAAAAAATTCTTAGTTCACCTAAAATAAGCACCAGCCTTCTAAATGTCACAACCACGCTACCTCCATCCAAAATCTCTAAAAGACTCCTTTGAGATCCCATTAAAGTGACATGTGCATTCCTATAACACCACACCCAATACCAACCATGAAGTGCCACATGTTGATTGGTAGCTAGATATGAAGAAGTTTATTAGAGGTAATTAAGCAAAGTCTAAGGCACTATCAGAGTGATTAAATGCATGAAAAATTATTGGTCATCAAGATATGGATTCACACTACCATCTGAACTTATTAGAAAGATCTTCCATTCCCCTATACACATGTATCCCAAGAGGATATTGCCACCAACTCCATATCCAATCAACCTACTAAAATTTAAGAATTAGTGGTGAAGCACCATAAGTGAATATAAAGTTATAACCACCACTCCATGTGGAAAATTTATTGTATAATAGGATTGATTCACTATAAAATCTTAGTTTTCCATTGTAAAATGGTTGACACATTTACAACAACCTTACACGATTGAAATTTACCTTTTATGAGCACTTATATTGGATAAACCTTAGAGACTAATGAGAATTAAGTTCACGTCCTCTTGTTATTTTGATGATCTATGTGATATTTATGTTTGTTGATCCTTGACTATGGGTAATGGTCACCCCTCTCACCATTATCTATTCCCAACACCTCCTCATTAAAATTGAAACTCACTTGTAGGTCATATTTTATGCACACTCAAGTCTATGTCGATGATATCTATGGACCATTCATCATCCCTCTCAGTATTGCACTATGTTGTCATGCCTCCATGCAAAACACTTATGTACTTAAAGTATCCTTGGCATACACTATGTGATATTATCTTATCTTCAAAGGTCTATATTGTGTTTATGATAGAAGGAGCACTTTATCTATTTTGGGTGCATCACCTATTTATGTTTCAATATTTCTTACCTTCTCCCTCCATTTTCATTGAAGATCTTAGGTTTAGATTTGTAGTAGATTACCTTTATACTCTTTAGGCCTACATGCTAGTCTTAAACCATATTTACTTAGAATAGAAGGAATTCAACCTACTTTGAAGGCTCATTCTGAGGAGCGTAAGGGTCCTACACCTTGGGGATGTTCCCATCATTATGATGAGACAACTGATGTTCATGCACACAAATGAGTAGTAATACTTCTATGCCTAATGCAAAGCCTCTTGTACCTTATGCAAGGCTTTCACACTTAGTGCCCCAATAGAAAGCACTTTTATACTGTAGAACATTCTATGGGTGTACATTTTGAATGATAATAGATTCTAGCACATGTGGTGAGACCAAGTTCAAAGAAAGAGATAAGGGATCAGTGCTACCCTTAGTTATTAATTATTGAAGATACTCCATAGAGCACCTAACATCTTTGAATGTTTGAATTTGCTATTTTAAGTAGTCTAAGTGCTTAAAATATGTCTTTTCACTCCTCATTTCATGAAAATTTTACATTCATGCCTTCCCATTTACCATACCAAGCTTATATGAGCACTTGTAATGTTTCCCTAGTTTAGTCCCTATGGTAACCTACTTATGCTCTTAATCAAATCTATGCAAGCTACCTTAATCCTAATCAACATTACTACCCTCCTATCCACCTCAATAAAGCATCAATGATATACATCTTGATTTTTAGAGACTATTGAAGTAGATCAATAAAGAGTAGGGGTATGGTAGAAAAAAAGAGGAGCTTGCTCATCAAGATCAAATTCAATAGAAAGAGATGATAGAGCAACACAATTTTGAATAATAATGCTTGGATAGGTAGATCATAGCCAAGGAAGAGGAGATGTGTCAGTTGCTTGCATAGATGTAGATAACTAAATCATAGTTGATCTCCTCTGCTCTTTCCTTTTCTAGCTTCAAGTAGGATCCCCCCATGCCTACAAGACAGCCTATGGGACATAAAGATTTCATGCATAAAGTCCCTAGATTCAAGTAGGATATCTCCATTACACCTTTAAGTAAATCCCTTGCTTTCAAAATACCAAGCTTCAGAAAGCCTACACCTATGTTAGCTCAAGAACCCATCCTTCCTCAGGAGCCTCAATCATAGTCATGGTAGCCTTTTTGGATAATGTGTCCTAACTTCATGATGCCTAACCTTATAAAACCCCCTTCCTCTATGCCAATTGAAGCCTCATTCCCTCCCACCATCTCCCTTTTCAAAGGAGGACCAATTGTATAGAAGGAAAGTGTAGACCATTCAGATGAGGAGGATACTTCAAGTGAATATGATGAGGAGATCATCATTGGTAGTTCCCTCTATGCCACCACTCCATAAAAATCAAACCCACTACAAGAAGATAGATGCAATTTGATAGCACAATAGGTTGATGAGATAATGAATGAAAAGCTGATAGAAGGGGAGGACCTTAATGAGGAAGAGCTGATCTATGCCATTTTAGAGTACATTCAAAGGCTTGAGTCCAACCTCTCTTGGGTGAATGAGATTCTATATGGCACTATGGAATAAGACCTTGAAGAAAATTCTAACCTTTAACAGGAGTGCACACTCAAAGAGAATGACTGTAATCACCCTAAGGTGAGCCCATAGGTGTAATCATAGGCATAAGAGGAAGACTCTTTCTAAGATGAGCTAGAGGAATTTTGTACAAGCCTAGAAGATAATCCAACATCCTCTCAAGAGTGTACCCATGATGAGCTCTATAATAATGACCATGTTTAATTACATATCATGAAAATCCAATATGCACATGCAAGAGAGATTATAACCATGCAGATGTGGAAACCTACAGGGGGAAAGGTGCACACCTAAGTTTAGATGAGTCGTCACAAGACTCATTCAAACTAATGGAGCAATGTTAGTTGGTTGAGCTTGAGGTGACAAAAGAAGCTATGGAAATGATAACTATCAATCCTTGCACACCCAGGCATGTCATAGGATGGTTTTCAAGAGGCATGTTAGACTTATAAAAGTATTTATGAGAAGCACAAAAGAAACCCACTAGATCCATGAGATTCCCAAACATAGAGCATAGGCCTCCCATGATTTAGAGGGGCCAGTCTGAGTAAAGAGCATAGCTAGGCATTGAGAGATTTGGGAAGGATTGGTTAAACTTTGAAAACATCAATCATCTAGGAGGAAAGTTTATACATATCATGGTGGAAACATTCATTGAAGGAGGGTATAGATAAATGAGCATCCTTGAGTACCTTATTCATAGTAAACAAATGTCATTGCACCTCCACCTATCACATATCAACAATACCAAGGTGTATAATACAAAGGACCTAAGAGGTTTTTGTTTTGACCCAAGAGGATGAAGGTGCATGTTTATAGATTGTATATAATAAATTAGAATAGTGCACATTATATTTCCCTAAGTTCTTATGTGTACATTATATAGTCTTAGTTTAGATTTTTTTTCCTCTAAGTACATTTTAAACATATATTACTTATTCTTATCCCTTTTGTTTTGTTGAGGGTAGAACTCAATTCAATATATTTAGGCATAGGCCAAAAAAGTTGCAGCTTTAATGAATCCATGCCCAATGGATCACTTCAAAGGCCACTAGATTCCTGCTTAGAAGGTAAGTGGCCCATAAAGGTCACCAAAATTTTTGACTTTCTAAATCACCCCTGATGAACATAGGGCCTCCCAAGGATTACAAAGAGAGAATGCACCTGTAAAGGCCCAAGTAATCTAAGCATAAAGTATGCAGGTGCTTCCCACCTACACTTGAGCCTAAGATAGAAACATATGTCTACACAATAGTATAGTGATGACTTGATCCTGCATAAAGATTTAAATACAAATTTACACACAGGATTTATGGTGCATAGGTTAAAAGGCACACAACTTTAAGGAAATAAATCCTAGGGTTCCAAAGGGCCAAAGTAGAGGAAGTACATAAAGAGTGGTTATAGGTCATGAAAGATGTGCCAAAGATATTTAACCTTCATGTACAATATTATTCTAGGATATCCTTGTGCCTATCTAATGTAGTTCCATACCAACATGTAGGATCTTATATCTATGCCCTCTTATTATGTAGCATGCAACCCTTTTTATGTTATTGCCATGTGGTAGCCCAACACTCATTCTACATAAAGAAATTTTTGGTTCACCCAGAATAAGTGTCAGACTTCCACATGTCACAACCACACTACCTCCATCTAAAATCTCCAAAACACTTCTCTGAGCCCACTAAAGTGACATGTGGCATTCCTACAATGCTACACCCAAGATCAACCATGAAGTACCATGCGTTGAGTGGTGGCTAGATATGAATAAGGTTGTCAGAGGTAATTGCTAAAAGTTTGAGGTGTTGTTAGATTAAATAAATTCATAAGTGATTATTAGTCATCAGGATATGGATTCATGCCACCCTCTGACCTTATAAGAAATATCTTTCATTCCCTTATTCATGTGTATCCTAAGAGGATCCTACCACCAAATCTAGATCCAATCAGCCTACTAAAATTCAAGAATTAATGATGAAGTACCACAAGTGAATTTAAAGTTATACCCACCACCCCAAGTGGCACATTTATTGTAAAATAGGCTTGATTCACTATATAATTTTTAATTTCCATTGTAAAAGGTTTGACACATTTATAACAACCTTATGCTTTTGAAATTTGCCTTCCATGAGTACTTATATTTGCTAAACCTTGGAGACTAATGAGAATTAAGTTCACCTCCTCTTGTTATTCTGATGATCTATGTGCTTTTATGTTTGTTGATCCTTGACTGTGGGTAATTTTCACCCCTCTCACCATTTTCCATTCCTAACGCCTCCTCATTAAACTTAGAACTCACCTATAGGTCATATTCTATGTACACTTAGGTCTGTGTTGATACTATCTGTGGACCATTCATCATCTATCTCAATGTTGTGCTATATTCCTACACCTCCATGTGAAACACTTATACACTTGGAGTATCCTTGGTGGAAGTTGAGTGATATTGTCTTATACTTAAAGGTCTACATTATGTTTATGGTAGTAGGAGTGCTCATAATCTAGGTACATCACCTATTTATGTTTTAGCATTTCTTACCTTCTCCCTCCCTTTTCCTTGAAGATCTTAGGTTTAGATTAACAATAGATTACCTTTCTATTATTTAGGCCCACATGTTGGTCTTAAACCAAATGCACCTAGAATAGAAGGCATCTAGCCTAATATCGAGGCTCATCCCAAGGAGCATAAGGGTCTCACTCCTTGGGGATGTTACTATCATTGTGATGAGATAACCAATGCTTTCACACATATTTGAGCCATAATACTTCTATTCCCAACATTAATTTCTCTTGTGCCCTACATAGGACCTTTATGCCCAGTGTCCCATAGCAAAAACTCCCTTGTGTTGTAGAGAATCCTTGGGTGCATGTTTCAAATGACAATAATAACATTGTCGTCAATTTTAATAAAGACTAATTCAAATACAAATGTTCACAACCATAGGTCAAGATATAAAAGATCAATACCTAAGTGTAAAACATAATGCATTGAACCAATAAAAATTCAATTAAATAAACATATAATCCAACAATCAATAAATTCACACACACATAGTTACATATAAAAGTAATAAACAAATAATAGGCCATCATTGAAGGCATGTAAGAATAAGGCATTACTCTTGTGTTTTTCCCCTGAGTCTAAAGAATGCTAGATAAGATAATGTTACAAAATTTGACAAAGGGGGAAGGGAAGAAGAAAGAATAAGTGGTCAAGTTAACCCTAGATGCCCAATAAAACTAAATTAGGAGGAAATGTAATGATAAATTGCTAGATGAAATTGATAAAGAATAAATATAGAATTGACTCATAAAATGGTGAGAGTGTAGTAGAATTGGCTCAAAAAATGATGTGAGTTTAATATTTGATAGTGAAAAATATAAAATAAGGGGGATCATAAAAATGGGAATGATAGTGATAACAACATCCAAGCTAACCCTAGATACACTATGTATCTATGTGATACCTACATAGTCCACCAAGGACCTCAAGATGATGTAATTATACTAAATATTTGAGAAAATGGATGAATTATAATGTTGATTATGATTATCATGATTGAATGAAATATGCCCTCCTAAGACATAGTAAAACATCTAGGGGAATGGGACAATTAGAATTGGAATGTTGATCAAATTTGATGGAGAAGTAATTATTTGGATAAGATGTTCCCATCCATGAAATGTTCAAATGAAAAGGGGTTTCATCCATGTCATACTAAAATAGTGACACTCAGAATAAAACCAAGAGGGAAAACCCACTGGTAAACAAGATGATAAACTAGATAGATTTTTTAGCTTCAAATCTCTTTTTGGGATTTTTTGATTTTCTAATATTTTTGGGATATTATATAATAAGACACATAAAAGAGTATTCTAAGACTAGAATATATAGGGAATATAACAAAATGAGTAGAGAGCCATTTAGAAAAGGAAAAAAAAAACATTGGATAGGGGTTTAATAGTAAACTGGGACGTGAAGGGACTACCATATAACAACAAATCAGGATGGGAAGGAAGCGATGAAAAATGGGGAAAAGGAATAACAAGAGTTAAAATAAGTTATTTCAAAGACTACCAAATAGAAAAATAATTGTAGAGCAAAGATGTTTTG